>CM035144.1:110031198-110631198 GCA_020205605.1 Panax ginseng | reverse complement strand
TCTATTTTTTTTAAAAATCGTCAGTAGAAAGTTATCTCAATTTTGTTTTATTACTTATATATATATATATAAGTTTTGTTTTTTATATAAAATAAAATATATTATATTTTATTACATAGTGTTTCGTAGTAAGATATAGTATTAATGCGTATAAGATTGTATAGTCTGCAACATAATAAAATTAAAATTTTTAAAAGTTTCGTCCGTGAATTCTCAAAAAATTTTGCCCGTGAACTTCTACTGTTTGTCCATGATTTTCATAATCAAATAGTGTCCAACCATTCTCCTATAAATAGGATGCTTAGTTTAGAAATGAAAATCACACCAGAATCAGAGAGTTCTTCTTCTATAATATTGAGCGTATTTCTTTCGAGTTTAAGGAGGCTTTGAGTGTAGAAAATAGTACAAATTTTTTTCAAGAATATCCCCTCTATACCAATCAGAACTACTCTATTTTTAAGGTAAGGGATATTATTTGTGTTCAATATTTGTAAGAAATAATATTTTCTTTCATACTCTGTAGTATGTAAGTAATATTATTTCGTTTCATATTCCTAATTCTACACTTATTTTGATAAGAATTATTTCTATACTCCTTGAAATTAGTAGAATATCCTTCAAATTTACGTTTCATCTAGTATCGTTTCACAATAATATTTTTCTGAACATTCTTGTTAAATTTTAATCTTTTCATGTTGGGGTACTATTAACGGGGTACTATTCACGAAGTACTATTTACGGGGTACTATTCACTCGGGTACTATTCACCCGGGATACTATTCACAAAAAAAATTGATTTCTTTTCTGTCCAAATTATTTTTGATACATGAATATTATTTTTGAATTTTACTCCACAAAGCAGTTATCATATTGACAATTTGGACATTTTTATGGTTTGGATAAATTAAAAATTATTAATATTTATCCTTGATTTCATTTGATTGATACTTATTTCATTGTCATCATCCTCATGCTTATATTGTTATGAAAGTCATCTTTGGCCCGAAGTGCATAGATGAACTGTTGATTGGTATGATTATGACCAGAAATTATGAATCGGTATAATCATGACCTGTAATGTTACAAATAATATGATAAAAGTCCTCATTGGCCCGTAGTGCATTGATGGATAATTGTTGGCATGATCATGACCATTGGTGATAATAACGAATATCCTTGGCCCGTAGTGCATGGATAATTCGTGAATGTAATACTAATGAATATCTTTGGCCCGTAGTGCAAGCATAATTTGTGAGACCCCAAATTTTTTTAATAAAGATTTAATTTTTTCGAAATATTTTTTTTTTTGAATATTATGGTGTGAATTTGAGATAATGTTATAGTTGTGGGTAGTATTTATAAATTTTGCAAAGTATGCAAGTTGTTATATTATATTCGATTGGTCGGAAAATATTCGTTTTAGCAGGGAATATTCGTACAATGGCGCAATCATTGGTGGACCCCACAACAGAATTATTGTCGGATTGAGAAAATGACAAAAATATTTTTATGAAAATAACGGCGGAAGTTTTACCAATTAATCTTGTTGAACTACTCGGTAGAAAAAGTACTGATGTCTGGCGTGGTTGCGTAGTAGTACACCGGTATTGATTATTGATCTTTACGTGAGAAGTCAATCGGTTATACTCAATTATTCTACGATGAATGCTGCATCATATCTATCATATTATTGATTCGATTATTGTCACGAAGATCATCCGCATTATATGATATATTATTAAATCAATAATTGAGACGATAAAATTATTCATATTATTAAATTACAATATTTACAATGTCAGAAGAAGCGAGAGGTTTGGTCACCTAATCAAGGCATGACAGGAGAAATCCTTATTGAAAAGCCCCCTCTTTCCTGGGAACGACCTGGTTGTTAAATATTGTGAGTTATAATATTAATGATGAATAAGTTCGTGTTGATTAAAGATGAATTTGATAGTTCCATTGTGTTGGGATTCTTAGTGTTAGTGGAAATCGACATCTATTTTGATGATAATTGATGTCTGAGGGTTATATTGATAAATCGGATAAATGAGCAATTAGTTGCTACTTATTCACATGCTTATATAACTATTTATTCACATATGTGTACTATTGAGTCACATTCACTTACTATTAGGAGAGTTGGTGCAAGATTGATAATACTTGCATGACTAAGTTAAAAAGGGATGTATAGATGGAGGTACTATACTGTATTTCGTATTTTCACATAATTATAACTATTGATTCACATGATTGAACTATTGATTCACATTATTTACTATTAGGGGAGGTGGTGCAAGTTTGATAATACTTGCAGGACTAAATTAAAAATGAAAGAAAAGTTGGAGGTATTGTACTGTAATTTTTCGAGCCCCAAAACGTGCAATTATCGAAGCTATATTTTTCTATAAATAGAAGTTCATTCTTCCTTCATTTCTTACCAATTCACTAAAGCTTTAGAGCCATTATTATAGATAGAAATTATAGAGAGAAAGAAGAAGAGAAGTCTGCTACCTCACTATTCCAGTATCCAGTCTTCTTTTGAGGTAAAGGGTATTATTTTTTTTCATATTCATGAAGAGAACTTCATTATTCCATTATTTATTATTACGTTGGAATAACTCAGATACGCTGTGGCTACCCTATACTTGGTGAAATTCTTACATTATTCCATTATTTATTATTACATTGGAATAACTTTGTATCTGTGCAATTACCCTATCTTGGTGAAATTCTTACATTATTCCATTATTTATTATTACATTGGAATATCACATGCATGCGTTCTCATGGGACACGGTTCCGTTATTTATTATTACATTGGAATAACACATCATCACGCTAAGTACCGCATGCGTGGTGATTTCTGTTGTTATTACATTCTTTATTATTCATTTGAATATCACATGCATGCGTTTCTACGTGGGACACGGTTCCGTTATTTATTATTCTATTGGAATAATCTGTTTACATGCAATCCGCATGCATGGTGATTTCGTTGTTATTCCATTCTTTATTATTACATTGGAACATCCACGCCGGTCATAATTTCGTTTGACCGGTCCGATTAATTATTATTACATTGGAATAATCATCTGGCTATGCAATCTGCATCGCACGCATGGTGATTTTTTGTTATTCCATTCTTTATACTCGGTTGGTTAAAGTTTTGACTTCTATACTCCATGAAATTAATGGAATATCCTTGATATCAAGGCTTCATCCAAAGATTTTTCATGGAAATATTTTTTGAGCATTCTTGAATTTTACTCTATAAAGAAGTATCGTGTTGACAATCGAGCGTTATTAGTTCGGGATAATTTAATTCTTGAACTTGTTTTATTGAATTCTTATATCATTGTCATCATCCTCATGTTTATATTTTGTTGAAAGTCATCGTGGGGCTGTAGTGCATAGATGGACTTGGTATGATTATGACCGGGGATTATTCGGTATAATCATGGCCACCGTAATATTACAAATGATGTGGAAAAAGTCCTCACCGCCCGTAGTGCATTGATGGGATGATTTTTGGTATGATCGGGACTGGTTGATGAAAACACAATTATCTTTGCCCGTAGTGCATGGATAATTCGTGGTCGTGATACTAAATAATATCCTTGGCCTGTAGTGCAGGGATGAATTGATAATGTGGATTATTTATTAAGCTGAGTCCCAGCGATAAAAGTGATAAAAAAATTTTAAAATTATAGAAGATAGTAGATTTTATTCTCTACTCGACTCTTCTAATGGATTGTTTGTTGTGCTGCAGTTAAACTTGATGTTTGTTATATTTTATCAGTTTAACATTGTTGAAGACTAATGATAATTTATTCTGCATTATCTTAGTCATAATATTTCTTACTGGGCTAGTTGAGCTCACCCTTTCTTTCTTCATTCTCTTGAGGAAATGAGAATATAAATTTGGGATGAGTCGGGGAACGGAGTGACGGTCCAGATGATAGCATTAGTAGTCTTCACTATTCTGTTAAATAGTGTGACAATAAATGTAATGAAGACTCCTTTTAGTGTGAATATTTTCTAGATGACAATATTCTTATTAAAATTCTCAGTTTATATTTTGTCGTATTGTTTACACGACAGCTGTATTATGAAGTTGTATTTTGTATTTTTGTACCATGTATTTGGCGACTCAAGATGGGTGATGTATACATTGGGGGCGTCACATAATTCAAAGGTGAATTAATTATTTATCGAAATTCTTACGATAAAATAATGATGATGAACTTTTAAATCATAGAAGATATTAGATATCATGCTTTACTTGACTCTTCTAATGGATTATTTGTTAATTGCGATTACACTTGTATACTATTGTATTCTATCGGTTTAACCTTTGTTGAAGGCTAACGATAATTTATTCTACATTATCTTAGTCAGAATATTATTTACTGGGCTAGTTGAACTCACTCTTTATTTTCATTGTTCTCTTCAGGAAATGAGAATATAGCTCGGACTAGTCGGGGAACGAAATGATGATCCGAGATGGTGATTATAGTATTCCTCACTATTCTATGAAATAGTATGATAATAAATGTAATGAGAACTCCATTTAAGTTTGGATATTGTCTACGAGACAATGTTCATGTTAAAACTTTCTGCTTATATTTTGTCGTATTTTATACTACATTTGTATAATTAAATTTGTATTTGAATTTTGTACCATGTATTTGGCGATTCAGAATGGGTGATGTATACCTATTTTGGAAGCGTCACAGTATGTATATAAAATCAATAAGAATTGATTTGTAATTTTAGTATATTTTATTTTTTATAATTTTTTAAATAATTATATTTTTACTAATTATCTAAAATTTATTTTCTAATAATCACAAAAAAAAGTAAATTTTTATTTTTTTTTCATTTTTTTTGCTGACTTTTTTTATTTTATTTTATTAAAAAAAAATATTCATTTCCACTCAAAGGTGGCGACTCGTCAGCTTTCTCTCTCTTGTCATGTCAGTTTTCTCTCGATCTTATGTGACATCAGATGTGACAAATCGTTTAAAGTCAACATGATATAACAAATTTTCTAACGGTTTGTAAGTAAACAAAAGTATAGTGAGTTGATTGTAAGAAAAAAAATTAAGTTTGACTCAGCATAAATTGCCATAAAAACACGGTGACCAAAAAAGCATTTAACCCTTACTAATAATAACATATTTTAAACTTGATTATACATCAAAAAATGATGAATAATAAGTTGTATACCAATAAGCTGTTTAAATAAGCTTTGACAAATAAAAGGTCAATATTTAAATATAACTAATACTAGTAAGCAGTTTACCAATAATAAGTTGAATACCAATAATAAGTTGTTTACCAATAAGCTGTTTAAATAAAAAGTTGTTTACCAATAATAAGTTGTTTAAATAATAAGATGTTTGGCAATAATAAGTTGTTTATCAATAATAAATTATTTATCAATAAGTCGTTTATGAATAATAAATATATTGAATATAATAGGATATTATAGTCATTTTAGAAGAAGGTAAAGGATAATTTTGTTTAGAAATTTTGAGTCCCAATGGTGAGAATTATAATACTTGGTTAAATATGATATTAAATAATCCCATATATTAAGTCATTTTATAATCTCTGGACTAATAATTTTAAATCCAAATTTAAAAATAAACAAAAATATTTGAAATTAATAATCATATTCCAAATATGATTCTTACTCGGCTAATTAACTGAGTCGACACATTAGCAAAACCAAGAATCAGTAGTTCCCGGTTTGGAAACTAGAATTTCCCGTTAGTTTTTTTTTAATCTGATTTTTCATAATATACATTAGTAACAAAAATATTAAATTTAATAACATAATAATATTTGTCGTAATTATATAGTAACACTAATTTTGTAGTGACGAAGTTTGTTGCATTGAATATTATTATGTTGCTAAATAAATTTTGTTACCAAATGTGAGTTGGGAGAATTAGATAAGTGCATTCACAATAGATTTTCTAATAGACTTTCTATCCTCATATTTGAAGAATATATCAATAAATTAATATTCAACAGTTTTCTTATTATTATATAATTCTCTATTTTAATCTCTATATATGATTTGACTCCTCAGGGTGAGGGAATCAAAAGAGCGTTCTCTATTTATGTAAAATAACATTTCACACTCTATTTATTGCGATTTTATGTTGGTTAAAGGATATTTATCTCACTTAATTGCTGATTTAGGTATGCCTATCAAATTCACTCATTTTTATTTTTTAAATAGAGGATTTAGAGAAGAAAGAGAACTATAAAAAAATTAAAAATCAGTCAAATTTTGATTTTGATCATTTTTGTAAAAAATATTACTACTAATTATAAATTTTATTATTTTATAATTAAAATAATGTTGTTTTAGTTCTCATAAATACATAATGATCGTTGCACATTTTGATTTCTAGCAATATTTATTTTTAAATTAAAATAATTACAATTTTTAAATTCAAACAACAATTATTTTTAAATAAAAAAATAGTTATAACGGTCAAAACATGATTTGATTGTTGGAACTTTCAAATTTTAACTTTTAAATTTTAAATTTAAATTTCAAATTTCAAAATTTAATATTTAAGGAATCAATATAGGGAACCTGTTGGGTACATAGCGAAAAAATTGAATCCCTATCCTACAGAAAGACCCAATAACACTACAGAGTAGGTGTAGACGTGTAGTGGGGGACCCTAATCAGATTTATGGGATGACGGATGGTAATTTTATTAATGTTAACGTTATATTTTGAGTTTTAAAATGGACGGAAAAAAAATAGACAAAAAATTTAAATTTTCTTTTCAATTCTTATGTTTTTGAATTTTTTTAATAAACAGAAAAGAAAATAAATGGATAGAAAACTTAGCCACTTTTCCTGTCAAAGTTTTCCGTCCAAAATTAACCTGATTTGAACGGAAAAAAATTGGAATAAATAATATTTTTATAATTCCCATATTATCCTCAATTTTTAATATAATAAATTTTAAATTATAATTCATTTTCTCAATTTTAAATTTTTTATTTTTTTCTATTAAAAACTCAGAAACAATACAAAAAAAAACTTTAAAAACAGAGTGTAAGAGTCAAATTTTGAGATCTCTAATACACTTGTCATCAATACATTCATTATGCTGGCTTTTAAACAATCATACATATTAAAATTTGAGAACCTATTCTTACTCCAATAATTTACCCGTATTATGCAAATACGATAAGTAAATGCACCAACCACTGTTTTTAGATCCGGTTTGGACCGGTCAGTTCAACCGGTTAAATAAGGAACATGTTCTATGTTCGGTCCGGTTTAGTCTGATTAAACTAGTTTGGTCAAAACTCGAATTGATCCGGTTTATCATTGTTCGAACCGGTGGTTCAATCGATAAACCGATTAAGTTGATCCGATGAACCTTTTTTTTTGTACTAAAATTTTTTAATAGTAAAATTAACCATTTTTAATAATATCGTAACTCAACTTTATTATGCTTTAGTTCATAAAAAACGAAATTTTTTAAAATTTTATTAATTATTAATAATATATAATTTTATATATTTATGACATCACACGATCAATAATGGTTAAATAACCCAATAATATTTTTGGTTCGATGATTGGTCCGTATATGAAAACATTTACACCAAACCACGTGTCCCTCCCTCCCTCCCTCCCTCCCTCCTGTTAGGTAAACTTGAATGAAGTGGACCGACGGATGGACAGCTCAAATAGTTTACAATCCCAGCCCAGATTTTGGAAGGAGGTCGTAAAAAGACATTACTAGTGTGGACTGTGGTTGTCTCGTTTACTGCTGCAATCTAACCTGCTTTCTCTTTTTGTGCTTCTTCACCTACTTCTCTGTCACGCCCAACTTCTTCACCTTCTTTGTTGATATTTATGCTTTTATATGTTTTTGGGTGCTCATTTTGTTTATATAATATTGGATGTGTAATATTAATATAGCCTCCTAGTAATAGAAATACTGTATGTTGCTTTACTTTGAATAGGAAATATTTGTAAAAAATTATATGGAGACAAGTAGAGAAGGGGTTCTAAGATCATACATACATACCCAATATGAAGTTGGAGATGTTTCATTGGAAAAAGGTATTGGACTCTTTGCCATACAAGTACTAAACAACAAATATAAGTGTAACCAAGTGGTAGCATAAATGCACCCTGCAACACATTCAATTAACCACGTACTGCTTCACCTGCTTATATTTACTTCACTCCCTTAGTCCCTTATACATACACCACTCTCCTCTGTAGAGCACTACCATCTTTCTTTCCTAAAAAGCACACAAAAATGGCGAAGCAGCACCAGAAGCAAACTTCTCTGCTGATTTTGAGTTTGGTTGCTGGGCTACTTTCTCAGAGCTTGGTCATTCCTGTAATGTCCGCTGCAAGTCTTGAAGCTGATCAAAAGAACTATTACCACTCTCCAGACCCACATGCAGGAGCAAAACCTCCCAGGGGTACACTCTTTTCTCCACATGTTTGTTGTTGTCCACCGACTTTTGTGTAGCTAAAAATTATTGGCTGTTTGTGCACCAGATCCTTTTACCACATATAGCTTACAAGTTGTATGTAGTCGACAGCAGGATGAAATCCCTACCATTTAGAACTTGGAAAAGTACTGCATCAAGGAAAAGGAAATCAAATCTAAAATTGTACTATTAGACTTCCTTTTAACATTGCTAATATTGAATTTTTAACAAGTATAGATGGTTTGATTTTAACTGTTTCCTATTTAGAATACTTTTTTTGTAAAAAGATATACATATGCATTCAAAGGCTGTGCACACAAAATTAAAAGACAATTAATCAAATTACACAGATTTTTGTTATCAGTTCATAATGTGCAGGGATAATAATTTGTCCTGGCGGTACCAGGTTCTCACCATACTCCACGTCACATGGCTCAGGAGCCTATCATAGAACACCATCACATGGAGGGGGCAGCGGCAGCCATGGAAGCTCACCTCCTTCTAACTGCGGAACACCGCCGAGTGGAGGACATCATGACCCTACACCTCCAACTACTGGCAGCAGTCCGCCCATTGTCACTCCCCCTGCACCTTCTCAACCCAACATACAGAAGCCCACCAACCACTCCCCTTCAACACCCCTTCAACATACGGAAGCCCACCAACCACTCCCTCTATCGATCCAGGCACCCCTTCAACACCGACATACGGAAGCCCACCAACCACTCCCTCTATCGATCCAGGCACCCCTTCAACACCGACATACGAAAGCCCACCAACTATTCCATCTATCGACCCAGGCACCCCTTCAACACCAACATACGGAAGCCCACCAACCACTCCATCTATTGACCCAGGCACCCCTTCAACACCAACATACGGAAGCCCACCAACTCCATCTATCCATCACACCTTCAACACCAACAGAAGCCCACCAACCACTCCATCAACTCCAGGCACACGGCAGGCCACCGAGTATTCCATCTATCGTCCCAGGCACCCCTTCAACACCAACATATGGCAGCCCACCAACTACTCCATCTATTGACCCAGGCACCCCTTCAATACCAACTTACGGCAGCCCACCAACTACTCCATCTATTAACCCAGGCACCCCTTCAATACCAACTTACGGCAGCCCACCAACTACTCCATCTATCGTCCCAGGCACCCCTTCAATACCAACATACGGCAGCCCACCAATTACTCCATCTATTAACCCTGGCACCCCTTCAATACCAACTTACGGCAGCCCACCAACTACTCCATCTATCGACCCAGGCACCCCTTCAACACCAACTTACGGCAGCCCACCAACTACTCCATCTATTGACCCAGGCACCCCTTCAATACCAACTTACGGCAGCCCGCCAACTACTCCATCTATTGACCCAGGCACCCCAACAATTCCCGGCATCTCAGTACCATCACCACCATTTTCATTTGATCCAAATTCACCACCCTTCCCATGCAAGTAAGTCACAATTATGTAGCCAGAGTATAAACACTGAACAACTGCATGCAAATTAGCATGCTATGAAGTAGTACTACTACTAAATGTTACATTTTCTTGACTTCAAATAATGCAGTTACTGGAGTACTCACCCGACATTGATATGGGGTCTGTTTGGCTTCTGGGGTGCAACCTTAGGCGGAGCATTCGGCCTAACCAGCAGCGGCATTCCAGGGATTGGGTCACACCTTAGCTTGGAACAAGCACTTTCAAACACCCGTACTGATGGCTATGGGGCACTCTATCGAGAAGGAACAGCTTCTTTGCTGAATTCAATGGTGAGCAAGAGATTCCCTTTCACAACCGAGCAAGTGAGGGATAATTTTATCTCATCACTTAGTTCCAACAATGCTGCTGCAGCACAGGCACATGATTTCAAGCTGGCTAACGAGGCTCAACTAAAGCCCAGAACCTAGTTGACCAGTTAAGTTACTATTGCTACATTTTGGTTACTTTCCTTGTAATTTTGTGATGCATTATATTTGGTAGTGTTTTTGTGTGCGTGTATGTTTTACTTCAGATATTTATTATCAGTTACTTGTGATGTTAAAGCGTATGCTGTATTATGATAAATACTTATTAATAATATTAGTTTGGTTTTAGTTACGCATCTATGTCAAGTTACACTAACAGAGAGGTTTCGCAGTAAATATCAACAAGAGAATAGATGCAAGTAGCATTAGTTGGATGATTTATTGATAATTCATTTCTAATGAGCCTGTAATACCAAAGTCTTACAAATCCAAGCAATTCATACATCAACTTTACTCGGACCATTAAACCAACAATTGGAAATGCTAGCAATTACATATGCAGGGAAAGCACAAGGATCTTCCATGAAATAATCATCAAACCAAAGACCATTCTGCCTTTATACACAAAACTAAAATGACAGCCTGCTTTCACTACTTTATCGCAAAAGACTATAGAATTAATGAATGAGGAGCAAAAAATTTAATGCAAAGCAGTCAAGTCATGATAGGAGACTAAAGCAAAGACAGAGTGCATAACATAGCAGGTTAATATTTAGTAAATTGTTTCTTCGAACAGTTGGGAATTGAAATAAGGCTGACAGTTTGTCATAACATTAAAGCTGGCATTTGATTCGACATAGTTCTACCAGTGCCACATTATGATCAAGTGATTATTATAGAAGACCTTTTGAAAATCTTAAGGGTAAAATCTGGAATTGATCCAGGTCAGTTCTAAAACAGTAAGTATTTTAGATACCCATAGAGCTTTTAGCATTTCTAGCCTCTCAATATTAAGCTGCATGTGAAATAACTACAACAAGAAAATATCAAAGTTAATCGAAACAGTGAGGAAAGAACTGCAGGTGTCAATGAGCCAATTAAAATACCACCACCAAGTAAGTAAATAAAAACAACAGCTTTTGAATTGGTGAAATATTCATGTCAAGCTGTTGTTTTTATTTACTTAATCGTAGTATTTCAAGTAAGTAAATAAAAACAACAGTTATTGAACTCCAAATTCTGGTTAAATATTCAGTTAATACAGAAAGATGGGAAAGTTTACAAATATAATCCCTCCGTTTCAAAATATAAGATCAATATTAACTTTTAAAAAGTTGATTTAGACACTTTCAAATTTAAAATTGACATGATTCATTTAAGTTTTAAAACACTAAATCCCAGAATTAATAGTACATTTTAGATAATTTATACTATTCATAATTGTATTAATAAAAACTAAATTATTCCTATCAATTTTGAATTTGAATTTTTTTAAAATTGACCTTTAAAAATTCAATATTTATCGTATATTTTAGAAATCAGAATGGAGGGAATTTAATAGTCAATGACAGATCTAAGTATACAAGGTTTTAGAAGTTTCACCGCTAGACTTGACATTCAAGAAGTCAAGATTTCTGTTAATATTTACTGCAACTTACAGAACCTAACACTGGAGTCGAGAACTTACAATGATAACTGTCCAATTTAAGCTTTCAGAATCTAAGTACTACAGTCTGTCTGTCACTGAATTTTCAATTGGCTAGTCTCTAAGGATTATATCAGAATTATTATAACACTTGGCCAATCCTAGTAACAAAGAATTAATATTGATACAGCAAAACAGTGTCTACATAACATAATTGATCAACAAGCAACACTCAGGTTTTTGGCTCCAAATTTTGAAGGATCCTAAAGACTAGTTAAGAGACCACTCGATGCAAGATAAACGTCCTAACAGATGGAAGATGCTTCTGAATGAATGCATATAAATATTAGACTGATTACTCTATTCCTATCTCATGTACTTTACCTAAGCATAAACAGCACAACCACTGGTCCATGTATGAGATATCAAGTTTAGCTTCTTGTTTACTTTCCCAATATATAAATCTTATAAGGTTCTCTGCTATAATGAAAGTCTAAGCAACATCAAAAGGGAAAAGGACATTATCAAAGAAACAAACAAATGGTCAAATCTTTGGGAAGTATAAACAGGAAAAATAGGGGGGGGGGGGAGATGCTATTTTATGTTTTAAGAGGAAGGTATCTGCCGACAACAACCAACTTTATGGAAAAGATTAAATGACATGATTTGATATCTTCTCCATCATGTTATGCGCATTTATATTGGCAAGAGAAATAATTTACTACGAACAATTAATGCAGACCAACCACACCAAAGAGAAGATGAAAGGAAATTACTAACACCTTTGATCAAAGTCACCTAGTGACTTCTTTGAGCAGCGAGAAAGATTGATCTGGCTCCCATAAGCTGTAAAATGATTACATGATGACAACCAATCAACTGTTCCACCATTTTCAGTTTACTCCGTGAAATATAATAAGAATAATACTAGGGCCCAAATGCGATGCCGCATTTTGGGTACCAAATTGATATGTCATTATTAAATTAGTTGGTCAATAATTGATTGATATTTATAACATAATCAATCAACATAACATGGTCAACCAACTCAATGATGGTACCCAATTTTTGTTACCCATTTGGAACCGCTAGCATTATCCATATAATAAAGGAAAATTTTAACGAGGTAAATAAATAAGCAATAAAGAATAAAAGAAACAAAAAACTGCACATATAGCTGAATGGGACAAGGCAACTAATGAGCATCAACAAGCCAAGAATGTTAAAATCACGTAACCTGCATTTCAAGAAACAAATAACTAGTCATCAGTAAGCCAAACTCGAGCTATTATTGAAAAAACAATATATGCATGTCCTGTATAATGTCACTGTGTATGTTGACAGGTGTGCTTTAAGTCTACCATAAGAAATGTTATTGATGGACAATAGGCATGGTACAACCTACAAAGTTGACATACAGAGGAAGTAAATATCATGGGTGTCCTCTATCAATAAACACAAACTATCGTGTGCGGTGTTGATGGGAAAGGCCATTAGATTCTATTGATTTAAATGAATCTCAAAGCCTCAAGTCTGTCACCAAGTTTTGCGTTCACAAGGATGCAAAATACATTGACATATACTTGAAATCTCATGAAAAAAAATAAAAAAAATCAGGTTGATGCTTTGAGAATCAATTTTCTGAAACAACGATAAACAGCGAGTCTTGTCATTTCCTACAGCGAGTCAGCTTTCTGAAATTATCAGATACAGTACTGTTATTTGATAAACACTGATACTACAAAAGGATATCTAGAATTCTTTACACCAAGTTAATATTTTACAGAGACCAAAAATGCTTGACACACACATACATGATACATATATATACTTGCTAGAAATAACGAATAATTATAAAAGATGAAAATATATGAGATGACAGAGAAGAAAAGCATCCAAAAACAATAGAAAGAACAAATGAAGATTGCTTAAAAACTCAAAACAGAAGCTGGCCCAGAAAATATACTTGTACAATTCGACTGCTCAATCCATCTGGATCTATACAACAGTCTAAAGAACTATATTATCACAGTGGACAGATAGCTTTTCAGATCATGATAGATCGCTAACTAGAGAAAATATAGTAGAAATTAAACAATTTGCTCTAACATAGTAAGCATGTTGAGAATTGAGATATCTGTTCACAATTCAGAAGTATACTCTACTTTGTATAAGTATTTCCATCAGATGTGTGCAAAATGTGTGCAAATTATAATCAAATCTTCTTGGTGCCAAGGCCCACTATATTACATCATAATAAAGGTATATGCACGCACAACCTCTTCAAGTAAGAATGGAGGCATGATCTTATATCAAAATTAACCTACATTTTTCTAATGTAGAGAAGATTTGAAGAGTCACAACTTTATAATCTAATCAGATTTGCTCCTAGAGATGGTGGAAATAAGCTCATCTAAATTTTTGTCAGGAGTTGGTGTCTTCTTGACACGACACCATCCATAATGCTGTTCTGAGGTCCACCAAAGGAAAAATGACAACATGGAGTCTTGATCAGCTCATACGAGATTCAAACCGCTGGAAAATTTGCTCAGACAGCAAGCTAGTAATTTCATGATATGCAAAAGCTAGATTCAGTTCCTCCTGAATGGGATTGACTAAACTCTTGTCCGGCAAAAGGATATTTCTCCCCCTGAGAGCTGCTTGCCAAAGTGTTGCACGCCCATCATTCCTTATATAACCATTCTTGTCAGTGAAGCCCTTCTCCTGGAAGAGTCTAAACAAATCCACAGAAATGGTCTGATCAAGGCCTAGAATCCTGTCTGCTAGGAAATTAGGCGACAATTGGAACTCCATGCATTTAATCTCTGCAACATCAATACCTTTCTCCCTTAGAATTTTCATATTTTCATCAATGCTCAGTTTCCTAGCTTTGTCTTTGGGCATGTGCACAAAAAGGGTAGGCGGATAGTCCTTTGAAATATCCATCCGACTAAACAACCCTTCAGCAATCATTATTGTGATACTATTCAACCTCAAATCAGTGACTAGTGCAGAAACAAAGTACCCACCAGAGGAAGCCCCCAAAGCTACTAGAGGTAGCTTCTCAAGCTTTTGCTCCTCAATCCACCATCTGATGATTCCCACATTGAGCAACCTTTCTTCCCCAAATGACCAGCATCTACCCACAATTGATACCGTGAGAACAGCAAACTTCTGGGCAAGAGCATGAAGGACAATTAGCCTTTCTTCAGGCTAACCAACACATTTTGGGCAGTTAAGAGTTTTATCCCAAAAATTAGCTGCTCTGCCATCACACCCATGAGCTAAAAAGAGAACTGCCTTGGGCGAATCAGGTATTTGCCATATCAAATCCGTTCCATTCCTGAACTCCACCGTGGGTTGAAACTGAACCAAGGAACCAAAGCTATTCCATTTTTCAGTTGCAAGGGTAGCTACAGAATTATTATGTTTCTCTCTATCTTCACCAAATAACAGTATCAAAGTTAGAAAGACCAGAATCAGAAATGTAACTATAACTGCCACTCGACTATTCATAAAACCATTCCATGTCTTTGACAATCTGTTTCCGCGCTTAAACATTGCAAAGGAATACGATTGCACTTCCTCTCTGAATGACCTCGCAACGAAATTTAAAAAGGGCACATTAGATGCAGTTCTCAAGTAGCTAATGGGTTAAACTGCAAATGGCACAGGTGTTGATGAATTTTTTAACAAACAGCCAAAGGATATAAAAGCATTTTATTCATCAGAAATTTGATAAAATCAACCCATGGAAAGAAAGCAAAATCACCCACCAGATGTTAATTTGCAGCCTATTAGCTGGGATGATCATAATGTTGTATTAATCACAAATAAAACCACCCACTTAATTAATATTTTTAATCACTAGCATCTCATTAAACAACATATTCCAAGTAGTATAGCATATGTATACTTGTATTTTGTGTGCGTAACTGTGGATAATTGTTGTAGATGAAAGAGCCAGAATACCTGGAGATTTCAGGAGAGAGAAACTGAGATCTGTAAACCCTCTCTATCTATTTTGTTTAAAATATAAATGAGTCAAATATATTCAGAATTATTTATATTCAATAAATTTTATAAATCAAATTTAAATAACTCAATACTCATCCGTTCTTTTACACCATTAATAACAAAATATAACAAAGTTCTGAGTGTCTTTTAATTGATCAGAATTTAGATATTCCTAAAAATTAACTCAAACATTATGTTATTTTCGCAAAATATATCGACTCAGTGGTCCAATTTTAAAGATTCGGCTTGGTATTTGGTTATTTATCAGACATGGAAACGAATTTTGGAGAGTGAAATAAGGAAGATGGATGTAAACAGACGTGTAAACAAGGAAATTAAAGTAAAAACAGGAAAAGGTAAAATACAAAAAGAGGAGGGCAATTTTGTCTATATCTTTTTAACAAATAATTTGCAGCACAACCTACCACACATATACCCCAAACTAAAAGACTACACAGTTTGAACACTTTTACGACAGCCCAACCCAATAATTGAGTCCGTCCAGCCCAACAATTGGAAAAATTCAACTATAATAATTGTTTTAATACTAGTCAAGAATTTATTTGTATCAAAATCCCAAACCAACCAACAAACTAACTTAATTAATTCCACTTTGACTTTGGATTTGCCTTAAATTCTATTGTTCATAGGAACTACATACATGTGTGGAAGACAATGGACATTTGGATTTCAGCAGCCAGCAATGTTTTGTTTGATGCTTTCACATCACATGCTTGCTTGCTACAACCGCAGCATAACAATATGAACCAACAAATTTTTTTTTAATTTATTTTAAAAAAATAATTTTAAGAATTTAAGACCATTTATATTCGGAACCAAAAGTATTTTGCCGTCTTGAGCCCATTGTTATTTCACCCTTTCATTATTTCTCTAATACAAGACACATATTCACTTGTGACCATAAGTTTTCTATTTTTTAATTTATTTTTTTTCTCCATATATGTTTTTCAAGAGCAATATGTACATACCCGAGTCTTGCAACATTTAGATCAAATGTAGGAATCTTACGAATATGTTTAGTAATATCTTTTCATTATTTATTCCCAAAATAATATTATCTGTATATTCCAAATGGAATCCTAGGGAAATAAATAAATATATATATATATACAGAAATAACATGTTAAGTTATGAACTCATTTGATTTATACATCACTTGGTCTTCTAGGTGGTTGTTGTCATTGAATAGGATATGCCTTGCCTTATAGAGAGTTGAACACTTCAACCAATGTGTGGTAACATTCTTAAAGAAACCCCAATTCATCGAATAACCATTTATCCCATGACAAGTCTCTGTTAGAAAAAAAATGACTTTTAACATTCAAGTGGTGTGATAAATGGTATTAGGGCTTTAATTGATCATTAAGACCACTAGTAATTTAAACAAGAACAGAGATAGTACACATTAACTAGGTATATAATAATGTTATTCAATTCTTAATTATAATGGGAACATCATTAATATTTAATAATTAATATATACTCTAGTAAACAATCAAGTGGCCTGATGCATTTTATTTAATACTATAATTTCTTTTTGTCTACTTAGAAATATATACTCTTTATGGTTTAAAATAAAAGATAAAATTGAAAAATATTTAAACAGTTTTTTTTTTAAAGATTTATGAATCACATAAAATTGAATCGAAACTATGTTAAAGTGATTTTTAAAATATCAATATTAATATTGTATTTTGAAAATGAGGTAATACCATATAGTTAAATTTTGTTTTATAATGAAATACAACTGATAAATCTATATACTGCATTTATTTGTTATCTTCTAAAATTTTGCTTCATTTTCATACAAATTAGATAATTTACTAATGTACTATCTTTATAAAAGAAAATATGAAGAATAAGAAATCATGGGGAATCTGATTTTGCAAAAAAATAACAATTTAAATAATGATAATAAATTTATAGTAGTTGGATAAAACTGACGTCATCAATAATTTAATTTACTTCCAAAACAATATTATTGGGGGTGATTAAATGAACCCATGAGCTTACAAAAAGGAAAAAGATGAATTTTTTTTATTTGAATAAAATTGAGAAAAATTAAAATTAAAATTTAAAAAAGTAGCATAGTTGGGTTATAGGCTAGGGTTGGAAGTGTCCATTGACCTTAATGACCTAAGTCTGCCCTCGGCAAGTGCAGTGTTATTTTATTTATATTTTTTTTAACCACAATTATGAGAATAAAAAATAAAAAATAATATAATAAGTTTGAACAAAAAACTGTAAAAGAAAGTACATTTTTTATTAAAAAAATACTATAAGTTTAAAAAAAATAACACTGCACCGAACGGTACCGATCATTAAGGTGTATCGGACGCCCCCCAATTTATAGGCTAAGGCATTATCCTATGAGTCCTTTTACAGCGATATTCTTGTAGCGATATTTTAACGATTTTTTTTTGGTTTTTTTAGTAACTCTCAAAAAAATATATAGTATTTATTTCAATTAAATTTTTTACAAAAAATAATATTTTATGTGTAATTTAGATACATACAAAAAATAAAGTTATTAAACCTGCATGCACCTATTTTTTGAATATATTTAAATTACACATAAAACAATATTTTTTATAAAAAATTTAATTAAAATAAATACTATATATTTTTTAAAAAATATTAAAAAATATAAAAAAATAAAAGTCATTATAAATATCACTAGAACAATATAATGTCCCCTAGACTTATTGTTATCCTAATCATTATTGCAGTCCATGCTTAACTGCTGTTGTGCTTGGCCTTAATTTTACTACAGTAGTATTTCTCATTGATAACATGGCAGAATATTATTGGTACATGGAACTGATTTTCAAAACTAATCATATAGTGTTACTGGTCTTCTAATACTAGAAAGAAAGTGACAACATGTGTGGCCAAGTGTCGGTGATAAAGATGAGGAGAGAAAGGTAAATTTGCATCCGAAGAAGGAATGAATGTATATATATAATTTTATGATGCTTAGGGGCTGTTTGAAACCATAAAAAACATTGTACCCCTACCCCCGCCCTTTTTTCCTCACAACTAAAATACTAGTGTTTTTTTTAAAAAAAAATAATTGATCTTACTTATAAATTAATTGAGCAAATAAATAAAATACAAGCCCAATTTATTTTAGACATCACATAATTATGACATTTTTTTTAAAGTATTAGAAGCAATGTATAAAGTTTCTTTTTAAGTGTTTTTAACACAATAATATTAATTAGATAAGTCTATAAAATTCTTGAGCTAATTTTATTTATTAAAAAAATATTAAGCATGAAATATTTTATGATTAA
This sequence comes from Panax ginseng, assembly GCA_020205605.1. Lineage (NCBI taxonomy): Eukaryota > Viridiplantae > Streptophyta > Magnoliopsida > Apiales > Araliaceae > Panax > Panax ginseng. Next base: position 110,611,953 of record CM035144.1, on the reverse strand, counting down.
TTTAATTTGTTTACAATTTTAAAATTAGCACACACACTCCTTACATCCAAAGTAAGAATATCCATTGTTGTGATAAAAGATTGTTTGCTTAAAAAAAATGCCAATTTAAATTAAATTCCAAAAATTTATATATATACACACACAATAATAGTATATTAAATAAAAGTAAGTTTAATAATTTAATCGATTTTGAATTTAGAAGATAACCAAACAGGCTTAGTAAGTAAGTGGAGTGTATTTATATACGGCTGGCCATCTATTTCCCGCGGACTTTGGTTTTTGGCTTTTTCGCCCCTCCACAAAACCCCAACTCTTAACAGACTGAGCACCCATAGTTTGTGCTTACAGAGCTTGATCACATTCCATTACATATACATATATACATTTATCCATCCAAATCTTACTTCTGTCATACTCTTTTCTTCGCTGTGTACGGACAGAAAAGTAGAGTGGATGAATAATCACAGATCTCAAAGTAAGATATGAGACTTTTCTTCTTCAAGAGGAAGAAACGCAAATCCAAGCTCCGAATACTAGAGTAGCGACTAGAGAAATGAAGTTCTATATATCCACAACGGGGATTAAGAGATTGACTATATCCGGCGCAGACGCCGGAGTTGGGGGAGGGCGTGGTGGTGGTTTTTGGAAGGTGATGAAGGGACCGTCGGCGAATCGCCGGATTTCTCAAAGGGCAGTGATGCTGCCGATTGTGTTGATGCTTGCGATTGTTTTGCCCTTTCTGTTCGTTAGAGTTGCATATCTTGTTCTTGAATCCGCCACCATTTGCACCTCTGCTCTTGGTAGTTGTATTTCTTTTCCTTTTTTGTCTGCTCGAGTAATTAATTACGTATTTTGTATTTATTCATGTATTTTCGGCTAATTAAATGTTTTGGGTGTATTCGTAATATTGCAGATGATTGTATGGGACTGAGGTTTTTCGGCGGGAGTGATCCGTCTTGGGTAAGTACTTTCACTTTTTACCAAATTACCCTCTGAAAATAAATTTAGAATTTTTGATATTTCGGTACGAGAATAAAATTAGGAGGAAATGATGTAAGCAGCACTCCATCATGCATTAACAAGCTCATCGGTTATATAGAGGAGTACTTTTAAAAGGAACATGTATGTACCCCTTTATTTCTTTTAGCTATTTTTTATACGTGATGAGCCGTAACTGAATTAAATGACTTTGTCAGTTCTTTTAGAAAAAAACACTCATGGTGATGGTGTCCACTCTATAATGTCATCTATGTTTATTTGGTTTGGCCTATAATATGACCTTTACCCACTTGAAATTGGTTTCCATCTATCATCTATATACATTTATGCGTATAGTATGGTTTGTGAAACATTGGACCCGAATCTATGACTATTTATAGCTTGTCACAGTGACCAATAATTTTCTTTCCCCCAATAGTTCTTCTGTGATTATCTTTTGAGTATGCAAATGTTAAACCTTGCAAAAGTTTTATTTGAACAACAACATAACACAATTTACTAGTGTTTTTTCGTATGGATTAAGTAGTGTGCTCAAGGTTAATTGTACTATAGAAAAGGAAAAAACATGTTTCCATTCATGGGTGATGTTTTCATCCAAAATTGATGATTATTTTGACGTTGAACTTCTATTGGATAAGAATATTATAAATGCTATACAGCCCATGGATGACTGCATTTTGGGACAGTCTCTCTGTTATCTACTTCCACTAGTTGCTCTGATGACAAGTGGCTTCTTTGTCTAATTGTTCTGCCATTATAATATTCTAAACCCACTTGTCTTTAAAAAGGTGTTGTCCACCCAACCTCAAAAATTAGTATCATTAAGTAGTCTGTACATGGCTATATCCATTATCCAGGCTTAGGCTGAGAGGAGCCAAATTTTCTTTTTGCTAAATGCAAAAGGTTGAATCTTCAGTTTGTAAATTTTAGACTTTCAGTTCTTATCTTGAAACTAATTGAGGTTCACTTCAAAACTCCATTGAAGCACTTTCAAATGGGATTCCCCATAAAAAGGCAAAAAAAAAGTTAATAATAAAAAATCTTAGGAAAGTGAATATCCAAAAAGTGCTTTAACAATTGAATAAAACAAAATCCATTGGGGACTGTATTAGTTTATTACTTTAATTTGTTGCAGTCACATGTCAACACGGTTTTGACAAAAATTTAAGGGTATAGGATAAATTCTGTTTGTGACTATGATTGACTCTTTTGTCTGTTGGTGATGTGTGGTGGTGGTGTTACTATAATGCAGCTGAGAGAAGAGCTGATGAGGGCATTAATGGAAGCAAACAATGATGATGATGTGAGAAATGGTATAGTAGGGGTTTCTCCAGAGTCATTCAACGATCTTGTGAAGGATATGACGTCAAAAAGACAGGACATCAAGGCCTTCGCTTTCAAGACTAAGGCAATGGTAACCACAATCCACCACTACTTATTTTCCAACTTTGTTTTCTTTTCTTGCTTTTGGGTTGTGCGTAAAACACCACTGGTTTATGGTTGTTGCCCACATGGTAACCTTTGAAGCTGGCCCAATGTTGCCCAACTTTTGGGGTTAACCCACATGGGGTTGGGCTCCTACTTATCTGATTTAACATGTTGGAATTAAAGCTATTGTTCAACTTGAAAACATTTGAACTTTTGGCTATTACCATCACTTTTTAATTTGTTAAAAGAGTATATGTTAGATTTTTTAGTTTTTCATTAAAACTGAAAGTCAAACGTGTTTTTTTAGTTAAAGTTCTATCTAAAATGTTTTTAGGCAAGTGACTGAGTTCTTTTGAGGTAGATCTTTGAGAATAATCCTCCTTCAATTCCCGTGCAGCCAGAATTGAATAGGCAGAAAAACCAATTTAAATAGGCTGCAAACTAATCAAGTGAAACGGACTCATCCTCACTTCTGGATCCACTCATATGGTAATAAGTATAAAAGTTAACATTGAACTTTACTTGAGCAATGAATAATCTCACCATCTGGAGAGAAAAAAAGCGAAGAGAAAAAAATAACAAGAATAACAATGAATAAGATTGAGTCCAACTTCTTATTCATCTGAGTTGATCTTAAAAATTTTAACTCAACATATCTGAAGAGCTCTACAACATTTTATTTTATTTTATTGTATTTTATTTTAAAATTTTACTATTTTAGCATTAAAACATCACAAAATGACATCTAGTGACTGCAATTTTGAAGAGATTAACATTAAATATCGAAGAAGTGTAATAAAATAAAATTATATAGATTATGTTAGAATCTGCTAGAACTGTAAATATAGGAAGTTTCCTAAATTACAGCTAATTATAACTGATGTACAACTCTCTAATTACATAGCTTGATTGTAGCCTTGATTGTAAAATCCTTATTATAAATAATATGATATGAAGAGAAGGATGATCACCTCTCATTCACCGATTTCCTGTTTTTCTCTTAATTCTAGTATAGGTTTCTAGAAAGTTTAATAACCTGCATAAGAATGACTTATAATATAACACACTTTTTATTTTATACCTATTCATGTTAATGAATCCCCTCATCCTAGTTGTTGGAAATGGATTTGAGGAAAATAAATATTAATACAATTTGAGGCTTAATTTAATGTGGGACCCACATAGGAAGTTTGAGGGAAATGTGAAGAATTTATATATGGGATGTTTGCTCAATGGAAAGGGCCCTAAAGGGCACCCCACTTTTGTGGAAGGGAGATGACCTAGCCAAGGCTTGGTTTGAACCCACAGTCCCACACGCGCGCCGCTGCCGTTCGGATAGGCGGGCCGGGTCCGGGGATTTTTTGGACAAAATCTATTTAATTTATTATCTTCATACTATTTGACAAATGGATTTTGTTTAATTTATTATCATCATACTACGTTGTTTTGACGAACGGATGCGCACCAAAACATAAGTTTGCTTCAAGGAGACTTTGTGAATTCAAAGGACTCGGATTTAATTATCTTCAATTATCAAAAGTCAATTGAAGTCTAATATTGTTTGTTTCCAACTTGAGTAATTTTGGACGTCATAGTAAATTCAATATGTTAAAATGTCTCCTCTAGAAATTTCTGGCAGTACTATAAACATTGTGGAAGGGAGAGGACCTAGCCAAGGCTTGGTTTGAACCCACACGCGCGCCACCGCCGTTCGAACAGGCGGGCCGGGTCCGGGGATTTTTTGGACAAAATCTATTTAATTTATTATCTTCATACTATTTGACAAATGGATTTTGTTTAATTTATTATCATCATACTACGTCGTTTTGACGAACGGATGCGCGTCAAAACATAAGTTTACTTCAAGGAGACTTTGTGAATTCAAAGGACTCGGATTTAATTATCTTTAATTATCAAAAGTCAATTGAAGTCTAATATTGTTTGTTTCCAACTTGAGTAATTTTGGACGTCATAGTAAATTCAATATGTTAAAATGTCTCCTCTAGAAATTTCTGGCAGTACTATAAGCATTGGAAGTTTTAAAAGCCCCAACTTTTATCTGAATAGAAAATATATTGGCAGTCAATCAGTAAGATAATTCTTAGAAAGAGAATTTCCCTATAATTAAGTCTCTAACTCTTTGGATACCTCTTATCCTTCTACCAAAAGAATTTTGGATATACTTTAAGTATTTATAGGCAATGCTTCCTCTCCATTAGTACACAAACTTAGAAAGTTTGGTGGTGTGCTAGAAAGCACACAAACTTGAATATACCCATTCCATGCAATTAATGAGGGAACACTCATTTTGACCAAATAAGAGTCATATGTCCACTACCCACACCTACCTTCATCATTAATCTCCGTCATTCCTACATTTAGAAAACTAATCATTCATTATTTGATTTTAACCAATATTCTAACAAACTCCACCTTGGTTAAAATAAAATAATCACCATAGCTTCTTCTATCACTGTCTTCACTAATAGTCATAATTCTCGATATAGAGAATTATCATACTCCACCATAAAGAAGAGTACACATACACTCAGAATCAACCATTCTAAAATTTTTCATGTCGAACAAACTTGTTGAAAATTATGGCGCTACTTCCACGTTGGCTTTCCAAGAATTTCATGATCAGCCATTTACATCAAGATCACCGCACACCTTGCATCAATGCCAACCAATGCCCGTGTACAAAAAAAAACCCGCTTAATGGTAACACATCTTCATGGCAACTTTGGATACTAGCGGTATGCCATGAGGATGTTCATACTTTTCAGTGAAGATCGTGGTCGCCTCCCTCACTATAGGTAGACACAACGTTGACTTCACTGTCAGATCTTGACTTGGAGCTATTTGTCGAATTAGGTCCACCTTTCGGATAATTTCTTTTTAGGTGCCCAGATTGTCCACACCTCCAACAAATCGATTTGTTGTTCATGGAGTTATTCTTCTTCCAATTTCCAGCTACCATCAAAGCTAAGTTTTTCAGGTGAAACACTATATCCACCACTCATCCTCTTCTCTTCAGAGAAAGTTTACTAGTAACTTCTGAGAATGCAATTTTCTCCTTCCCATGAATCAAAATGGGCTTCATGTGTTCGTAAGAATTTGGAAGTGACCAGGTGAGGCTATATCCTCATCATCCATCTTTACTCCAATGGATTCCAGTTGATACCATTTAAGACACTCAGATGTCAGAAATGGATGTGCCTTCATTCATATGCAAAGTATGAAATTGCTCCTTGAGATATACTCGATTGGAGATGCCTTTTGCTCGATACATTTCTTCAAGCTTCTCCCAAAGCTCCTTGGCTTTTGAAATTCCTTGCATATTAGTAAGAATATTTTTGGCCAAAGACAAGCGAATCATGCTAGCAACTTTCAAATCGAATTCTTCCCAATCTTCATCGCTCATACCAGATGCAGAATCTTGTTTGCTAGAATCATGTGTTGGTTGCTCCATCTTGTTTGCTAGAAACAGGGGTTGGGCGCCCCTTCAACGCCTTGTGTAACTTAGATTGAATCATCACATCTTTGACTTGAATTTGCCACAAGCCAAAGTTGATTCTCCCATCGAATTTCTCTATGTCGATTTTCATGCCAGACATTTTTCTTGGAGAACCAAGCTTTGATACCAATTTTTGTGAATAAATGTCTCACGATATAGAGAAATAGAAAATTTATAATTTAGATCACAATCACACAACACAAGAATTATAGTGAAAACTCCAAATTGAAGAAAAAACCACTTTCGTTGCCAGTAAAAATTTACTATGTGAATAATATTACAGTCACTCACACTCAAAAAACTTTTCTCACATCCACAAGAAAGATAATTCTTCCCAAGTGAATTTTCTCAAACAAAACTCTCTAACTCTTTGGATACCTCTTATCCTTCTACCTTTGGATATCTCTTATCCTTCTACCTTTGGATATACTTTGGTTTACAATAAGGCAAGTATTTATAGGCAATGCTTCCTCTCCATTAGTACACAAACTTAGAAAGTTTGATGTGCTAGCACACAAACTTGGAATACCCATTCCATGCAATTAATGAGGGAACACCCATTTTGACCAAATAGGAGCCATATGTCCACTACCCACACCTACCTTCATCATTAATCTCCACATTTTCTACCTTTAGAAAACCAATCATGCATTATTTGATTTTAACCAATACTCTAACAATAATGTTGCACAATTTGATTGGGAAAACATGAATCTTTCAAAAACTTATTTAAATGTAAGGTTATAAGAAAAACAGGTATAAGTGGTTCCTGTCCAGCAACTTGAATTTTTATATACATGACTGGTTCTGATGTATCCGAGTACAATGTACGTATGCATAAATCGTCACTTGGACAAAAATAAATTATTATACCATCACTTGTGATAATGGATTCTTACTAGCAAACGGTTTGAAGTATGCCAGTAGTAGTGAGTCACTATGTTGAACGGGCATTATAAGCTAATCCTCAAGGAATTTGGAATCTTCTTTGCTTTATGCAGATTTTAAACATGGAGCGGAAGTTGCAGTCAGCTAGGCGACGAGAGTCCATTTACTGGCATTTAGCTTCACATGGATTACCTAAAAGCCTACATTGCCTTTACCTCAAGTTGGCTGAAGAGTATTCTGTAAATGCCGCGGCGAGGTCTTCCTTACCATCACCTGAATACGTTTCCCGACTCACTGACCCTTCATTCCATCATGTTGTTCTCATAACAGACAATGTCTTTGCTGCCTCTGTTGTCATCACGTCTACTGTCAATAACTTTGTCAACCCAGAGAAATTGGTATTCCATGTAGTCACAGATAAAAAGACTTACACCCCAATGCATGCTTGGTTTGCAATAAACAAGATTAATTCAGCAGTTGTGGAGGTTAAAGGACTGCATCAGTTTGATTGGTCTCACGAAGTGAATTTTGGGGTTAAGGATATGCTTGAGATTCATCGCCTTATTTGGAGCCATAGATATGAAAAATTGAAGGAAGAAGACTTTGAATCGGTGGGAGATCACGAAAGAAATTTAGAGGTTCTAAGCCGTAGCTGTATTTCTCTTTTGAATCATCTCCGTATATATATCCCTGAGGTAATTACAAAATTTCTCATTGCTTGTTGACCAATCATCGGGATGATTGAGAATGTACATTTTTAATTAAGATTAATGTTTATCTGATTTCATGGGATCCAGTTGTTTCCAGATCTGAACAAGATTGTTTTCATGGACGATGATGTTGTAGTTCAACGTGACCTATCATCTCTCTGGCAATTGGATCTCAATGGAAAAGTTGTTGGTGCAGTTGTTGACTCATTCTGCGGACTTGACTGTTGTCCTGGAAGGAAATACAAGGACTACTTCAATTTTACTGACCCATTTATAGCATCTAACTTGGATTATGACCGCTGTGGATGGTTGTATGGGATGAACATCTTTGATCTGGATGTTTGGAGGAAGAACAATATCACCTCAACATATCATCGATGGCTTATGCTTGTAAGTTCATTCTGTATACTTGGTCTACTCTGCTGCAACTGCTTTGCTACTGCAACTGCAGGCATGATTCCTACATTTTAATTTGTGTTTTTCCCCCCTTAAATGTTGAAGTTGTGAAGGGATTAATAAGTTGTCTGGTGTTGCTATCACTCTACTGAGAACAAGTCTACAATTTATTTAATAGGTGAGAGAGATCAAAGAGAGGACCTTTATTTTATTTTTCAACTTGAAAACACATTATTGGATATTATTATAAATAAGCAATAAAAAAAAAAAAAGGCATTAATTTGAGAAGAAAAAAGTATAGTTTTCTGAAATATCAGTAGTCAAAATATTTGGTATCCTCCTTTTGGATGCTTTTCTGTTTTTTGAGTAACTAGAGAAAGTTGTTTGAATTTTTGAGAATTTCTTCTACTCGATCTTTGAATATCCCAATATAACTTTTCAATCCTTTGTGTCACAAGCCTTTAATTTGTTTTGCAGAACCTCAACTCTGGGTTGGCATTATGGAATCCTGGAGCACTTCCTCCAGCCTTGATTGCATTCAATGGTCTTGTGCATCACATCGATCCTTCATGGCATGTGGCAGGTTTAGGCTATCGATTTCCTCAAGTTAGCCTAGAGAAACTGGAAACGGCAGCTGTAATACATTTCAGCGGACCAGCTAAGCCGTGGCTGGAGATTGGGGTTCCTGAGTTACGAAGCTTATGGAGTAGACATGTAAATTTCTCAAGCGAATTCTTTAGGAAATGTAGAATCGTAGAGTGAAGAGGACAAAGTTCTTTCACTCTCTGATACTTATTTTGAGAGTAAACCAGAGGGAAGAAGGTTATACCTTCAGTCTCTGATCACCGCCAGGCTTGTATAATATGATAATGTTATTCCTTGTCCAGAAACGCATAATATATGAAGGTAACAAGTAATAGCTTAAAAAGTTAGATAGTTGACCTTCAACAGACATTAGGGTCATGGATATAGCAGTACAAGTAATTGTAAATCGAGTCATTTTAGTCAGATTTCTATTAATTATTACTTTATCTCAATATATATATACACTTGTTTAAGTAGTACATATTCTTGGCTTGTTCATATCCAATACAAGGTCTTTTTCAGTTGTGTTTATTTACTAGTAAAAACTCAATTTTATGAATCATGTAGCTATCAATGTTGAACCAAATGATCTCTCAGTCAGAGGGGAAGAAGGAACGTGACATCTAGCTATAAGCTCAAGACATTGGACTTGTTTTACTTGCATTTATAACTCCAAAGAATATATCCTTTCAAGTTAAACTAACTTGTCTGTTTGTGTTTGTCATTTTATCAAATGAACTAAACAGGATAATAAACATTCGGTTTAATCCAAAATAACTGATCATATAAACAAAAAATTACTACGATAATTGCTTGCAAGTTGCAAGTTGCAATGCCATAACATAAGCTTGGTAAGGCTTGAGCCAAATTAAAGACCCTAGCTAGCTAATCGAGTTAGAAAATGATTCTCTCTAGCTCTTTCGGTACTACCATATATAATAAAATATTTGAGTACTTTATACAGGACTTGTCCTATAACAGTAGAAAGTCATACATGAGCCTCATCTGAGTGAATTGAATGAAGGAGCTTAGTTTAATCTTTTGCAAAATTACAAAATTATTGGTTTTGGGCAGTGGAGAGAATAAGATGGAACCAACCAGCAGATATAGTAGCTAGGAAGGACCTCAGGAGAATCGATATTAACTGCGCCAAAACATCAAAAGAAGCATTTCAGCAACTCGATAGTACTACAGTATGCATATGGTAGTATTTTATAGGTACGTAGTACGTACATACTATCATTAATATTTCTACGTACTGAAATAGGAATAGCTAGGTAGTTGCAGATGTGAAATCATGTTGTCGCAAGTGGAGAATTAGAGATGAAGAATCTTACACAAGTTGGAGAGCCGTTTGATCTTGGCGAGAGTAATGATGATTAGGTTCTAGGAAGTTAACTGGAAGGAAATTCCGAGCATCCTGATAATGCTGTGAAGCCATAGTCTGGTACTCATGAGATCCTCCTCCTGGCATCATATTCATTTGTTGTTCTGCTCTCTCGTTCTCAGATATCTGCAGCACGCATACAAAATATATTAATCAACCACAGAACCAACTACCTAGCTAGCTATACGGCATGAATATATATATATATATATATATATATGTATGTATGTATGTTGAGAGAAAGAGAAAGACCTTTGCTCGTAGATACATGTTAGCATGCTGCAGCTCACTCTCCTACGTACACAAAAGTTGTGCAATGCTATATTAGTCATTAATTGTCATAAGAACATACATATATAGTTTCAACGGTTGGTTTGACTCACCAGTCTTACATGATCAGAACATGTAAGATGGACTGGACTGGACTGTATAATACCAATAACTTTTCATGATTTACGAAAATTTGTATATAGTTTGTTATTTTCATTTTCTAGAAACGTGCAAAAATAAAAAAATAAAAATAAACTAGTGAAAGAACACATTTTAAATTTGGACCATGCATGATATGAAGATTCTCTGATAATCTTAATTCCTGAGATTGGAATGTCAAGTTTATGAAGCTAGCTAAGCTGAAATGCTAAGCATATATATTATGCATGGATTTACAAGGATTGAAGTAGAAAGAGTAGGATTATAGTTACCCTTTTTTGCATGAGCTCGATTTCAGCAAATAACAGTTCATTCTGTTAGAAACTAAGCCATATCAGTACCATAATAATAGAAGTACTAATCAGCAATATTATAATCATGCAATATAATAAAATAGCAAATAATCAATAATTGAACAATATTAGAAAATCGCTTTATATATAATGCAGTCCAAGTCTATCTCTAATGGATCGTCTTATTTACCTTCTTTGATCGAATTTTACTAATGGCTTTCTCCAATCTGCCCTCAAGATTCTTAAGTTCCTTGAAGCTCAGAGATCCAAGTCCCTCACCAACAATGTTCCTAACAATGGCAATCTGTAAATTTCATATTCAAATTCAAATTTCCTTTGTATATATATACATTTTCTTAGGAAAATATATACCTGTTTGAATTCTGTATACTCTTGATATCGCGCCGCAGCTTTGAGGCTTCTTGCTGGTAAAACTGGGAATCAGTAAAACATGTAAATTATATATATCACAAAAGGAATGTAATATATATATATATATATATATATATGTATATATTTGCTAAATGAATTTAATTATATTTGTTTATATGAATGTAATTATATTTATTCATAAGTGATTTAACCATTAAAACCATGAATACTGATTATTTTTCTCCAGAATTAATCTAAGATTATCATTTTTACTGTTGTTAAGCACTCCCTTTCCAGATATACTTGTGGTTTTTAAAAAAACCTCTACCCTATGAGTCTAACTGATTTTAAGTATTACAATAACATTGTAGTGTGATGACACACACACACACAGAATCTGTAACACTTTATAATTCAAACATAAAAATTCATGTATCTGTAATTTTAGAACAGAATAAAAAGTAATATGTAGGTGATAATTAAAACAATAAATGTAAAAATGCTTGTTATAATAATTTCATTACTTAATTCGTCTCCTCAACTAAACATGTGTGAAAAATAGGATTTAGAACGCTGCACGCAGTCAATATATACTTTTTAATTAAGATGTAATTATATAATACGTGTATAGTATAATCGATCAATTTATAATTGTCATCAGGGACTAATTATAAATTACGATAACTTATTACATTAATTAAGGAACTTATTATACGTACCTGGGTGTTAGCTTCGGAAACAGATCTTGTATTCGAGGAATCAGCACACACTTTCTTGTACCTGTCAATAGTCGATCTAATACTGCAAAACATGAAAATATATATACCATAATATATATGAGTCTCGGGTCTCGTGTAATTAATTAAATGCCATCTACAACGATAATTATAGATTTCTTCAGTAATTTTAAATTATAGGGTCATTATTGATTTTGAGTACCAATTTCATATATTTTTAACTGAAAATTAGTGTGATTTATTTACAATTACCAGACTTTTTCATAATCTAGCTACAATATGTCTCATTGTACCGACTAAAATGATCAAATTAATCAATGTCAATTTTAAATTTAAAAATATCACAAACTACTTGTTGTGATAATGTTGGTTATATGTTAAAGTATGTATCTTTGGTTGGAATAAATTTGTATATTCTCTTATTTTAAGTTCTTGATCTGGGGCAATGTGTGGAATGTAATTATTTGGGTTCAGCCAAAGTGTAGCCCAACTTATTTAATGGACCGGATTTGGTGTTGGCACATATCGTTTATTTGGACACTTTTTGCAAATAATGGGAGAGTTTAAGGTTGTGTTTCCTTTATTTGATGGGATAAGGAGATCTAACTTAATTGGAAAGTAAGCAATCGGTCATTAATTGCGCTTATTAGGTGATTCTAAAAAGGACTCCTACTCCCTAGTTGAATTCGGATGGCCATGACTTCTATAAATAGAGCAACAAACAAGAGTTGGAGTAACACAATAACATATGACAAATAAACAATTTGTATTTTCCATATTAATTATATATATTATAATGAATTCTCTCTCTGTGATTTTTTTTTTCAATTGGGTTCTTGTGTTCATATTTTATATCTCTTTGTTTATATTTATGTGAGTATATTTCGTGAAAGACTTCACAACAATACAATTAACTTGATGCTGATTTTGACCTATTGTTTTATTTATTGATTTTATCACATACAAAATTTGACGTTAACATTAATAATTATCATATATTTTGGGATAGAGGGAATACTATGTAACTATGATAAAAGCAAAAAAACAAATGATATTTGCTACTTTCATACATAACGAAATTGTGATTATAAAAGCAAAAATAAAAGGTATTTGCTGTTTCCATAACGAAATCTAGCTAGTAAATGGACGAACAAATTAAAAGGTCACCTGAAATGGGATTGCTTATGCCCGAGTACTTTTATTCATATGTATCTCCTTGCTCAAACCATGCATTATAGGTAGTAGTTATATTGAATAATATATAATTAGATAATGAGTATCTCAAGTCAGATGAAGTCCCATACTCCCATTGATCTGACACATATTTCTGATAGAATTTTACTCTCACTTGATGTTTTCTCTGTGAGAATATTATATTGATTTCCTGCTCTCGTGAGATTTTTTTTTTTTTTTTTGTGATGATAATTACTTTTTAGTGAAAACTAGAGAATTAGGTGTGGAATCATGATACGTGTTAAACAAACTTCTAAAATAAGTATATTTTGTTAATATTTTTAGAGATTGGCTGTATTTATCTAAGAAATATTTGTAATCTGATCAACTAACTGTGATCTCTAATTTAATTTGAATTTTGTTATTTTTTAATTACTATTTTTTTTATTTTGCATGTAACAGATTATATATAGTCTACATATATTTTAGTTAGTTATTTAGATTGTTTCAAAAAAAATACCTCTTGCTTATAATTAGTCATTAAGCAACTAAATTAAACTAAAAGTATTTAAAATAATAAAATTTTGGAAGATGATATTTTGCTTCCATTTGCCAGATTAATTCCTCTCTCTTGTTAGTATTAATTATCCTAGCTAGTCCATATTTTTTTATTGGCAAAAACATTTAGTAATGTGCAGAGTCAACACAGTGAAGCAGCAGTTTCAGTCGGGATAAGCAGCAAAACCTTAATTTCATCGAGCCACTGATTGGCTGTCTCCTGCCACGCTGGCAAAAGATCCCACAATATGATTGGCTCAAAAACCTCTGCTTAAATATCACTCAACCCACCCGAGAGTTAACCCTATTACCCACCTCGATTCTTCCATAAAATCCCGGACAATTCAATTCCTTTACATTATTTTAATAATAAAAGAATATACAATTATATGAAAAAGAATTATAATATAAATGTGTAGCTAGCTAGGTAGGTCAGTTTTGTATATCAACTGAGTCATACATACTGTGGAGTGCATCAGTGGAATTGTCTTTTTCAGAACAGCAGGCAGCAGCTGCTGCTATTCAAATTCATTGTTATACATACGTACACCTTTCCCCATGCAACTTATTAGCCTTAGCCTAGCTTAATTAATTACGTACAAAAATCCCATTGGCTAGCTATCTATCTCTATCTAGTCTCTCATAGTCTCATTTGTTAATTCCTACATTTTTACCCCTTTCAAGCTACTACTATTAGTGTAGTAATCTCTTTGTTAGTATGAGCCATTTACAATATTAATAAGTTATACGATGTACGTAATTCATTAATGTAAATTAACTTATTATTATTTAGCATTATTCCTCTGTCACCTCACCCTTTATCTCTCTCTCTCTCTCTCTAAAAGAAAAACCTACTTGCTGATCATTACTATTTATATAATGAGTTCTAGCTAATTGATTTCTTGAAATGAATTAGCTTTCAAATTTCCATTTTCGTGTAAATGGAGGCGAAAATCTATGCAAGAAGCTGGATACCAACTTCCGGTGTGAGATCTCTTTATGTTATTTCAGCTTTAGCTAGAGAGAGGAGTACTATAATAGAAACATGATTTATTTTTATTTTTTTTGATAAATAAGAGTTTTCCGATCTAAGACTTTTAATAACATGCAAGTTTGAACGTTAAGTGATTTCTATTTGATGTCGGTGAAAGAAAGTCGAACTCAAGACCTCCGGATACAGATGATCCCAATTCTTCCTTAAATCACTGAGTCAATTGATGAGGTTAAACATGGTATTTTTTACACCATTTGGATTAAATTTAAATGAAGAGAAAAATTAAAAGAAAGGGATTCCCAAGGAAAGGGAATATGACAAACCCCTCTTCTTGCTGTCAATTACAAGTGTTTATAAAACTGAAATATCATGATTGAAGTGACCAATGATTCGCTACTTTTTTTTGGCTTGCAGTGACAAAAGATTCTGGGCTGCCTAACACATTAATTTGATCCATCAAACCCTAACTTGTTAGATTTCCAAACAAGGGTAAAATGGTCAAAAGAATCGGCAAAAGTCAATCTTACACGAATTAATTAGTTAAACAAAGTCCTAATCTAGTTTTTTCCCTAGCTGAATATAGGCATTACCCATTTGGGTTTTGCAAACCCTAATGATCTCAAAATTAGGGTATGATATTATTAAGGATTGAAAGTGTCATGTAGAGCGAAGAAAACGGACAAATGAGAGCTTGACAGCTTACGACATGTTAATAAATGTATGAGAAGAAAGAGAGAGAAAAAATGGAGAAGAAATGAGAAAGAAAACATATCCTCTTATCTTATTATCTCATAATATAGGAGAAGCGAATCTAGTCAATCAAGAAAAGTAGTTCCGTTACTATAGCCGACTATATATATCTAAAATAATGGCTATTCAAACCGTCGTAATATCGTATAAAACCAAAATTATATATAAATGATTCGATTTTTCTTTTTGGTTCGTCGGAGAAATTTTTCCCTCATATATATATATATATTAATATTAATTACTACAACAGATCTATGTATGTTATGCATATATGAAACAATGTAAAGTAGTAAGAATGCGCACAAAAGAAAGAGGAATTTTACACCTAGATGAGCTCGATCATAAGGGAAAGAAGCAAAAAATAAAGTTAAGAAAAAAATACAAGTTAATCTTATTATGAATTAGATCTCTATAAATCTAAACTGCAACCTGCATCATTATATACGTTTCTACGCCAAATAATCCATCTAAAATTTACCATCACGCGCAGTAGCTTTAATCTATAAATACCACCAACATATCAAAATTAAGAAAAAGACCACATAAAAAATGGATCTTGAAATGATATATATATATATATAGAGAGAGAGAGAGAGAGTAATGTAAAACCTGTTGTTAGCATATTCGTAAAGGCGGCCGCGGGTGGAGAAGACGATAAGGGCAACCTCAGCATCACACAGCACAGACAATTCATAGGCCTTCTTGAGCAACCCATTACGGCGCTTACAGAAAGTGACTTGTCTATTAGTTGTGTTTTCGATCCTCTTAATCTCGATCTTTCCCCTTCCCACTTGCTGTTGGTTTTGTTGTTGTATCCCTAGCCCTTGAATGGAGGACTCGAATTCTTGAAGGGAAAACTCCATGCCTCAAAAATCAAAGCTGAAATAAGCAAAACCAATTTGGTGATTTTTTTTGGCAAAAGGGGATAAGGATTGGGCCTGAATTTGGAAGTAGTTGTAAAAGTAGTGGTATATATTTATATACAAACCATAATAAGTAAAGCAAGAATTAATTAATTGAAATTAAGGGTTGCGTAAATTTGATTGCTTTCACTCTCTAACTAACCTGGTATATATGGAAAAAACACTAAATATTGAGAAGATAATTAACATGCATGGTAAAGAATATAGCTAGATAATTAACTAGGAGAGAGATGATCACTATATATAACAAACAAGAAAATAACGTACAATTAATTAATATTCTCTTGTTGAATTATTTCTATCACTCTATGCTCTGTGTATTTGTTCTATCTCTATCTCTGCACAGGAGAGAGTTGCAGACAATGGAAGTGTGTTGAATGAGCTGGTGAGTATTTATAGATAGAAAAATAGACATTCCAACTCGCACTATTATTTTGATTGTATAAATACTATTTAAAATAATAATATATCTGAGTTTAATGATGAACCTTACGGAAAAAGTTAGAGTAATAATTCTTAATTATAATGTAAAAGAGAAAATATTATCTTATATATATATATATATATATATATATATATATATATATATATATATATATATAAATATATATATAATTGTTTGAGTTTATACACGATGTAGTCACCGGTCTAGTGCGGTGTACGAAGGGATAATTTTTTTGTTAGCAATAAATAAATATAGAAAATGTAAATTGTAGTGAAGAAACGGAAAAAATGGTATTAATAATGTCAACTTTTAAGAGTTCTTTAACCGTTAATTAATTAATTTTTCTAGTATGGAAAAAGCTAAGTAATGGGAATAAAAGATATAAGATATACTTTCTCCCGAAACGACTATAATGAGAGACTCTTTAGAAAGGAAGTATCAATTAATAGGTTTGAATGACTTTGGAGAAGTTGCAAATTGGGGGGGGGGGAATGGAGTAAAGAATCAAAACAAAATGAGAGAAACTTTCATGTTAATTACTTTTTGGATCGATTTTGAGTTGCTTTTATTCATTTCTTTGCTGACTTTTACCTTATGGTTGAAAAAGTTTTCATTTCCCCCATCCCTCTCTCTACCTCCACCAGTCCACCTCCACCTCCACCTCCACCTCTACCTCTACCTCTACCTCATTATTGGATTTCAAATTAAATATTATATGAAAATTGAATTTGTAACGTTTGTGAAGATGACAGGCATGTTATGTGTTCAAAACTTCCCATTCTTGAGTTCATTTATAGTAACTTTAGAGAAACCTCATTCATGATACACTTATCTGCAATTTGTTACCACAGTACTAGAGGGCCATATGTGGGATCCACCATGCATGCCAAATATATTACTCTCTCGGTTTCAAATTATTTTTCTCAATTTTAGATAAAAATATAGTTGGCATGGCTTGATATCACTTGCTTTATATCTATCTATATTATTAAAAAAAATATTAATCTCTCGATTTGAAATTATATATATTCTCAATTTTAAATAAAAATATAGTTGACATTAATGGCATGATATCACTTACTCTATATCTATCAATATTATTAAGGCATACATGTGTATTAAAAACATGATTGTAACTTGTAAGCGATATAGAAGCTGGGTTAGTGATCTATTTTTATGCCATGAAAGTTTCACAAAATGAGACTTTCTTTTCTCTCAAAAATTTCAAAATTTTAAATTAAGTTTTGGAAAAAAAATTAATTGACCCCTCACTATATATATATATATATATATATATATATGTGTGTGTGTGTGTGTGGGGGTTCCATCACAAGAATGGAATTCTTTGTGGAAGAACCCCTTTTTTGCCCCTGGGCTGAAATTTCGGTTGGAAAAAAAAAATTCAATAAAGCAAAAAGGATTGCTTCCACAAAGAACCTATTGTTGTGGATAGAACCCTATATATATAGAGAGAGAGTCCTGATCAAGTCCGAACTCTCGAACCATAACAATTGCATGTATATGTTTTGATATACGTATCCAAATCACACCCAAAACAATCAGACATGTAAAAATTCAAGTTCCATAATTTATTTATTTTTTTTAGTTGTTTTAAAAAAAAGCAAAAAAAAAAAAAAAGGGTCCAGTTTCTTCCGTCAATCTCGGACACTACAAGAAAAAAGACCTAATAAATGACCAAGACTATCATCGACCGCGATGTCCTGGTATTGCCGATACTAGTAATACTTCCGACATCTACTTATCGGACTTAAATTAGTCACTAATTACTATCAGCGACCGCATGCGGTCGCTGAGAGGTCGCTATTACAAATTTGCCTCGTAAAATTTGGTACGAAATATTGGCGCCAAGGTTTTATGCGGCCACTTAACATCAACGATAGACGCGTCAGCCGATAAGTCCATGTCATTAAAATCAAATCGATCATGATGATGTCATGGATAATGATCACCCATCAAACTAAATGAAATCAAGAACAGCCATCGCCGACACGTAACGCAGGAAAGGAAAAAAAGAGGGAGATCGGAAATAGAGAGAAGAGGGAGAAATGGGGGAGAAGAGAAGAAGGAGAAGAAGTTCGCGCCACCTGCCGCCCACTTGCCACCCACCAGCCACCGCCTCTACAAAGGTAACTCACTTGAAATCCACTAGAAACTTTGAATCTGTTGTTAATTGAATGTGGTTTAGACAAACCCTAACTTTTTTTTTCATTTTTGTTATTATCAGTGTGAACTTTTGGTTTGTTTGACTTAGATATGAATCGGGATCGTTAGTATAATTTAGTACTAAATTGAATTTGTTTGTTTAACAAGGCCTCTGTTAGATATTTGGGGCCCTAGTGAGGTGGGGAACTTATTGTGAAAGTCGAGGATTTGGGCATCTATAAATATAATCAAGAAAGTGAACTGTCTCAAGATGTCTAATTGTCTTGGGAAAGAAAATGGTTATCATTGTGTAGTATCTTATCTTTCTTTTTAAAGTGCCCAAGTGCCCACTTACTTAAACAAGATAAATGGAATCTTATCTACCGTGATAGTTCCTCGGGGTTCCATGTAGTAATTTTAAAGCAAATTGAGCCTCTTCCTTTATAATTTTTTTTTTGTTCTACTACTCCTTATTTTCAAATAATAAGAGAAAAATATTATCCTACGGCCTCCACACAATAGTAATAGTAATAAATAAGAGTGACTATTGGCCTATAGTTGGAAAAAAAACTAGTCAGTAAAAGTCTGCAAAATCATGTGCTACTATTTTGTTTGTCAGGGAAAACTCTTCTGACCTAACAAACTTAGTGTATGATCCAAGCCACAATTATATGGCACTCCAAATATTAAATATTTTATATAACCAACCAACCAACGTCATTTTAAATAAAAAATTTAAAACCATGGCATCACCATTTTTTTTATAATTATTTTAATACGATTTAATATTACTATGAGATTATTACACTAATGTTACGCTTGAATTCAAGTAACATAATGAAATTTCGTGAAATAATTTTTAAAGTATATTAAGTAAAGATGTAATTAATTATTTTTCAGAGACGATCAAAGTTGGACAAAATTACCTCGACACCATCTATCTCATTAAGGTTGGAAACTAATATATAACTAGGTAGTATAATTACCTTCGACACCATCTATCTCGTTAAAAGTACCAAATATTTAGTCTAGTCAAGTCTAGTAGTAGTATAATTTAGTACCAAATATTTGGTTTGTTTGCTTGGGGACTATTAGTATAATTTAGTACTTAATCATGTCTACAAAGACCTTGTATGAACCGTTAGTATAATTTAGTACGTAAATCATGCCTAAAGTACCTTTTATTATCATGATTTTAAAGTTATTTGAATGCCTAAAGGTTTCTTTTTGCCTACATGTGGATCATTTATGAAATTATAGTCAAATCATGCCTATATGAGAACTATACTTATGCAAGATCGCCTATGGGTAATAGTTAGGCTTTTTTCTTCACATTACTTATACTTATGCAAAGATCGTTCATGTGGACTCTTGGTTTGTGTCTTGGGTGCCTATAAATGACCTTATATACATGCCGCAAAATGCATGTGGCTAATCCATATTCTGAGGAGACTCGCAAAAAAAATTTATTAATTCGTAGTTGCGAACATTTATACTATTAACGAGCCTATTAGTGATCCACTAGAGCCTATTAATGGGATGTTGAGCCGATGGTTGGGCTTGGGGTCATGAGGCCACGCTTAAGCTTATCCAAACCTCACAGGGGGTCAAGCCAAGCTTGGTTGTTAGAAATTCATAAGACAAAATAGACAGTCTTTAAGGAAACTGTTAGTGCCACAGCAGAAGGTAACTAGACACACTTGGTCAATAAAGAGACTGCTTTTGGCTATAATGTAAAAAACAAGGGTATTTAACACTTATGTATACAAGAATAAAGCTACAAAATGTTATAAAAGCTATAAATTGCTCAACCAAGTTGTGATTATCCCAAAACATAAAAGATTATAGAAAAGGGATAGTGAGGGGTATAATCTTAAAACATGTTAAGCGCGCTTTAAGCACACTAGTTGATATGAATTAATCTCCAAGATACTCAAAAGTTGTATAAATGAGTTAGCAAACTCTGATATAAAGCTAGCATGAATGAAAAACCTTACGTATTCACTTACAATAAACAATAAAAATAAATTTAAAATAAATTAAAATAAAATAACATGATATAATATAACTATTAAACTAAGTAGCATTTACTTAGTTTCTCATACTAAATTTAATAACATTTAAAGTTTCTCATAATGCTCTAATTTACCTTCATTCGTTAACATCAAGTATGCTTAAATGTTAATTATATGCTTACAAGTATACTCAAGTCATATGATTACAAGTATACTCTCAAGTCATATGCTTACAAGTATGCTCTCAAGTCATATGCTTACAAGTATGCTTAAATGTCATTCATATGCTTACAAGTATGCTCAAGTCATATGGTTACAAGTATACTCAACTCATATGCTTACAAGTATGCTTAAATGTTAATCATATGCATGCTTACAAGTATTCTCAAGTCATATGGTTACAAGTATGCTCAAGTCATATGTTAACATTTATAATGTTGTGCATCGTAGTAAATGCAGGTGGAATCATGGACCTCTATTCGGACCTTAGTTGGATGACACGACGAAAAGTCAAGTGCCCAGATAGTCTTCTTCTTTGAATTTAGAATTTGGTTGCCAAGTGTTTTTGGAGTATGCGTATAGGCACGGAATGTATGAATGGTAAGAAATCATGAATCGATGTCCATATTTGAAGTGTAAGAATATAAATTATATGGACGAGAGACATTGTAAACTATCATTTACTTGTTTTCGGGTTCATGAAAAATTACGAAGAATCTTTGGTGGGCACATGGGCGGAGAAGAGATGGTGGCATCACGTAAGTACACAAATTGGGTAGTAAGTACTCATCGTATGAATGAAATGGTTCATGATATTGCAGGGCGATTTTGATTGGGAACAAGGCGAGAGATCAACCTATGAATTACGATGCCAAAGACTTCTTTAAGTTGTTAGACGAGGGTGGCGAGCCATTGTGGCATGGTTGCACCAAACACACGATACATTGTCTGCGAGTGGCGACATTACTTAACATCAAGGTTGATCACAACATGAGCCATGAGTGTTTTGAGTCGCTCTTGAAGGCCATTAAGAGTATGTTGCTTGGCGGTGAGAAATTACACTGGTAACTATTACTTTTTGTAAGAAAATGGTGAAGAAGTTGGGTCTTGGATACCAAAAGATCGATCATGTCCCAACGATTGCATGTTGTTTTATAAGGAAAATGAGCAGGATGAAAAGGTGCACGTTTTGCGGTCATGATCGGTTTAGGCCTAATAAAGAGGTGTGACTAAAAAAAATCAAGTATCTGATTTAAGATTCTAAGGTATTTTCCAATATCACATCGGCTAAAAAAAGATTGTACATGTCTTCAAGAATAACGGTGAACATATGAGTTGGCATCTGAAATCTAGCTAAAGATGGAGAACTAAATCATCCATGAGATGGGGAAGGCTTGGAAAGATTTTAACTTAGCACATCCTGGGTTTGCATTGGAACCTAGAAATGTGAGGCTTGGATTGTCCACCGATGGTTTCAATCTATTTGGCCACTCAGCTGTTCCGTACTCATGTTGGCCTATGATTGTTACTCCGTACAACTTGCCTCCTTGGATGTGTATGAAACAACCATACTTGTTTCTTTCACTCGTGGTCCTGGTCTAAGAGTCTGGAAAGAACTTAGATGTTTACTTGAGACCTCTTATAGGCGAGTTGAAGGTATTGTGGGAGGATGGAGTATGGACTTGGGATGTTTCAATGAAAACAAATTTCAACCTTAGGCGGTGGTTATGTGGACTATAAGTGACTTTCGACTTATGGTATGTTAGGTGGATGGAGTACACATGGGAAGTTGGCTTGTCCGTATTGTATGGAGCATACAAAGTCGTTTAATCTATCAAAAGGTCGAAAAGCCTTGTTGGTTTATTTATTATCATCGGTTCTTCTGCCGGTAGATCACCGTTTGAAGAAATAGAGAACACTTGAGGAAAGGAAAGTAGACAATGATATACCCTGCTGCGATTGTGGGGAACGGAGATGCGAGATCGTGTGATGAGATTTCCGGTTATCCCATTTGGTAAGATTGATGCCACAAACATAATCAATGGGTTTGGCGAATCTCATAACTAGGTTCGGAGAAGCATCTTTTGGGAAGCGCCTTATTAGTCTACAAATTTGATTAAATCATAATCTAGATGTGATGCATATTGAGAAGAATGTGTTTGACAATGTGTTTACTGCTTGTGATGAATATTCTGGGGGAAGACAAAAGATAATGATAAAGGCGCGTTTGGACATGAAAGATATTTATAAGCGTCAGATTAGAACTTTATGAATCTCTAATGGTAAGATTGTCAAAAGCGCATCTGAAAGTACACATTGTCCAAAAAGCAAGTTGAAGATGTGTGCACATGGTTTAAGTCTACAAAACTACCAGATGGATATCGTCAAACATTGCAAGGTGTGTTACTGGTGGGAAATTGCAAGGGATGAAAGTCATGGTATCGTGTGTTCATGGAGAGACTCATGCCTATAGCATTTCGGGATACGCTTGATAAACCAATATGGGATGCTTTGACGGATCTTAGTCGTTTCTTCAAAGACTTATGTTCAAAATCATTAAATGAGAAGGACATATACATACTTGAGAAAGAACATCATAGAGATCACGTGTAAAGCCCGGAAAAAATATTCCCTTTTGGTTTTTTTGACTCCATGGAGCATTTGCAAATCCATCTTCCCTATGAAGCTCGTGTTGGGGTCGATTCAATATAGATGGATGTACCATTTTTGAGAGGGTGATGGGAAACCTTAAGAGGAAGGTGAAGAATAGAAGCTTATGTCGAGGGGTCGATATGTGAGGCATACTGATTTCGATGAGATATCTACGTTTGTCTCGAGACTATTTTTTAGGACGAAGTCTTGACAAAGCCAATCGAGTATCGAGACATGATGATGAGAAATGTTGAACTAAATGGTTGGCTCTCTGTATTTGATCTATCGAAATGTGGCTTATGGAAAAAGGAAAAGCATATTCCTCTCTACGAGCAAAATTACATCTTACATGATACTTACATAATTACATTCTTCTCGATTGCGAGGAGATTGATGAATTTGTGAGGTACACATGTAAACTTGATAATTTATCTTTTAAGTTGAAAATTTATTCCAATATGTTAATGTTTATAACATGGTATAGATTATGCGATGGTGAGTTAAAAGTGAAGCATCCGGCATAAGCGATAAAGATATTCAAATCAATCGGGATAAAAAATTTGCACTTTGGCTAAAGGACAAAGTAAGTTCAATTTTTAAACGTATATATATATATATATATATATATATATATATATATATATATATATATATATATATATATATATACTCCATGTTAACTATGACTTCATTTAATAAGATGGAGTTTTTGTAGGCTTTGTTGAGGATCAGCGATTAAGCTAATGTACAAGTCTAGCTATGGGACGAGACAGGGGACCAAGTCGGTACCTTAATGGTTATAAAATAAATGGTTGTGAATTTCACACAAAGGCATATGGGCGGTAAAAGAACAACGAACTCAGAGTGTGTGTCAAGGAGATTATTCAATGAGCTTGGTCGTGCCTTTTATGGGGAGTTGGAGGAAATCGTAGATTTTTCGTACAAAGGAGACGCGTCTGACGGGGTCATATTCACTTGTTCAAGTGTAGTTGGTTTGATTAGAGAAAAAGGGATACGTGTTGATGGACATGGAATCGTCGATATTGACCTCCATAGGTCTGCGTACTCCAACGAACCATTTGTTTTACCAACTCAAGCAAGTACAAGTATACTACACTCCTAGTCTGTTAGGAAAAGGGATAGGCCGCCTTCTGATTGGCAAGTTGTAATTCATACTCCCATGGCGTAGTCGTGTAGAATTAGTTGATGGGAGATTTACCAAGAAGCGGATGTTTCATAGTCAAACTATAATAAATGTGGAGGACGACAATGAAGTAATCCGGTTAGATGGTGGAGATGAACCACATGAATTAGATCTGAGTCAATACTTGTGTCGGATGACATTGATCTTGAGGAGGAAGAGTTATTGGTGAATCGACCTTTGAATCTGAAGCGGATGATGGTTATGAATCTGCAACACGCATTATACAAGATGATTACGAATCGGACATTGACACTTGAACAAATGAAATGTATGTTTAGCATTACATGTTTTTTATATCATTGTCATGTTTATGTACTAAACTATTTAAATGCAATTTTGTTTATTGTCATTTTATATTCATATATATACATGTTTATATCCTTTATCATGTTTATGTACTAAACTATTTAAATGCAACTTTTGTTTATTGTCATTTTATATTCATATATATACATGTTTATATCACTGTCGTGTTTATTGTCATATATACATGTAATCAAATATGACTCATAATAACATCTTGAAATTTGTAATATCTGAGATGACTTACGAAGCGGTATGAAAAAGCAGCGGCTTGGGTGGGGGCCTAATCATGTGCCCAAGGCCCCTACTAATCCGGATGATCGGATTCTTATTCAGATTCGCCCTCCTCCGAATAGCACTTACGTCCCGCATATATCATTTATATATAAGCATTTAAGATTCCATTTATACAAGATATATAGAACTTAGATGTAAATTGCTTTAATATATCTACTTATCGTTGATGTAAATTGATGTTAATATGCTAATTGATGTTAATTATAAAATTCATTTATAATGTATGTTTGTTAAAACTAAAATTCATGTATAATTGTATATTGGTAATGTTTTGATTGATATTATATTGGTAATGTATATAGGTGCGAATTTTTTCTTTGCTTTAATTTGCATTCAATCGTTATTGTTTTGTGTCTTGGGTGCCTAGAAATGTCCATATATACATGTTGGTCGTGCATGTGGCTAGTCTATATTGTAGGGGAGACTCTGGCGAATTTTTTTAAGTATTATAAGTATAAGTTTGAAAAATGTTCATAAGTATTATAACTTAGATGTAAATTGCTTTAATATATCTACTTATTGTTGATGTATAAATTGTTGTATATTATAGTGATTTTTTAGATAATAAGATCGTCAAGTGCATATCACAATTTGTGTTTACAAAATTGGCCTACACTTTGTGATTACGTGAGTGACACACTATCACCCACCTGAGGATCTTTGTTTAATTTGAATTTCGGTATGTTTTTTTTAATTATGATGAGATAATATAATATTCAAAGGATAATTGTTTAGTAATGTTATTATTGTTGTTTTATTTGCGAGAAATGGTATAGATGGGAGGGGCGCTTGCGAGCTTGGTAATCTGAGACATTATTACAGCGAAGTGTGATCCGCGTACTCAAAGACAATTTGAACAAAGAAAGACAAAAAGCCCTTCACAATGCAGAGATCGACCATCCGGGCCGGGGAGAGGATTACATGCATGAGCATAGTCCACGGTGGTGCACCAGATCCATAATTTGAGAGATGTGTGCCCAATGGAGAGCTGAGAGAAATTTGGGTGAAAAGGCGAAAGACTGCCGCCACCAGATCCTCGGGTGTGCGATGGCGAAAAAAAGGCTAAAAGGGACATACAAAGGTGGCGATATTTCCACGGTTGCTAACATATCTCTGCCGAGTGCGTATTTACAAGTTTTAATATGTTTACAATCATGAATTTAGAAAATATATCACATTTTACTTAGTAATATTGTCTTTATTTTTTGTATAGGAGTCTCGATCTCAAGGTCGACCTATCCATTGGATTTGGATGTGTACGTAGCCACCGTGATGGTGCACTTTGATGCTATCCGGATAAGCGGTAATAAATTTTAACAACTTGATCTTGTTTATCAATCTTTAAATTAATTTATTTTTAACTATTTAATTGTTAACATGATGATAGGATACTTATAAGCGTTTATTGAATGAGCACTTATCGAAGGCACCCACGTCGCCTATTGATCAAGAGTTGTGGGAGAGGCGTCATTGTGAAGAAGAACTACATTAAAGGTCGAGGACAACGATGGCGCCCATCCTTGATGGCTCATTTGCTCTTTCTACCCAATCTACCACAGTCATCGAGCCATCCAATTTGTTCATATACTCGGCTAATTGTGTGAGAGAGCTATATCGAGATCGAGATCTTACGAAGATCTTGGGCGGGCATCTGGGGCTCTGAGTCTGAGGAGTTAAATTTGAAGTAGATGGCGGCGGCATGACAACATCACAACATGGGGATGGCGACGAGGTATAAAATCAATTTGTTGTATATATTGTCGTAATATACCAATATTAACATAGTTAGTATATATTTGTAACTTGTTTTATTATTTTTGTTAATTATAGGGTGATCGAGGAGAAGCTAATCAAGAGGCGACGATGCTTGACGATCGATATAAATTTGTGTTTTGTAGTTCTTTGAGAATTTTGTACTTTTATATTCATTCATATTACTTAAACATTAAATTTGTTTATATTTATTCAATTCATATTGGTTTAAAGGTTTATATAGTTTTATACTAGTTTGGTGTATGTGTCGATTGGGACGATTGATGTTTACATTGTTGTGAAAGATGTTTATATTGTTGTGTGTATGTGTTGGGATAAAGTAGGTACAAAAAGCAGTCTGAGGTTTTTGGGAATTACGTTAAACAACAAAAATCTAGTTTTTAGTTTTTCAAATGGTCATGCCGACAATCATCGTCACGACATCGGGACCATGTCAAGATTTGGCCCCGAGCCACGCCGACTCGTCAGATCAACAACCCGAAATGAAGAATTTTGCCGCTACTAATGCCACAGACATATATCATTGTCACATAGTGGTGGTCATTTGGTGTACACATCAATGATTAGATTTATATCTTGACGATATCGATCGCAGCTTGATCAGTCAGATGAATATTCATCGATGTGAGTCGATGTGATAGACTGGCCATTGATAGATATTCATTTTCTTGAAGTGGGAGGTGGGACTGATCAATTCTCTCTCTCTCTCTCTATATATATATATATATATATATATATATATATATATATATATATATATGGGAAATGATCATAGATGTATTTGTTATATATCAAAAAATTAGCAAATATCATCTCTACCTTTCATTACAATTACCGAGCATTTCAATTAAAAAGATAATTTCACATCCACTAGTATTCTAAATGAATCAATTATTAGTAATTTTGGACGATTATGCCCCCAAAGGCCAGGCCAACGACAATGAACCTAAGCAAAAAATCAACAGAGGCAGCAACATCAGTATTGAACTGATCAATCCTTGGCCCACACCAAACATCAGAAATAGACCTGGCAAACGATCGGGTCGGGCCAAAATGGTCCGAGTTTTGATGGGCTGATATTGTGAGGCCCGTGGTCCAGTTAAGGCTTTATTACCACGCTTTTTTTTTTTTTTTTTGTAAAATCTTGCTACACCAGTTCAATGATGCATTTATAAATTGAAGTCTGGTAAACTTGAATACTTGAGATTTATAAACAAATTCCTGCTTAATAAATAAAAACATACTATTAAAATAGACCCAACCAATGAGATCTTAAACTGCATGCGATGATCTAGTCTGAGGTCCAATAAATTTTAAATTTTTAGTTCAACCTCAGCTCAGCTTTATGGGAGACTTTATACAATTTGGCTGGATTATTGTTAGGGGAATTCAATATTATATTCGTACTTGGCTTTCAAAAATAAAAATAAAAATAAAATCTTAAATTAATGTATTGGAATGTTGACTTTGATAAGGTAAAAATCATAAAGAAATAAAATAAAACTACATAACATAACTAATGGAAACATGTATGTACCCTCCGTCCACGTTATATTTTTATTTATGGAATCGAAGTTGACACATAATAATTTTATATAACTTTTTATTATATTAATTATAAAAAAAATATTGTATCAGCTAATGTAATAAAAAATTATAAAAACTTATTAATATAATATTTTTTATAACCAATGTAATAACAAGTTATAAAAAAAATAAAAGTAAAGAAACAATATATTGGAGATTGCATTAAAAACAAATAGTTATTGTAACTTAGTTGGTTTGAACTCTTATTTATTTACTTATAAGTCTTGTGTTGAAGACTCAAATTCTAATCAGAAATAACCACAGATGTTGATGATGATGCTGATAGGTTACTATTTGCCTTTGCAACTGCTTGAATTGGTGCCTTATTTTTCTTTTGCTACAAACTCCTCTGCTTCTCCTTCCACACCTTCTTTGTTTCCCAATTTGCTGATGTTCTAATCACTGGTGGCACTGACACTTGTGGTGATGCTGCACATCCCAATCCCCTAAATGTTGCAGATGTGAAATTCTTTTTCTTGGGGTCATATTTTCACTGCTGCTTATGGGGTTAAAAGGAGAAAAGAAGAAGGGAAGAAATGGGGGATTTGTGTTTCCTTGTGTAAGAGAAAAAATCAAAAATAAAGAGGATGAATGAATATGTTTGTATCATTAATTAATTTTCATATATTTATATTTATACATAATTTTAGGACATGAGGAAAGAGCGTTCATAAATGTATCCTACCCCTCCACCCTGCACCCTCCATTTATTGTAGATTGTAAAAGTAGTCAACATTATAGCATCCATCCATATGGTTTGATTTTTTGTGTTTGTTCAATTTTGGCAAACGACAAGCTGTTTGTCACGTCATGATGAGTTTCTTTTATAAACGCGTAATAATATTACCATGGCATTATCTGTCACATATTTTACCCATTCGTTAAATCAAATCTATTTACTGAAATACCATCTATAAAGCTAGGTTATAGTTCTTGTACAACATTATTGTGTCTAGCAGTACCTTTTATATATCTATCTATTTTCCAATATCTTTGTGTATATGTATGATGTTGAACATGCAATTTGAAATATATATAGATTTTGCCAGATGAATATGTTTAGTGTAGAGGAAAGATACACTTGGAGTTAAAAGATATTGGACTTTAAGATTTTGTTGCCAAAATAATTAAGAAAGGGAAAAGAAAGATAAAAAAATGGGTCTTTTACAATAATATACAATATTTAGAAAGTAATTACACTATTAGTGCACTCATAAAATATTTACACAATTAATATACTTTCTATATTTATTTACAATATTAGTGCAATTAGGATTCCTTAATTTAGGGAATTAGTATAGGATTCAATTCATAATAATAAGGAAACTTAAAATCAAGGAGAAATAACTACCATAATTAATAATTCAAATTCAAATATCTTGGATCTAACAATAAAAACAAATTCAAATTCAAAAATAATAATTAAAATTCAAATATTCAAAGTTTGTAACGCTATCTTCCTCCTCCCTTCTCTCCGCCGCTTCAACACTCAAGATGTAGATCTCAGAGATCTTGAAGGTGTAGTCGCCATGGACGCCGATCTCCTCATCCATTACTACGTACAACCGCCATTATGATTTAAGGTTGATTTAGTCCGTAAATTAAAAGGAGAAAAGATAAATTTTAGTGCGAGTTGGTATCCAAATATTTATACAAAAGTAACCATTTTAGTTTTTGTGGGTAATCAAGAGAAATTTCAAGGTCAAGTTGGTAACCAAAACTTTCAAAGGTAACAATTTTAGTTTTTGTTGGTTACATTTGTATTAAAGTTTGGCTACCAATGCATTTTAAGAAAAAAAAAATCTATAATAGATTTTTATAATTAATTGGTAACCCAATAAAACCGAATTGGTTACTTTGTAGATAAGGTTTAGCTACCAATCTGCATTATAAAAAAAATCTACAATAGATTTTTTTTTAATTAATTGGTAACCCAATAAAACTGAATTGGTTACATTTGTAAAAAGTGTTAGCTACCAACTGCACTATTAAATAAAAAAAATTTTAATAAATTTTTTAAAAATAAATTAGAAACCTAATAACACTGAATTGGTTACCTTGGTATGAATGTTTAGCTACCAACTGTACTATAAAAAAAATCGCAGCAAATGTACTATGAAAAAATCGCAGGTGGAAGATGACGTTAACAAGTTGGGACTGTCTAGGTTAATGGTGGAGGATGGCGTTAATTGTGGAAGAGGGCGGAGGAGAAGGGCGTTAATGGTAGAGGAGGGCGGAGGAGAAGGGCGTTAATGGTGGATGAGGGCGGAGAAGAATGACGTTAATGGTGGAGGAGGGCGGAGCCGCGGAGGAGAAGGGCGTTAATGGTGGAGGAGGGCGGAGGATGGCGTTAACAAGTTGGGACTGTCTAGGTTAATGGTGGAGGAGGGCGGAGGAGAAGACTGACAAGGACGAAGGAAGCGTGATTTTTATTAAGGAAAAAGAAGGTGTGCTATATAATTTACTTATTAATTACTTAATTTAAGGCAAAAAATACTTTTTCACCACTGTGGTTATAGTGTTTTAAGTAATTAGCCACTGTGCTTTTAAAATATTCAATTAGCCCACTGTACTTTTTAAAAATGTTCAATCGGCCCATTCCGTCCAATTTCTTGGACGAACATTAAAAAATTGCACACGTGACATTGAAAAAAAAATTAAAAAATTATTATTTCCTACGTGGCAACCTAGTCGGCCAAATTCTTAATACTATTGAGCCACTGCACTTTAAAAAAATGCAATTGGCCCACTGTGGTTTTAAAAATATTTTTATATTTTATTTTCTTTCTTTTTCTTTACCTAAATATTTATAATATGTATAATATTAATAAAAATTAATATTATAATATTTATAATATGTATGTTTTATTTTAAAAATAAAAATAAACATACTTTTATGTTTTAAAATACTTATAATTTTTTAAAAATAAAAAATATTTTTATGTTTTATTTTTTTCTTTTTCTTTACCTAAATATTTATAATATATATAATATTAATAAAATTAATATTATAATATTTATAATATATATGTTTTATTTTAAAATAAAATAAATACTAATATATATTAGTTTTCTTATCTCTTTTTTTTTCTTTAATAATTATTTTTATTTAAAAATTAATATTAATATATATTTTAATGATATAAAAAAGGTAAGTACATGATTAACATAAAATAGAAATAAAACAAATAATCAATTTGGGTAAGAATTTGGGATCGGAAGAGAGAATTTGGGAATGAAAATGGAGGCGTATATATACAGTAAACCACCACCGTCATGAAAGCTTGAAGAAGATGGAACAAAATTCTCTGTAGGTTGTGACATGAACCGAGGAAAACTGCCCCCATAACTAATCGATTAATGCAGCAGATATTTTGAAGACGATCTCAGTTCGATAAAATCGGATCGAGCTTGTAAATTTTTTTTTGGAAAATCCTTACAAATCTTCAAATAACAAGAGACCGCACTGAAGGCTAGGGGCGATGCTTTTTGTTGGGATTTGTGGAGATAGTGAGATTGAGCTTTGTGGTGAGTCGGGAGGAGTCGTCGGCGGCGATGGTGAGGTTGAATTGGGTGGTGGCTCTGGTTTGGATTTTTGTCTAGTGGTCTCATTACTTTTCGATCTAGATATTATGTGTTTTCTGCATATTTGTTGGGATTTGTCCGGTGATTTGGATTATGTGTTTTCTGCATATTTGTTGGGATTTGTCCGGTGGTCATTGTCGGTGGTTTACAGTAGAATAAACGAGCTTTTTGTTGGGATTTGTGGAGAAAATGAACAGTATACAAAAATTTTGATATATTATTTGGAATTAATTTTTAAAATAAAAATAATTATTATAAGAAAGAAAAAGATAAAAGGAAAAAAAAATTATAAAAAAATGAATTAAAATATTTCTTTTAATTTTATTATTATTTTAATTATAATTTTTACTACATAATGATTTTATTTTTTTATTTTTTTGTTTGAGAAGAAAAAATTATAAAGAAAATCCATTAAAAAATTATTTTGTTGCTACATAAGGATATACTATGTAATTAAGCATATGCCACATAAATTTTTTTTTTTCAAAAAAGACACGTAAGAAACTCTTGCTGATTTGTTAATGGCAGTTATGAAAAATGGACGGAATGAGCCGATTGAATATTTTTAAAAAGTACAGTGGGCTAATTGAATATTTTAAAAGCACAGTGGCTAATTGCTTAAAGTACTATAACCACAGTGGCGTAAAAGTGCTTTTTGCCCGTAATTTAATAAGCAATATTAATCCCCTAAATTAAGGAATCCTAATTGCGTACTAATTCCCTAAATTAAGGAATCCTAATTGCACTAATATTGTAAATAAATATAAAAGTGTACATATTGTGTAAATATTTTATGAGTGGACTATTGTTGTAATTATTTTTAAAAATTTAATAGAATATGTAATTGTACCTAAAAAAA
Organism: Panax ginseng; assembly: GCA_020205605.1. Lineage (NCBI taxonomy): Eukaryota > Viridiplantae > Streptophyta > Magnoliopsida > Apiales > Araliaceae > Panax > Panax ginseng. Next base: position 110,578,931 of record CM035144.1, on the reverse strand, counting down.
TTGATATCTAGATAAAAAGTTAATGGATTGAACGAAAAAGGCTAAATGACACTTCTATTTTTTTTAAGTTGTAACTCATTTTTAAAGTCGTTTTTAAAGTTCATTTTTCATCAATTAAGTCTTTAAAGTGATATATTTTGGCGTTTTCGATCCTTTTACCCGATTTGGTTCCAATTAAATTTACCCATTTTGACCAAATTTTGACTACTCGACTCGGTTTGACCTGAGCCCAATTTCACTAATTTAATTTTTTAAAAATTAAAAAGTTTTAAAATATTATTTTTAATATTTTTAAAATAAAATATTATTTTCAAAATAAACTATTATTTTTAAAATAATAATTTATTTTAAAATAAATTTTTTGTTATAAATTGATAAATAAAACAAGATGTATATCAAAAAAATGTATATTGATAATCTTTTGTATTCAAGTGGTCATCCACAATTCATTTGGTATTTACAAAGATAGTGTGTCTCTCACTATTCTCTCTATACTCTTGGTTGCCACTTCTCCTTATTCTCCTCATATACAGTAAAATCCCTATTTAGGAATACTACTATATAAGAATAACCTCTATAATATTATAAAAAAATTTGGTCCCAATTTGGGCCAATTATAAATAGGAATAATCTCTAAATTGTAATATGTTATATATTTTTTAAGTCCCATATTAAGAAACTATACCTCTATATAGTAATAATTTCATATATATATATATATATATATATATATATATATATATATATATATATATATATATATGAGAGAGACAATATTAATTTTAAAAGACTACATTTTCTATAAAAGACTACATTTCCTATAAAGACTACATTTTTCTATAAAAGATTATATTTTCTATAAAAGACTACATTTCTTATAAAAGACTATATTTTCCTATAAAGACTACATTTCCTATGAAAGATTACACTTTCCTAGTTTGAAAATCTAAATAATTTATGTTTTCTTTAACTTTGAATAAATATTTTTTGAATAATAATTATTAGGGAGTTCTTATTGATATTTTTATTAAAGTGGATATTTTTTGGTGTTCGAAAAATATTTTGTACCAATACCTCTATTTAGTAATAACCTCTCAATTAGAATATAAATAGTTTGGTCCCAAGTCTATTCCTAAATAGAGGTTTTACTGTATTTCTATCTAATGTGAATATATATAGGCATGGGGGAGAGAGGAATTTTCATCTACCAATAACTGACAAAGATTAATAAGGAGGGAACTTTTCATTTTCCAAACTTTCCACTTTCCTCATTCCGCTCCTTTATTTCTAACACTCTCCCTTGGATGACCACTTTCAAAGAATATGCCTCGTTAAAAATCTTAGCAAAGAAAAACCATGTGGGAAAAAAAATTGACTAAGAAAAAGAGTACAATATTCTTGAAGAACTTCTAGTGCCTTAAGATTGTCTCATTAAAACCTTGCAAAAGAAAACCTAGTGGAAAAAGGATATTAGCAAATGAAAAAGAGTACAATCAGCACATATATATGATTTTTACTCCTCATGAGAGCATAGAATTTTCATTATTCATGATAAAAATATGCAGAAACGATTTTTACCGTTGGATTAAGAGCAAGTTATGTTCCAGAAACTGCAAAATTGTCGGTAGGGTACTAAATCTGTCCATGAGTACATAGTAGAATTTCAAAGGTTAACGGAACGTACTGGATTACAAGAGTCTGCAATTCTGAAAGCGTCTAGGTATTATGAAGGCCTAAAACAGGGTATTAAGGAGAAAATTGGAGTACGGACAGTGCTTAGTGTTGAGGATGCCAGGAATTTGGCCTTGAAGGCTAAAATTATACTGCAGGAGAAACCACGCTTTGAAATTGTTCGCAGAAACTATCCAAAAGGAGGACAAAATTTTGGGGATAAGAATCGTGGTTGGAACAGTCGGCAGAATCCTGTGTTTCAAACTCATCAAGGACGACAGGTTCAACGTGATCGGGTTGTGACGGAAAAGGCCCAAGGAAAACAGCCGATGGGGCACGAAAAGGCACCTAACCCATATGCCAAAAATTATTAGGATAAGTGTAATAAGTGTGGTGGATTGGGACATACATCAGTAGATTGTAGGAGACGGACCGTTAACATTGTTAACCATGATGAGGAAATGGAAGATAATGAGGAATATGAGAATGTTTGTGAAGCTGAGGGAGAAGATGTCGATTATGAGGCAGAAGAACAAATGTATGTCTTGAGGAAACTGTTTTTGACCCCAAAACCAGCAGAGGAAACCCAACATCATAGACTGTTCCAAACAAGGTGTGTCATTCTCGATAAGACTTTTTGATTTAATTATTGATAGTGGCAGTCAGGAAAATATTATTGGTAGGGAGGTTGTTGAGAAGTTGCACCTGCCGATAGAGAAGCACCCTAGCCCCTACTCAATTGGTTGGATTAAGTCTGTGGGCAAAGTTAAGGTAGCTGAACGTTGTAAGGTTTCATTTTCAATTGGTAAGTAAGTAGACACTGTTTATTATGACATCATAGATATGGATGCTTGTAATGTTTTATTTGGGCGTTCGTGGCAATATGACACTAAAGCGCAGTATTCGGGAAGGGAAAATATCTACCGAATTGAGAAAGATGTTGTACGGTATACCTTGTTGCCACTGAAAAGAAATTCCAACCCAAATCTTCTAAAGTGGAGGGGAAGACATGCCTGACAGTAGCACACACCCGCAAAGAGTTCCTGACAGATATGAAGGAAACGGGTAATTTATTTTGTATGGTTGTGAAGAACGTGATGAAAGGGAAATCGAAGGAAATTGAAATACCTGCTACAGTTAGCCTTTGTTGGCTGAATTCAGTGAGATCATGCCGGATGAACTACCGAATGAACTGCCACCCATGAAAGATATACAACACCACATATACTTAATTCCTGGTGCAAGCTTGCCAAATTTGCCAAATTTGCCTCATTATAAGATGAGTCCGAATGAGAATGAGATCCTGCAAGAGAAGGTGGAAGAGTTACTGGAAAAGGGGCATATAAAGAAGAGCATGAGTCCATGGGATGTTCTTGCTTTGTTTGTACCTAAGTCAGACGGTAGTTGGCGCATGTATGTGGACAGCAAAGCGATCAACAAAATTACAGTCGAGTACAAGTTCCCAATTCCACGGTTGGATGACATGCTTCATCAGTAGTATGGTTCGAAGGTGTTTACCAAAATTGATCTGCGCCGTGGCTACCACCAAATTCGCATACGCCCCGGAGATGAGTTGAAAACAACTTTCAAGACTAAGGATGGGCTGTTTAAATGGTTCGTTATGCCTTTCGGTTTGAGTAATGCGCTCAACACTTTCATGCGTGTTATGAATCATATAGTAAGACCTTTTATTGGGCGATTTGTTGTGGTCTACTTTGATGATATCCTGATTTACAGTAGATCCAAAGAGGAACATCTTCTGCATTTACGGGAAGTTCTAACAGTCTTACATCAGAACCAATTATATGTGAACCTTAAGAACTGTAGCTTCATGACAGATAAGTTGTTATTTCTAGGTTTCATAGTTAGTTCCGAAGGGACACATGTGGATGAGGAAAAGGTTAGAGCCATTCGTGATTGTCCTGTTCCGAATACAGTTAGTGAAGTACGTAGTTTTCACGGACTGGCAACCTTTTACAGGCGTTTCATCAGAAATTTCAGTAGCATTACGGCGCCTATTACGGAGTGTTTGAAGAAGGGAAAAATTAATTGGGATGAAGCTGCCAATAACAATTTTGCGGAGATAAAAGGAGAAATTAAGTACAGCTCATGTGCTTGCGTTACCAAATTTTGATAAACTGTTTGAGGTACATTGCGATTTTTTCCTGTACTTCATGGGTTACATCAATCTCTATTTAATCTAGGGTGGAGTATTCTAGAATAAGACTTCAATACTCTTGAGAATAAAAAGACACTTATAGAACTTCTTCCAAGCTTAATAACTATATTTAATCTTGCTTCTAGAAATATGAGATTACATAATTACTTTCTAACACCCCTCTTAATTTGTAATCTTCAATTAGTTCTTGAACTTCTCAAATTTCTCCTAAGTATTTGGTTTGGTTAGAGCATCAATTTGGTGATCGTTAGTCTTAACAAATTCCATGCAAATTTCTCCTTTGCTCACCAAGTCTCGATGAAATGATAGCAGAGCTCTATATGCTTAAGGCGAGCATGAAAAAGCTGGATTTTTTGCCATTGCTATTCTTGACTGTTGTCCTGATAGATTTTGTAGGTTCATTTGCTTTAGCTGCAAATCATTCAAAATTCTTCTTAACAAAGCTGCTTCACATTAATGCTGATCGATTCATTTATGATGTATACCTTCATTGATGATAACGCATGCTTGATTTTTGCTTCTTTGAACTCCATGATATCACATTTGAACCTAGGGAAAAAAAGATAACTTTGAGGTGCTCTTTCGATCATCAAGAAGAGAACACCTTGATCATTATCGATTATATCAACAAGCTTGAAATCTTTTTCTTTCACATAAGTGATCCCATGTTTTTTTTGTGTCTGTAGATACCTTAAGATTCTTTTTTCTTTCTTTGTATAATGAGACTTTGTTGGCTTATTCATGTATCTAGAAATCACACTCCTTTGAATGCATTATATCGAGGTCTTGTGTTGGTGAGATAAATCGAGAGAGAACCAACCAAGCTTCTATAAAGCTTATCATCGACTCTTGGTTCTCCATCATTTCTTTGCAACTTTTCATTTAAAGCCATAGGCGTGGCATGACTTTGCATTTTTCCATTTGAAATTTTTAAGCAAATCTTCTACATACTTTTCTTGGGAGAGAAAAATATGCCCTTTGCTTTGTTTCACTTGAATTCCAGAAAATATCTCATAAGACCCAGTCGGTCATTTCAAACTCATTCATCATATTTTTCTTGAAATCTTGAGCATTTTCATATTTGAACCAAAATAGATCAAATCATCAGCGTATAAGCAAACAAGAAGGAAATGCATACATACATGTCTTCACATCTGATGAAGGTTCACTTGGGCTCATCTTGAATCCACTTTCTTTGGAAATAACCATCAATTACTGTTGTTCCAAGCTCGGGGGGCTTGCTTTAGGCCATCTGAAAGCCTTTGAAGCCTATACACTTTGTCTTCTTTTCCTACTACTTGGAAACCTTGAGGTTTTGCGACATAGACCTCTTCCTCCGACTCACCATTTAAAAAGAAGATTTTACATCAAGTTGAAACACTTTCAACTCAATTGAAATTTGCCAAGCAAAACGAGTTCTTATTGTTTCCATCCGAGCTCTAGGTGCAAGCGTCTCGGTGAAATCTATGCCCGAGTTGTTGTGAGTAGCCTTTCGCGACTAATCTGGACTTGTGCTTTTGAATTGAGCCATCTTCATTGTACTTTGTCTTATAAACCCATTTTAAATCAATGACATCCTTCCTTTTTGGCGGATCCATAAGCTCCCAAGTTTTGTTCTTTTCAATCATAGAGATTTCTTCTTTCATGGCTTTAATCCATACATTATTACTGCTTTGCTTCTTCAAAAGTGTAGAGTTCACATGAAAAAGAGCAAATTCACATGATTCATAGACATCTTGCAATGATGATCGTACCTTTCTTGGAGGTGATTAGAATCGGAATGATCATGAATTGATGATGGAATTCTAGAGGAACTTCTTGTTACTTCATCTTTGCGAGGTTGCTTTCTTGATTTGCATCTTCTTGAAAAGATGATGATTCTTTAAATTCGTATGACTTTTGATCTTGAGAAGAATCATCCTTCCACTCCCCAATTTGCCATTTCATCAAAGATGACATCTCTGAATACTCTGGTGATTTGTCTTGGGATTAAGCGGTCTAAAACCCTTAGACTCATCACTATAGCCCGATAAACACGTACTTTTCACCTTTCTTGTCAAACTTGTCCATGTTGTGTGATGTGTTCATGCCATAAGCAATGCATCCAAAAACTTTGAAGTGATCGACAAGTGGCTTCTGTTATTCCATGCCTCAAATGGAGTTTTGTTTTGATTTGCTTTTGTAGGGGATCTATTAAGAATATAGATAGAAGTATGAATAGCTTGACCCAGATTGTTTGGAAGCCTTTTTCCTTGCAACATACTACGAGCCATCTCAACGATAGTGCGATTCTTTCTTTTCATACCCTTGGTTTTGTTGCGGACTTCTACTAACGTGTGGTGCCTTTGAATTCCATTCTCCTTGCGATAATTCATGAGCGGTGTGTATATAAATTCTCCACCACGATCATAAAGTAAAGTTTTCATTTGACATCCTTTGCTTTTTTACTGCTAGAGCTTTGAATTGAAGAAAAATTGAGAAAGCTTCGACTTTTCATTTAAGAAATCTGACCACATCATTCTTGTATAGTCATCAACAAAGAGAATGAAATATCTCTTATTGTTGAGAGATGGAGTCCTCATAGGACCACATATGTCAGAATGCACCAATTCTAAAGGGGCTTTAGCTCTCCATGAGGTTTTTGGAAATGGAAGTCTATGCATTTTTCCATAGACACATCCTTCACAAACTCTTCCATTATTCTCTATAGCAGGCAATCCAACCACCATATTTTTTTCTTTCAACAATTTCATACCCCTGTAATTTAAATGCCCATATCTCAAATGCCACAAGTAGGATATATCTAAATTTTCACTTCTTAAAGCAAGGTTTTCCTCTATTGGTATGATGAGAGAAACACCTTATTTTTAGACATTTCAACTTTTCTTCTTTGTCGAGTTATTTTTCTTGTCAACAATTTTGCATTGCTATCATCAAAGATAACTTTGATAGCCTTTGTTTAACAACTGACCAACACTCAAGAGATTTTCAGATAAATTTGGCACATAAAGAACATCAGATATCAATCTTTTGTTACCTCCTTTGGTGTGGACAGCAATAACACCTTTTCCGAGAGCTTTTTGTAACTTTACGTCTCCAAGCTTTACTTGAGAAGTGAAGCTGTGATCAAGTTCTATGAAGAAGTCTTTATTTTCCGTCATATGGCTATTGCAACCGCTGTCTAAATACCATAAATTCTGCGACTCACTTTCAGTAAGTAAGCAAGAGTAAAAAAGGTGTTCATTATCACTTTCCTTTGTGAACTTAGCTTCATTTTGCTCCTTTTTGTTTTGAAACCAGCAGTCTCTTTGAGAATGATTAGGCACTCGACATCTTGTAATCTGCAATCTCGGGATTCATGGTTAGATCTTTTTTTGCGGATGATACCTTTGAGAATTTTCATTATTGAAACTTTGTTGTGAGCTTCCACTTCTTTCTTTCTTTGAGTTGTGACTGTAAGTTTTCTCTCTTCTTCTTCTTTGCTGTTGATTCATTCTTGAAAAAGAATTTTGATTTTTTTCATTGAATGAGACATATCCGGAGATTATTGGCCTTCTTTGAATGAGACATGTCGAGGAGTTGTTGGCCTTCTTTTACGAAATTCTCGGTTTGAATTTGAAAAGCTTGTTCCACAGGTTGATGTGAGGACCTATTAATCCTCTGTTCATGAGCTTGTAGTGAACCTGTTAACTCATGAAAGGTCATTTTGGACAGATCTTTGGATTCTTCTATGGCATTTGCTGACAACATGATCAAATTTGGGAGGAAGACTCCTCAAAACTTTCTCAATCACTCTCTTGTCTTCAATGGTGTCACCCTGACCCTTGATTTGATTTACTATTTCAGCAACTTTTGAAGAGAAATCTCGAATGCTTTCACTTTCGTTCATTGTGATTATCAAAATTTCTCCATAATGTACGAAGTTTTAAAGTAATGGCCTTGGCAGATCCTTGAAATTCTTTTTGCAAAATCTCCCATGCAATTTTAGCTTTTTTACTCCAAAAATTCTAGGAAAAATTGATTTGCTTACCCCCTGCTGTATAAATCGGAGTGCTGTGGCATCTTTCTTTTTGTTCTCCTTGTCTGACTTTTGTTGTGCTTGTGACCAATCTCTAGTTCGGTGGTTCTTCATAACTAGTCTCAATAATATCCCAAAGGTCTTGAGATATGAAGGCGGTTTCCATTTATTTGCTCGATTACTCATAGTGTTCCCCTTGAATATAGGGATTTGACTTGGAGAATATGCAAACAACGTAGGGATTTGAATTTGAACTCATGATAGCGGGATGTGGTTTTAACAAAATAGCTCGATACCAAATTTGTTGGGACAAGCGAAAGCCTGATGAGCAAAAAACAAGAATTTATCAAGGATATTGATTAATCTAGACTTTTATTAGAAGAGAGATGAGAGCAATAGACTTTGCTTGAGTCTGCTTTGCTCTGCAGAACATATTCTTATATTATTATTTGCTAGACTTCTTTTTTTTCAATACTTCATGGGTTACATCAATCTCTATTTAATCTAGGAGTGGAGTATTCTAGAATAAGACTTCAATACTCTTGAGAATCTGAAAAGACACTTATAGAACTAGACAAGCTTAATAACTATATTTAATCTTGCTTCTAGAAATATGAGATTACATAATTACTTCTTCAAATGTTGGCCTTTATACGCCTTTGTCGGTTCCTGAAAATATTTGGGAAGATTTATCGATGGATTTCGTGGTTGGATTACCGAGAACCCAAAGGGGGGTTGATTCAATTTTTGTAGTTGTCGATTGCTTTTCCAAAATGGCACATTTATACAATGTAAGAAAACTTCAGACGCTCATGTGGTGGCTAAGTTATTCTTTAGGGAGATTGTCTGGTTGCATGGTGTGCCCGTCCATCACTTCATATCGTGACACTAAGTTTTTGAGTTATTTTTGGAAGAGGTTCGATTCTTCGTTGAAATTTAGTAGTACAACACATCCTCAAACGGATGGATAAACTGAATCGTTGAATCGTACTTTGGGCAATTTAATTTGCTGTATATGTGGCGAGAAGCCTCGAAATTGGGATTTGGACTTGGCACAAACAGAATTTGCGTATAACAGTGCGGAGCATAGTGCTACATGGAAGTCTCCATTTTCTATTGTGTATACTCACTGTCCTCGTCATATTCTTGATGTGGTCAGTTTACCTAAGGGGCCTGATGTGAGTGCAGCTGGCGGATGAAATTCAAGCTACACATGCAGAGGTAAAATAACGAATTGAGCAGGCAAATGCGTGTTATAAGTCGCTTGTTGACAAACACCGCAGGTGTGTGACTTTTGTGAAAGGGGATTAGGTGATGGTGTTTTTACGAAAGGAGCGGTTTCTTGTGGGTATTTACGACAAACTACAACAAAAGAAGTATGTGCCTTATACTATTCTGTTGAAGATTAATGCTAATGCGTATGTGGTCGACTTGCCTGATATATAGTATGGGAATTTCGCAGACAGTTAGTGTGGCTGATCTTTATCCTTTCCATGCTACTGAAGGTCCTATGTATGAAGACCCCATTATGGTGCCCAGTGATAACTCAGAGACGAGTTTTTCTCAAGTGGAGGGGAATCACACGGTCCGAGTTGGAGACCAAGTTGGAAAAAGAAGGAAATCCAAGTTTAAAAAGGGTTGATATTGTTTTGGGAGTAACTTTTGTTCCGTTTGGAGTTATGGGACCTATAATATATCAAAACGAAGCTAACGACGCGCTCTACAAAATATAAGGCCTTTGGCTAGGTTGCATGTCATTTGAAGCCCAAAAGGGGCTTGGAAAATGGCGTTTTGGCGTCTGAAGTTTTTCCCAATTTATGTTTAGTTGGATATTTTTGTAATTTCATTAGTCCTTTCATAATTAGGTTTTCCAACTTATAGTTTAGTATTTATATGATGTTTTCAGACGTATTAGGGAAACTCTCATTATTATTTTTATGGTTTATGAAATACTTGGCTATTTAGTCAATTTATCCCAAACTTTGTGAATTAATGTGATTACAAAGTACATAGATTCAATTCCTATGATTGTTTCTATTCTCTTTCCCGTATTTCGCTGTGTTAGTATGATCCGAGTATCAATATAAATTTTTAATTTGAAAATATTCGAGTAATTTGTTGAAATTTAAAATTTATTCATATTTAAATCGTTTATATTTTCAGTGGAGCTCGAATACTTTCATTCGAGCAAGCCCGAATCATTTGGTCGAAAAATTTAAAAGCCTTTTGACATACTTGTTCATGATTTTGAGAAATGACCAAGTAAAAGTACTCAAAATTGTCGTCATACCCGTTTATTTGATTGATCAAGTGAAATTGACTACCGATATTTATTTTGGTTTTAATGTTAACTTGTTAGCGTCTCGAGTACTGTTTATATAAAATTAAAAAGTTGTCTAGTATGCCTAATTATCCAATATTCTTTTAGGGGGTGTATTCAATTATCCAATATTCTTTTAGGGGGGTGTATCCGATATTTATTTTGGTTGTATTCAATCAAGACATTTAAAGAGTTTATAAAAGTTTGCTGGTATTCAATTACAACTTTTTTAATGTTTTTAAAAGTTTTGTGGTATTGAATTAAGATTTTTACAAAGTCTATAAAAGTATTTTGGTATTCAAAAAGTCATAGATTTTTTAGATTTCTATCAAATGGTAGAGTTTGACAGACTTTAAAAGAAGAATTATAACTATCAACCCATATCCAAATTCTAACCTCATCTTTAAAGACTTCTACAGATTTCTAAATATTAAACACAAAGGTGGAAATTCGGATCGCCAGTAAAGAGAGAACCCAGAAAATAATAAAATAAAATAAAAAAATAATATTTAAATTTATATTTTAAATAATTTAATTGGACTTTATCTTTTATTGGGTCAAACTAGTTTTTTATTTTATATGGGCGAATAAGTATTAATATGTGAAGGATAAATTAATTTGGTAAAATTTGGGCCTTAAACTAATTGGATTTAATTTATATGTGGATAAAATTAAATCATATTATAATTAAGAGAATTAACAAGATATATTAATAAGTAAACAAATAACTAAAAAACCTAATCTGTCTCGCGGTACGTGTAATCAAGAAAAGAGGGTAACTTAGGAAAGAGGGTAACTTAGTAAGGGAGAAAGCGGCAGTTCGAAAGCTTCCAATACAAAGACGAAAGAAATTTATTTAATAAAGGCGAGATAAAATCATGAAACTCTCATATCAATTGTGAAGATTATGTATGTATATATATTTAAAACTTTTGTCTTATTATTAATTATGCTGTATTATTTGATAAAAGGAGGGATTGTGTGTGTGTGTGTGTGTGTGTATATATATATATATATATATATATATATATATATATATATATATATATATAGTAGTAAAACAATCAATATGGTATTGAATCACACTCATACAAGAGTGTGGATTTCGTTTTTTGCGAAGAAAAAAAATGAAATCATGGAGCCAATAGTTGAATTATCAGAAGTCATGTAATAAATATATTATAATATATATGTATTCTAATGCTTATATAAAATAATATTGTCGAACTTGATATTTTTGTATAATATGTTTTCTGAAAGTTGTTATTATATGCAGTGAATTATTATTTATAATATATGCACTCAAAAATATAATAAATAATTTAACTGTGTAGCAAAACTTTAATCTTATATCTAATAATCTTTTAATTTTATATATTAGAAGTATACAAAAGTCTATCACAATCTTGATAAATAGTTTATAAAAAGTCATTACTTATTTCATAGAGTCTATAAAAATTATTTTAAAAAAGTCTTTAAAGTCTTTAAAAGTCATTAAAATCTATATATTCTACAAAAATTTATCACTTAAAAAAAGCCTTTAAAAATCTAAATTGAATACACCCTAGTTTCAATACAATAAACTAATATTAGATTTCTAAAAATCAACTTAAAATACTTTCAAATTTAAAATTGCATGATTCATTTAAAGTTAAAAAAAATAAATTTCATAATTAATTGCATTTTTTAGACAAGTTACACTTTAATTATATTGATAAAAATTTAAATAAATTCACACCATACTATTAACGAGAACGGTAATCTTGACATGGTATAATGTAGATATATTCCATATATGTTGTTTTTAAGATAATATAAGAAGAGTTCAAAGATATGCATTGTGGGCTTAATTCAAATTTCACAATTCAAATTAGAACAAATTAGGAAAAAAAATATTAAAGAGAAAAAAATATCATTTCATAAAATATAATCATGTGTATCTTGGTTGACATTTTAAATCAAAATATAATTATTTATTTGTATTTTTTTAATACTTAAATCAACTAAAAATATTTTAAAACAATAAAAAGCACAATTTATGTTTATCATTTGTGAAAAAATAAAAAATGAAAAAAAGGACCAAATGAAAAAGTGAAAAAATATATTTGAGGAAGGTGCTAAGACCAATTTTAATATCCCCTGAATACTTATAATTAATATCCATTGTTTTTAGACTTTAACTATAAGTATTCTAATAGTTTTTTATACTCCCTTTGTCCCTTAGTATAAGTCATTTTAGAGAAGTGTTTTTGTCTCTTAATATAAGTCGTTTGAGGATTTCAAGTAATCATTAATTCCTTAGTTTCTAATATTACCTCAAGTATTAAATATAATTTTGGTTCTCTCACTATTTTTTGTCTAATAAATAACACTCTCTTTTTCCAATACAAGAACAATATAAAAAATAGATATTATATTTAATGCTATATAATCATTTCCTTAATACTTGTGTACAATTCTAAAACGACTTATATTAAGGAACGGAGGAAGTATCAAACATAATAATTTCATTTAACACCCCCTCAAATAGTTTTTTTTATATTTACCCCCAACCTCCTAAAATTTCAATGGGGGCAGGTGCTCCCTGCCCCGTGCTTGGGTTCGCCATTGGATATGCAAGAGTGATTCTCCTCGACATCATGCAACGGATGAGGAAGAATTTTAATAAAAATTAGATTTTGGAGTTTAAGGAATGAATTGTTAGAATTTTAGCCTAAATTAATGTGAGTGTCATTAATTATTTTTAATAATTCCATATATTAATGTGTTCTACTTCATGAGTAAATTAAATTAAGTATTTGGAAGTTCAAATCCATGGAGTAATGAATGAGATATTAACTCCCAAAGATCACACTTGAAAATGATAAATGATAATAAATACATGTTGGAAAAAGTCAAGTCCCACATCGGTTAAGAACTAAACTTTTAATGTGTTTATATACAAGGAAATTGATCTTGGGTTTGGGCCTCCAGGGGCACCCCACTTTTGTGAAAGGGATAGTACATAGCCAAGGCTTGGTTCGAACCCACGCGTCTGTGTAGGCATTGCCATTGTCGTCCGTCGGGGCTGGCTCGGGCTCGTGCCTCGAGGTCTGTGGGTCGGGTCCTTGTATATAATTTTTTAGACAAAATTTATTTAAATTTTATATATTTATTTAGTTCTATTATCAAAATTGTGTCGTTTTGATAAACGATATTTATTTTATTATCAAAATTGTGTCGTTTTGAGAAGTGGTATCTGCTGAAAGGGTATCAGTCTGAACGGACGCCCCTTTTGTCGTGCCTTTTCTACTAAGCCTAAAACTACGTAATTTTGGTTCTGCTAATGCTAAAACTACGTCATTTTATTGGTCTGAATAGACGCGCCCATTCTGCAAATGATCAAAACTATGTCGTTTTGACCAAAGGATGTTATGCCATGCCTTTTCATGAGCAACATTTGAGGCTGATACTCCAAAAGTTTCGTAAAAATAAGCTATATGCCAAGTTAAAAAAATGCGAGTTTTGACTTGAGAAAGTAACATTCCTTGGGCACGTAATATCGAAACATGGAATATTAGTTGTCCCGGTGAAGATTGAAGCAATACAAAGTTGGGAGCAACCTAAGTTAGTAATCGAAATACGTAGTTTTCTAGGCTTAGCTGGTTATTATCGGAGATTCGTGGAAGAATTTTCTCTAATCATCACTCTATTAACTTGGCTGACTCGAAAAGATATAAAATTCGGATGAAGCAAGGAATGTGAGAAGAGCTTCCAAGAACTCAAGAGAAGACTCATTTCAGCACCTGTTCTGACAATACCATCAGGTTCGGAAGGATTTGTCATTTATAGCGATGTTTCAATCAGAGGTTTAGGATATGTTCTCATGCAACATGGGAAAGTCATAGCCTATGCCTCTCGACAACTCAAAGAATATGAGAGAAATTATCCTACTCATGATCTAAATTTGGCAGCAGTCGTTTTCGCGCTAAAGAACTGAAGACACTACTTGTATGGGAAGAAAGTGGAGATCTATACAAATTATAATTATGGAACATTAGCTTATATTTGAAATTGGTTAACTCATTAGTGTTGATGATAATGAGTTGAAGATTATGTTTTGGTTGATATTTGAATGTGAATGTATGTGGATGATAAGAGTTAAAGATTACGTTTTGGTGGATATTACGTTTTAGCCCTACGTTGAATATTTGAATGTGAGATACAGGTTTATATTACTGTGTATTGGGTTGTGACAGGTTAGAGGTACATAAATGGGTTTAAAAACCTGGAAACTGAACTTTTCAAATCTGCATTAAAAAAACAGTTAATTTCGACGGAATAAGGTATTTCTGACAGAATTTTCGTCAGATTTAATAATTACCCAATTTTAAATAAATACCGGTATATTTTAATTTTTAGTCGGAAATAGGCTAATTCCGAAGGAATATGTCCGTCAGAAATAATGTATATCCGATAAAAAATTCGTCGGAGTTAATAATTAGCCATTTTTAATAAATAGCGGTTTATTTTAATTTTTAGTCAGAAATAGGTTAATTCCGAGGAATAGTTCCGTCGAAAATAAGGTATATTATACTTGTGACGCCCCCAAAATTAGGTATACATCACCCATCTTGAGTCGCCAAATACATGGTACAAAATACAAATACAACTTAATTATACAACTGTCGTGTAAAATACGACAAAACATAAACTGAGAGTTTAAACAAATATATATCCCAAATCTGATTCATGTCACAATTGCATCTTACATAAAGGTACAGTCAATAACTGTTTTAGGAATTAAAATCTTTGGGAAGTGCTCAAGGAAACCTTCGTACATAGGAGGCCATGAATCTAAGTTATGATAGATATCGTATGTCCAGAGAATTATCCTTGGTTGACCCAATAGACCCCAAAGAAAAACGAGAAGATTACTATCATCTTCTTTCCAATGGTGAGTATTTTCTTGACATATAACTATCTCCACTGTCTCCAAGTGAAAATTTTATTTCAAATAAACTCCAAGATCATATAAGTAGTGCTCGTAGATATACTAAGCAAGTGGATGTGCACAACCCTGTCTTATGATAACACGAGGTTGTATGTCATTAGACATCTTGTATGATAGTTGCAAAACACTCTTCCAAAGTTGGGTTCACCTCACCCTATTCGGTTCACCAAAATAAAATAGCAAATGACGTATACAATACGACACACTTATCTAAAGTTCTCAACAAAATTATTTCCATAATATTTAGGGAGAACCTCAACAGCTATAGACCACCGATTCTATTCCCTCGTTATCCCCGCTCGACCCAAATGCTACACTCTTATTACCACGAAAAGGAATTCAGAAGCAAAGGGTGAGCACAACTAGCCCAAAGAAAAATATCATGACTAAAGATAATTAAATTATCAATAGCCGTCATCAGTAATAAATCAAAGATTTAGAACATATTGTAGATGATAAAACTTTTCAACCATAATTACAGCGGAACGAGCAATCCATTAGAAGAGTTAGATAGACCATCGGATCTATTATCTTCTCCATATTAAAAGTCCACCAATAATGTTTTATCCATGTAACATCAATCAAAAAATCATATCCACAATCATATGAATAACTCATAATCATAATTGTGATTCTAAATTCCTCTTCGCACCCAGGATGAAGATAATTTTCATCACCTATCTTCACCTGAAACATCAAAAATTATGGTTATACCAAATCACAATTCCTGCTCATAATCATACTAATAAATTCATCTTTGCAATACGGCCAAAGATATTCATTAACAATTCATCTTTGCACTACAGGCCAAAGACATACAACTGTATAACCAATAACCAACAGTTCATATTTACACTACAGGCCAAAGATATACAACTGTATAACTAATAACCAACAGTTCATCTTTGCACTACAAGCCAAAGATATATAAATCATAAAACAAATAATCCGAGACTCGACTTAATAGATCACGACCATTAATTATCCATGCACTACTGGGCCAAGGATATTCGTGTTTTCAATTACTGACCATGATTATACCGAATAATCCACAGTCATAATCATACCAAGTCCATCTATACACTACGGGCCAAAGATGACTTTTACCACATCATTTATAACATTACGGTCATGATTATACCGAATAATCCCTGGTCATAATCATACCAAGTCCATCTATGCACGCAAGTCACAAATGACTTTTATCACAATATAAACATGAAAATGATGACAATGATATAAGCATTAATAAAACGAAAACAAGGATAAATATTAAAGACTTTAAAATTTATCCAAATATTATCAATCACTTAATAAACTCATAATCTAATATTATTAATATTATAATAATATTTTAATCATTTCTTAAACTTATAAACAATTTATTTCAATTATTTACACTTTACCAAATAATGCATTTAATCATTCAAAAATTCCATACTCATAAGATTTCATCACCAATGATCAAATCCTCATCAAAATCAAGATATACCCTATATAGGATTCCCAAGCCATAAAATCCTATTTTCCAATTTTGTTACATCACATAACATATTTAACTCATTTACTCATAACTAGTGCATTTTTATGAAAAATACCAAATCAGTTCCAAAAATATTTCTTTTCTGGGATTTAGCAGAATATAGTCCAATAATGAACATATATTTTCTTCAGAATTTTTAAAATTTCATGGTCATCGGAGTTACACATGTTAACGTGATCTTCCAGTTTAAATTTCATGGTCATCGGAGTTATAGAACTCCGGTTATAGCATTTTTCGTCAAAAAAACCTAAATATTGAAATGGTCATAACTTGCTCATTTTAAGTCGGAATGAGCTCATTTTTGGACAGGAGGTTCTTTATACCATATACTTTTATGTCCCAAAAGGCCAGAATTTTTATCACAAATTAAGTGGCCAAAAATTCCCTTTTAAAATTCTGGACAGTAGCTTTTTAAGCATTTCCAAATTTTTCATCCTTTACTAAAATCAGTCCACACGAAAAATCTACAACACCTTTTCCAGTGATTCCACTTGGATAAGTTATAAGACTCATAGATCTAACTCTAGAACTTGACCACACTCAAAAATTCAAAATACAATAGGAGATATGGTCAATTGAATTTCATGTTCCATTTTCTCCAAAATCTGATTTTCAACC
Source organism: Panax ginseng (assembly GCA_020205605.1). Classification (NCBI taxonomy): domain Eukaryota; kingdom Viridiplantae; phylum Streptophyta; class Magnoliopsida; order Apiales; family Araliaceae; genus Panax; species Panax ginseng. Next base: position 110,561,589 of record CM035144.1, on the reverse strand, counting down.
CTTGGTGATTTCTAAGAAACTTTCATGTTTTCACATAATAACTAACATAACTTATCATAAAATTTACTAATACTACATATACCCATAATTTTCATTCAGTCCAATCCTTTTATTATGACTTTCATCATAATCAGATCATTTCCACAATTTAATAAGGAATGAATACAAAGGATCATTCACCATGCATGTGGTAATCCACATGACGAGTTATTTCAATGTAATAATAAAAATGGAATAATGAAAGATTCACCATGCATGCGATAGAGACCGCATGCATAAAAAGTTATTCCCAATGTAATAATAAAGAATAGAACCAGTCGTGAATTTCAAGACCGATAGGATATTCCAATGAATAATAAATAATGGAACCGGTCCCGTAAACGCATGCATGTGATATTCCGACAGAATAATAAAAAACGAAATAATAGAAGAATTTCACCATGTATGCGGTACTTTGCATATACAGGTTATTCCAACATAATAATAAAGAATGGAATAACAGAAGAATTTCACCATGTATGTGGTACTTCACATATACAGGTTATTCCAACATAATAATAAGGAATGGAATAATAGAAGAATTTTCACTATGTATGCAATAGTTTGCATAGACAGGTTATTCCAACATAATAATAAGGAGTGGAATAACAATAACTCTCTTCATGAATACGGAAGAAATAAAACCCCTTACCTTAGAATAAAGCTGGATACTGGAATAGAAATGTAGCAGACTTCTCTTCTTCTTTCTCTCTATAATTTCTCTCTGTAATAAATGCTCTATAGCTTTGGTTAATTGGTCAGAAATGAAAGAAGAATGAGCTTCTATTTATAGAAAAATATAGTTGATAATAATTGCGCTTTGGGGATCAAAAATTACAAAGACAATACCTCCAACTTTTCTTTCATTTTTAATTTAGTCCTGCAAGTATTATCAAACTTGCACCACCTCCCTAATAGTAAATCATGTGATTCAATAGTTCAAACATGTGAATCAATAGTTATAATCATGTGAAAATACTGAATTACAAGATATAGTACATTCTCCATACATGCCTCCATTTTTAACTTAGTCATGCAAGTATTATCAATCTTGCACCAACTCTCCTAATAGTACACAAATGTGATTCAATAGTACACACATGTGAACAAATAGTTATATGAGCATGTGAATTAATAGCAATTAATTTCTCATTTATCTGGTTAATTACTCAATTGGTCAATATAACCTCTAGACATCAATTATTATCGAAATAGATGTCGATTTCAACTAACACCAATAATCCCAACACAATGAAACTATCAATGTCATCTTTAATCAACACGAACTTATTCATCATTAATATTATAATTCACAATATTTAACAATCAGGTCGTTCCCAGGAAAGAGGGGGCTTTTCGATAAGGATTTCTCCTTATTGGTAGCAATTAGGTGACCAAACATCTCCTCGATGTAACTTCTAGACATTATCAATATTGAAAATAATAATATGAATAACTTTGCCGTCTCAATTATTGATTTAATAATATAACATATTATACAAATGATACTGTGACAATAATCGAATCAATAATATGATAAATATGATGCAGCAATTACTGTAACAATAATTGAGAATAACTGAGTGACTTCTCACATAAGCATCAATAACCAATACCGTGTGCTACTATGCAACCACGTGTATTTTACCACCGATTATTTTATAAAAACTTGCTTACTTTGAAAAAATTTTAAATGGCACCCTTAACTTTAAACTTTTATCAATTTAACTATTTACCAAAATAGAAAAATTGAATACTTTTATTTCATAAAATTTGGGGTCTCACAATACTCGACGAAATGTTTCATCTTACTTATTCAGTCGTAGATATCTTATGTTCGACGAAATTCCATCGGAGATAAATTCGTCGAAGATAAGATAGATCTGACGGAATTTGTGACGGATCTTATCTTCGACGCGCATATATACGACTGAATTTCTGACGGAATTTTCCGTCGGACATAACCTATTTCTGACTGAATAGGATTAATTCCGAGGGAAAATTCTGTCGGAATTAAGCTTTTTACTTGTAGTGTAAAAGCCTCAAATATTTCTTTACCCAAAAGGAACTCAACATGCGGCAACAACGTTGGCTCGAGCTGTTGAAAGATTATAATCATACCATCCATTATCATCTTGGAAAAACGAACGTGGTAACTGACGCATTGAGTAGAAGATCATATGTGGGAACGAGTGCAATATTGTCAACACAAAGGCCCATTATGTATGATTTACAAAGGATGGAGATAGAGTTAAAGACTCCAAGGATCCACGTGATGATGTCAAATATAAAAGTAGAACCGACTTTAATCGATAAAGTTAAAGCTGCTCAAGCTACATACCTAAAGCTGATGAATATGAAGAAGAAGGTGCAAGAAGATGTTATTCTAGAAGAAATAATCGACGAAGAAGAAATACTTCGAGTCAACTCCAGACTTTGTGTTCTTAAATACTCTGATTTGAAGTATAATATTATGATAGAAGCACACAACACACCGTTTGCAATCCATCCTCATTCGCGTTTCATGAGGTATTGACGTTTTTCGGGTTTCAAACCTCTTAGAAATATTCGCGTCATTCGCTCCTCATTTTCGACCAAATGGGATGCAAACCGAGATAACTTCATAAATTTAGCCTCGTATTGCGACACGGTCATATTTTTTTTCTCCAACTTGATAAACTCCACCTCCTTCATGTGACGAATACTTTCGAGAAAGTACTTGTCGTTGAACAGCTCTTGGAACTTCTCCCAAGATATCTTGAGTGCGTGTCGGTAGATGCGTTTCTGATTCCCACCAAGAATCGCCTCTTCACGCAACATAAAGGTGGCAAAGGGAACCTTTTACTCCTCGGAGCATCCCAAGACATCAAATATATTGGTGATCTGCTTTAACCACGTCTTTACCTTAAGTGGTTCTGGCTTTCCCAAAAACTCCGGTGGTCTCAGCTCCTTGAACTGCTTAGCGGTGACCATCCGAGAGTTGCCAGTGTTTCCACCTGCATTATGAACAAGAGTCTCTCTCCTTTGGTGTTACATGAATTCTAAAAAGTTCCTAAATATACCATCGTTAGTCATTTGGTCGGCGTCATTGTTGTTTACACCAGGATTATTTTCTTCCTGTTGCACATTATCTTGAGTATTGATCGTAGGTGACTCAACGGTCTCATGTGCTTCATTGCTAATCTCAACATTTTCAGATGTCATTTTTAAACACTGTCACAAAATAAGGGTTAATTAACATATCACATATTATCCCTATACTCTGACCGACCAATTAAATTGTGACACCCCCAAAATAGGTCTACATCACCCATTACGAGTTGTCAATACCTGATGAAACAACTACAACTTTATTATTACAATAGTAAAACTGTGAGTTTAAATACAGATATTTCCATCTAGACAATATCCACATACAAATAAATCCTCATCATAATTATTGATACATTATTTTACAACAATGGTGAGGACTACTAAACAACTCTCCCTAGAACCTTCATTCCATACCCCACTGTACTCGCTATATTCTCGCCTCCGAGAAGAAAAATGGAACAAAAGGAAAAGTGGTGAGCTCGACTAGCCCAAGAAAGAATATTATGACTAAGATAATATACAACAAAATTATCGTTAGTCTTCAACGAGGGGAAAAATATAATAGAATACAATAGACAACAAGTTTTAAATCAATATTCGCAATGAAATAATAATTCATTAGAAGAGTTAAGTAGAGAATGCAAACTACTATCTTCTATGTATGAATTTTAAAGTTCATCTTCTATTTTTTATCCCCTCAGTAACATCAATCAATATATATCCGAGATCAAATATTCATCCTCGCACTACTGTGCCAAGGACATTCACCGATTGGTCATGTTCATCTAAACACATTCATCTTTCAGACTACGGGCCAAAGATATTCATCGAAATCATTCCTCTTTGCACTACTGAGCCAAAGATATTCATCATAAATCATTCATCTTTGCACTACTGTGCTAAAGATATTCAATAATATCATCATTTAAGATCGAGGATGATGAAAAATATTTTTAAAGAAACGAATCCAATTGAAACAAAATGACAAGGATTAAGGATTAAGGATTCGTACTTTGTTTTATCCACGTCAAAAATACCTCAAAAATAATCATAGTGGTGTAAAATTCAAGAATGATCAAAACATGGATACAATCAAAGCTAGTATCCAGAATAGATATTTTGGACGAAAAGAAAATTTTTCATTTTTCGATGAATAGTGTCGTATTCGTGAATAGTATGAGTATCGTGAATAAGTAACGTGAATAAGAATCCGACACTAAAAGTTCTAAATTTGATAAAAATTTCATATCAATATTTTAGCATAATGATATTGAAGAAATAATATCATTACGAAAAGGATAATATCCCTTACCTCGAAAAGACATTACTTCTCACTGGAATACCGGATATAGGTTATAACTTGAACTTGCACCGTATAGCAATACTCAAAGTATACTCAAAATACTCACAAGAATACGCTCGATAATATAGAGAGAAAACTTCAGATTTCGGTGTAATTTTCAATTCTAACCAAGACCCTATTTATAGGAAAATGCTTAGAACACCAAAGCGTAAAATTTAATTAAAATATTAATATATATTAAATTTTCCTACGCACACTTTCTAAGATCTGAAATTCAGCATTTTCATCACATGCAAGCCCCACCTTTTAATGACAAAAAACGTTTTTCATAATAAAATAATTAAAACTTCCAAAAATCAATTATTTCTGAACTCCGGAACTTCAATAATTCATAATAAATAGCCCTTTTGTCAGAAAATTCGAATCTCTCAAATTTTTATAGGAAATTCAATTCTCTACAACATTGCAGAAGAAAGTTTTTCCAAATTCCAAACAGAAATTGGCCGAAATCCACAAACGGGCGATTTTAGAGTCTATAATCAAATTTTAGTCAATAAATGGGGTCCACCGACATGTTTAACATGTTTTAAACATTTATTGCAACAAAAATACTCTTCCTCCTCGTATACTCATATATCCCACATTCGTTGTAAAAAATATCACCATTATTATATTATTAAAAAATATAATAATATATTTAAATGAATTATTTTATCGGAAAAAGATAAAATATTAATTTTCAATAATTTTCACATTAAAATTTTCTCCATCTATATCCACATAAAATGAATATTTTCCTCATCATAAAATCAATAATTAATTATTCACAAATAATATTATATAATCACAATATATTGACCAGTGCAGTCCTGGGAAAGAGGAGGCTTTCCAATAAGAATTTCTCCTCACTTCTTTGCGCCGTGCAATTAGGTGACCAAACCTCTCCTGAGGCGAAATTTCTAGACATTGCCAATAATGTTATCCAATAATATTATTTAGATAATATGAATTATTGATTCGATAATGGAAAAATATCGTGTAATGACAATTTATTCAAACAACAATAATATAAAATATCAACGCAAAGAATTATTGAATCAATAAAATAAAATATTGAGCAGTAATTATCGTAATAATTATTGAGTAGTGTCTTCTTTACGTAAGAATCAATAATGGTGGTGCAATACTGCATGTCATCTTGTGTTTTTAACCATAGAGTATTTTAACAGTGATAATGAGAATAACTACGCCGTCATTTATAAACAACTTATATTTGTCGTTTTTTCTTCATCCAATCGCTTTTCAGTTATGGAGCCCATAAAAAGGCTGGCGTCAGTATGCGAATATTCCCTCGACATAAAGAATATTCCACGACCAAACGAATATATTCTAAACAACAATGAATATTTTATAGCCACATGTATTTTGTAAAATTTGCATAATTCACCCATAACTTTAAAATTTTATCAATTTAACCATTTCTTGAATAATAATTATAAGAAAAATTGAATAATTTTATTTCATAAAATTTGAGTCTTACAATCTCCCTCCTTATGAAATTTCGTCCCCAGAAATTTACGTATACTAGTATTTCAAAGAGTTGAGAATACCTTGCTTTCATTTTGATTCCATCTTCCCCGTCATCATAATTTCTCCAATGCTCATCTCCCGTATTTGAGGATATCATTCTAGAATACGACTTCAAAACAAGGGTTAATTGAACAAATTAACATATCACATAATATCCCGATATTATGGTGACCAATAAATAAGCTTTGGTAGGACACACTACTTGAAGGATTTACTCATCTCTCCCTCCTAGTTCTAATCCCGATCTCCGCCAGAGATCATATCCTAAGCTCGATACCAAATTGTGACACCCCAAAATAGGTCTACATCACCCATTCCGAGTTGTCAATACACTGCATGTAAACAACTACAACTTTATTATTACAATAGTAAAGCTGTGAGTTTAAATCTGAGATATTGCATCTGAAGCATAATATCCACATACAAATAAATCCTCATCATAATTATTGATACATTATTTTACAACAATGGTGAGGACTACTAAACAACTCTCCCTAGAACCTTCATTCCATACCCCCACTGCATCGCTCATTTATATTCTCGCCTCCCGAGAAGAAAAATGGAACAAAAAGGAAAAGGGTGAGCTCGACTAGCCCAAAAAGAAAATTATGACTAAGATAATATACAACAAAATTATCGTTAGTCTTCAACATGGAAAAATATAATAGAATACAATAGACAACAAGTTTTAAATCAATATTCAGCAATGAAATAATAATTCATTAGAAGAGTTAAGTAGAGAATGCAAACTACTATCTTCTATGTATGAATTTTAAAGTTCATCGCTTATTTTTTTATCCCGTAACATCAATCAATATATATCCGAGATCAAATATTCATCCTTGCACTTCTGTGCCAAGGACATTCACCGATTAGTCATGTTCATCTGTTTCATCTCATCTTTGCACTACTGTTCATCTTCATGAAAATCATTCATCTTTTACTACTGGGCCAAAGATATTCATCATAAATCATTCATCTTTGCACTACAAAGGCCAAAGATATTCAATAATATCATCATTTAAGACCGAGGATGATGAAAATATTTTTTAAAGAAAGCGAATCCAGTGAAACAAAATGACAAGGATTAAGGATTAAGGATTCGTACTTTGTTTTATCCACGTCCAAAAATACCTCAAAAATAATCATAGTGGTGTAAAATTCAAGAATGATCAAAACATGGATACAATCAAAGCTAGTATCCAGAATAGATATTTTGGACGAAAAGAAAAATTTTCATTTTTCGATGAATAGTGCCGTATTCGTGAATAGTGCCGTATACGTGAATAGTAACCCCGTCACTAAAAGTTCTAAATTTGATAAAAACTTCATATCAATATTTCAGCATAATGATATTGAAGAAATAATATCATTACGAAAAGGATAATATCCCTTACCTCGAAAAGACATTACTTCTCACTAGAATACTGGATATAGGCTATAACTTGAACTTGCACCGTATAGCAATACTCAAAGTATACTCAAAATACTCACAAGAATACGCTCGATAATATAGCGAGAGAAAACTTGATTCGTGTAATTTTCAATTCTAACCTAAGCACCCTATTTATAGGAAAATGCTTAGAACACAAAAAGAAAATTTAATTAAAATATTAATATATATTAAATTTTCCTACGCATTACGCTTTTAAGATCTGAAATTCAGCATTTTCATTCATGCAAGCCCCACCTTTAATGACAAAAACGTTTTTCATAATAAAATAATTAAAACTTCCAAAAATCAATTATTTGAACTACAAAACTTCAATAATTCACAATAAATAGCCCTTTTGTCAAAAAATTTGAATCTCGCGTGTTTTTATAGGAAATTCAATTCTCTACAACTTTGTGAAGAAAGTTTTTCCAAATTCCAAACAAATAAATTGGCGAAATCCATAAATGAGGCGATTTTAGAGGCTATAATCAAATTTCAAGAAATAAATGGGGTCCACCGACATGTTTAACATGTTTTAAACATTTATTGCAACAAAAAATACTCTTCCTCCTCGTATACTCATATATCCCACATTCATTGTAAAAATATCACCATTATTATATTATTAAAAATATAATAATATATTTAAATGAATTATTTTATCGAAAAAAGATAAAATATTAATTTTCAATAATTTTCACATTAAAATTTTCTCCATCTATATCCACATAAAATGAATATTTTCCTCATCATAAAAATTAATAATTAATTATTCACAAATAATATTATATAATCACAATATTGACAACGAGGCGCTTCCAGGAAAGAGGGGCTTTCAATAAGAATTTCTCACTTCTTGGTGGCAATTGATTAGGTGACCAAACCTCTCCTTAGAGCGAAATTTCTAGACATTGCCAATAATTTTATCCAATAATATTATTAGGATAATATGAATTATTATTCGATAATGGAAAATAATGAATGACAATTTATTGAAACAACAAATAATATAAAATATCAACGCAGCAATTATTGAATCAATAAAATAAAATATTGAGCGATAATTCTTTGTAACAATTATTGAGTAGTAGTGTCTTCTACGTAAGAATCAATAATTGGTGCAATACCTGGTATCTCTTGTGTTTTAACCGTAGAGTATTTTAACCAAAGATAATTGGTGAAGATTCTAACCACTACGTCATTTATAAACAACTTATATTTGTCTTTTTTCATCCAATCGCTTTTTAGTTATGGGACCCATAAAAGCTGCTTGTGAGTAAATGCGAATATTCCTCGACAGTAAAAGAATATTCCACGACCAAACGAATATTCCCAAACAACAATAAATATTTTATAGCCACTTGCGTATTTTGTAAAATTGGCATAATTCACCCATAACTTTAAACTTTTATCAATTTAACCATTTACTGAATAATAATTATAAGAAAAAATTGAATAATTTTATTTCATAAAATTCGGGGTCTTACAATCTCCCCTCCTTATAAAATTTCGTCCCCGAAATTTACGCATACTAATATTTCAAAGAGTTGAGAATACCTTGCTTTTATTTTGATTCCATCTTCCCCTGCCATCATAATTTCTCCAATGCTCATCTCCTGTATTTGGATATCATTCTAGAATCTGACTTTCAAAACAAGGGTTAGTTGAACAAATTAACATATCACATAATATCCCGATATTATGGTGACCAACAAATAAGCTTAGGTAGGACACACTTAGCGAAGGATTTACTCATCTCTCCCTCCTAGTTTTAATCCCGATCTCACTTGGAGATCATATCCCTAAGCTCGATACCAACTATGACACCCCCAAAATAGGTCTACATCACCCATTACGAGTTGTCGATACACTGCATGTAAAACAACTACAACTTTATTATTACAATAGTAAAGCGTGAGTTTAAATACGAGATATTACCATCTAGACAATATCCACATACAAATAAATCCTCATCATAATTATTGATACATTATTTTACAACAATGGTGAGGACTACTAAAGAACTCTCCCTAGAACCTTCATTCCATACCCAGGCTCGTACTCGCTTATATTCTCGCCTCCACGAGAAGAAAAATGGAACAAAAAAAGGAAAAGGGTGAGCTCGATTAGCCGATAAAGAATATTATGACTAAGATAATATACAACAAAATTATCGTTAGTCTTCAACAGGAAAAATATAATAGAATACAATAGACAACAAGTTTTAAATCAATATTCATGATGAAAATAATAATTCATTAGAAGAGTTAAGTAGAGAATGCAAACTACTATCTTCTATGTATGAATTTTAAAGTTCATCTTCTATTTTTTTATCCACCGTAACATCAATCAATATATATCGAGATCAAATATTCATCCTTGCACTTCTGTGCCGAGGACATTCACCGATTGGTCATGTTCATCTAAACACTGCTCATCTTTGCACTACTGGGCCAAAGATATTCATCAGAAATCATTCCTCTTTGCACTACAGGCCAAAGATATTCATCATAAATCATTCATCTTTGCACTACAGGCTAAAGATATTCAATAATATCATCATTTAAGACTGAGGATGATGAAAATATTTTTAAAAAAAGCGAAATCAAAGTGAAACAAAATGACGAGGATTAAGGATTAAGGATTCGTACTTTGTTTTATCCACGTCCAAAAATACCTCAAAAATAATCATAGTGGTGTAAAATTCAAGAATGATCAAAACATGGATACAATCAAAGCTAGTATCCAGAATAGATATTTTGGACGAAAAGAAAATTTTTCATTTTTCGATGAATAGTGTCGTATTCGTGAATAGTGCCGTATACGTGAATAGTAACCCCGTCACTAAAAGTTCTAAATTTGATAAAAATTTCATATCAATATTTTAGCATAATGATATTGAAGAAATAATATCATTACGAAAAGGATAATATCCCTTACCTCGAAAAGACATTACTTCTCACTGGAATACCGGATATAGGTTATAACTTGAACTTGCACCGTATAGCAATACTCAAAGTATACTCAAAATACTCACAAGAATACGCTCGATAATATAGCGAGAGAAAACTTCAGTTTCTGGTGTAATTTTCAATTCTAACCTAAGCACCCTATTTATAGGAAAATGCTTAGAACACCAAAGCGAGAAAATTTAATTAAAATATTAATATATATTAAATTTTCCTACGCATTACTTTCTAAGATCTGAAATTCAACATTTTCATCACATGCAAGCCCCACCTTTAATGACAAAAACGTTTTTCATAATAAAATAATTAAAACTTCCAAAATCAATTATTTTGAACTCGGAACTTCAATAATTCATAATAAATAGCCCTTTTGTGGAAAATTGAATCTCTCAAATTTTTATAGGAAATTCAATTCTCTACAACTTTGCTTTGAAGAAAGTTTTTCCAAATTCCAAACAAAATTGGTAAGAAATCCACAAACGGGCGATTTTAGAGTCTATAATCAAATTTTAGTCAATAAATGGGGTCCACCGACATGTTTAACATGTTTTAAACATTTATTGCAACAAAAATACTCTTCCTCCTCGTATACTCATATATCCCACATTCGTTGTAAAAATATCACCATTATTATATTATTAAAAAATATAATAATATATTTAAATGAATTATTTTATCAGAAAAAGATAAAATATTAATTTTCAATAATTTTCACATTAAAAATTTTCTCCATCTATATCCACATAAAATGAATATTTTCCTCATCATAAAAATCAATAATTAATTATTCACAAATAATATTATATAATCACAATATTGACAACCGTGAGGTAGGTTCCAGGAAAGAGAGGCTTTCAATAAGAATTTCTCCTTCTTGCGGCCTTAATTAGGTGACCAAACCTCTCCTTAGGCGTAAATTTCTAGACATTGCCAATAATGTTATCCAATAATATTATTTAGATAATATATAATTATTGCTCGATAATGGAAAATCTTGTGTAATGACAATTTATGAAACAACAAGTAATATAAAATATCAACGCAGCAATTATTGAATCAATAAAATAAAATATTGAGCATTAATTATCGTAACAATTATTGAGTAGTGTCTTCTTACGTAAGAATCAATAATTGGTGCAATACTGCAGTATCTTCAACGTGTTTTAACCACAGAGTATTTTAACAAAGATAATGAGAATAACTACGTCAGTCATTTATAAACAACTTATATTTGTCGTTTTCTTCATCCAAAACTTTATTCGTTATGGAGCCCATAAAAAGACTCTACCGTCGCATCGAATATTCCCCAATGCAAAGAAGAATATTCCACGACCAAACGAATATTCCCCACACAACAATGAATATTTTATAGCCACTTGCGTATTTTGTAAAATTTGCATAATTCACCCATAACTTTAAAATTTTATCAATTTAACCATTTCTTGAATAATAATTATATAAAAAAATTGAATAATTTTATTTCATAAAAATTCGAGTCTTACAATCTCCCTCCTTATGAAATTTCGTCCCAAGAAATTTACATTACTAGTATTTCAAAGAGTTGAGAATACCTTGCTTTCATTTTGATTCCATCTTCCCCGTCATCATAATTTCTCCAATGCTCATCTCTCGTATTTCGGATATCATTCTAGAAATACGACTTCAAAACAAGGGTTAATTGAACAAATTAACATATCACATAATATCCCGATATTATGGACCACCAACAAATATGCTTTGGTAGGACACACTAGCGAAGGATTTACTTCATCTCTCCCTCCTAGTTCTAATCCCGATCTCCATGGAGATCATATCCCTAAGCTCGATACCAACCGTGACACCCCAAAATAGGTCTACATCACCCATTCCGAGTTGTCAATACAGTGCGATGAAACAACTACAACTTTATTATTACAATAGTAAAAGCTGTGAGTTTAAATACGAGATATTGTCATACAGACAATATCCACATACAAATAAATCCTCATCATAATTATTGATACATTATTTTACAACAATGGTGAGGACTACTAAACAACTCTCCCGAGAACTTTCATTCCATACCCCACTGCGTCTCGCTTATATTCTCGCCTCCCGAGAAGAAAAATGGAACAAAAAGGAAAATGGTGAGCTCGACTAGCCCATAGAAGAATATTATGACTAAGATAATATACAACAAAATTATCGTTAGTCTTCAACATGGAAAATATAATAGAATACAATAGATAACAAGTTTTAAATCAATATTCGCAATGAAATAATAATTCATTAGAAGAGTTAAGTAGAGAATGCAAACTACTATCTTCTATGTATGAATTTTAAAGTTCATCGTTTATTTTTTATCCTCGTAACATCAATCAATATATATCCGAGATCAAATATTCATCCTTGCACTACTGAGGCCAAGGACATTCACCCGATTGGTCATGTTCATCTAAACACTGATATTCATCTTTTCATCTTTTCTGGGCCAAAGATATTCATCATAAATCATTCATCTTTGCACTCTGGGGCCAAAGATATTCAATAATATCATCATTTAAGACCGAGGATGATGAAAATATTTTTAAAAAAACGAATCCAAATTGAAACAAAATGACAAGGATTAAGGATTAAGGATTCGTACTTTGTTTTATCCACGTCCAAAAATACCTCAAAAATAATCATAGTGGTGTAAAATTCAAGAATGATCAAAACATGGATACAATCAAAGCTAGTATCCAGAATAGATATTTTGGACGAAAAAGAAAAATTTTCATTTTTAGATGAATAAGGTCAGATTCGTGAATAAGTCTTAGTATCGTGAATAAGAACGTGAATAGTAATCACTAAAAGTTCTAAATTTGATAAAACTTCATATCAATATTTCAAAGATAATGATATTGAAGAAATAATATCATTACGAAAAGGATAATATCCCTTACCTCGAAAAGACATTATTCTAACTAGAATCTTGGATATAAAGCTATAACTTGAACTTTGCATTCGTATAGCAATACTCAAAGTATACTCAAAATACTCACAAGAATACGCCGATAATATAGCGAGAGAAAACTTGGATTTACGGTGTAATTTTCAATTCTAACCTAAGCACCCTATTTATAGGAAAATGCTTAGAACACCAAAGCAGTAAAATTTAATTAAAATATTAATATATATTAAATTTTCCTACATTACACGCTTTTAAGATCTGAAATTCAGCATTTCATCATGCAAGCCCCACCTTTAATGACAAAAACGTTTTTCATAATAAAATAATTAAAACTTCCAAAAATCAATTATTTGAACTACAAAACTTCAATAATTCACAATAAATAGCCCTTTTGTCAAAAAAATTGAATCTCGCGTGTTTTTATAGGAAATTCAATTCTCTACAACTTTACGAAGAAAGTTTTCCAAATTCCAAACAAATGTAAATTGGCCGAAATCCATAAGCGAAGCGATTTTAGAGGCTATAATCAAATTTCAGAATAATAAATGGGGTCCACCGACATGTTTAACATGTTTTAAACATTTATTGCAACAAAATACTCCTCCTCCTCATATACTCATATATCCCACATTCACTGTAAAAATATCACCATTATTATATTATTAAAAAATATAATAATATATTTAAATGAATTATTTTATCAGAAAAAGATAAAATATTAATTTTCAATAATTTTCACATTAAAAATTTTCTCCATCTATATCCACATAAAATGAATATTTTCCTCATCATAAAAATTAATAATTAATTATTCACAAATAATATTATATAATCACAATATTGACAACCAGGCAGTTCCCAGGAAAGAGGGGGCTTTCCAATAAGAATTTCTCCTTACTGGCGCGCAATTAGGTGACCAAACCTCTCCTTAGACAGAACTTTCTAGACATTGCCAATAATGTTATCCAATAATATTATTAGGATAATATAAATTATTATTGCTCGATAATGGAAAATCTTGTGTAATGACAATTTATTGAAACAACAAGAATATAAAATATCAACGCAAAGAATTATTGAATCAATAAAATAAAATATTGAATAAGTAATTATCGTAACAATTATTGAGTAGTGTCTTCACGTAAGAATCAATAAATGGTGCAATGCAATACCGTAGTGGCTTCAACGTGTTTTAACCTTTAGAGTATTTTAACAATATTAACGGTAACAACTACTCGTCATTTATAAACAACTTATATTTGTCATTTTCTTCATCCAATCGCTTTTCTCGTTATGGGGCCCACAAAATTAAAAGATCGTAAATACGCAATATATTCCTGACAATAAAGAATATTCCACGACCAAACGAATATTCTCCCACAACAATAAATATTTTATACCACTTTGCAGTATTTTGTAAAATTTGCATAATTCACCCATAACTTTAAACTTTTATCAATTTAACCATTTCTTGAATAATAATTATAAAAAAATTGAATAATTTTATTTCATAAAATTCGGGGTCTTACAATCTCCCTCCTTATGAAATTTCGTCCCCTAGAAATTTACGTACTAATATTTCAAAGAGTTGAGAATACCTTGCTTTTATTTGATTCCATCTTCCCCGTCATCATAATTTCTCCAATGCTCATCTCTCGTATTTAGGATATCATTCTAGAATCTGACTTCAAAACAAGGGTTAGTTGAACAAATTAACATATCACATAATATCCCGATATTATGGTGACCAACAAATAAGCTTAGGTAGGACACACTGGCGAAGGATTTACTCATCTCTCCCTCCTAGTTCTAATCCCGATCTCCGCTTGGAGATCATATCCCTAAGCTCGATACCAACTATGACACCCCCAAAATAGGTCTACATCACCCATTCCGAGTTGTCAATACACTGCTGATGTAAACAACAACTACAACTTTATTATTACAATAGTAAAAGCTGTGAGTTTAAATACGAGATATTACCATCTGACAATATCCACATACAAATAAATCCTCATCATAATTATTGATACATTATTTTACAACAATGGTGAGGACTACTAAAGAACTCTCCCTAGAACCTTCATTCCATACCCCACTGCGTCTCATTTATATTCTCGCCGCCTCCGAGAAGAAAAATGGAACAAAAAGGAAAAGGGTGAGCTCGACTAGCCGATAAAGAATATTATGACTAAGATAATATACAACAAAATTATCGTTAGTCTTCAACAGGAAAATATAATAGAATACAATAGACAACAAGTTTTAAATCAATATTACAATGAAATAATAATTCATTAGAAGAGTTAAGTAGAGAATGCAAACTACTATCTTCTATGTATGAATTTTAAAGTTCATAAATCTATTTTTTATCCCCTGTAACATCAATCAATATATATCTACTGAGGTGCCAAGGGATCAAATATTTATCCACATGTTACCAAAGATATTCATCGGCCGAGGACATTCAATAATATCATCATTTAAGATCGAGGATGATGATAAAATATTTTTTAAAGAAACGAATCCGGTTGAAACAAAATGACAAGGATTAAGGATTAAGGATTAGTACTTTGTTTTATCCACGCCCAAAAATACCTCAAAAATAATCATAGTGGTGTAAAATTCAAGAATGATCAAAACATGGATACAATCAAAGCTAGTATCCGAATAGATATTTTGACGAAAAGAAAAATTTTCATTTTTAGATGAATAATCTTGAATAATATCAGATTCGTGAATAAGGTCAGTATACGTGAATAGTAACCCCGTCACTAAAAGTTCCAAATTTGATAAAAACTTCATATCAATATTTCAGCATAATGATATTAAAGAAATAATATCATTACGAAAAAAATAATATCTCTTACCTCGAAAAGACATTACTTCTCACTGGAATACCGGATATAGGTTATAACTTGAACTTGCACCGTATAGCAATACTCAAAGTATACTCAAAATACTCACAAGAATACGCTCGATAATATAGAGAGAGAAAACTTCAGTTTCTGGTGTAATTTTCAATTCTAACCTAAGCACCCTATTTATAGGAAAATGCTTAGAACACCAAAGCAGAAAATTTAATTAAAATATTAATATATATTAAATTTTCCTGCGCACACTTTCTATGATCTGAAATTCAGAATTTTCATCACATGCAAGCCCCACCTTTAATGACAAAAACGTTTTTCATAATAAAAATAATTAAAACTTCCAAAAATCAATTATTTCGGAACTACGAAACTTCAATAATTCACAATAAATAGCCCTTTTGTCAGAAAATTCGAATGTCGCGTGTTTTTATAGGAAATTCAATTCTCCACAACTTTGCAGAAGAAAGTTTTTCCAAATTCCAAACAGAAATTGGCCGAAATCCATAAACGGGCGATTTTAGAGGCTATAATCAAATTTCAGTCAATAAATGGGGTCCACCGACATGTTTAACATGTTTTAAACATTTATTGCAACAAAAATACTCTTCCTCCTCGTATACTCATATATCCCACATTCGTTGTAAAAAATATCACCATTATTATATTATTAAAAAATATAATAATATATTTAAATGAATTATTTTATCAGAAAAAGATAAAATATTAATTTTCAATAATTTTCACATTAAAAATTTTCTCCATCTATATCCACATAAAATGAATATTTTCCTCATCATAAAAATCAATAATTAATTATTCACAAATAATATTATATAATCACAATATCGACAACTGTGCGGTTCAAGGAAAGAGGGCTTTCAATAAGAATTTCCTCTTCTTGGCCGCAATTAGGTGACCAAACCTCTCCTTAGACATAAATTTCTAGACATTGCCAATAATGTTATCCAATAATATTATTCAGATAATATGAATTATTGATCCGATAATGGAAAATCTTTGTGTAATGACAATTTATTGAAACAACGGTAATATAAAATATCAACGCAAAGAATTATTGAATCAATAAAATAAAATATTTGAATGAAGTAATTCGTAATAATTATTGAGTAGTGTCTTCTTTACGTAAGAATCAATAATTGGTGCAATACCGTGTCTTCTTGTGTTTTAACCAATTTACCGAGTATTTTAAAGTATTTTGTAAAATTTGCATAATTCACCCATAACTTTAAACTTTTATCAATTTAACCATTTCTTTGAATAATAATTATAAGAAAAATTGAATAATTTTATTTCATAAAATTCGAGGTCTTACAATCTCCTCCTTATGAAATTTCGTCTCAGAAATTTACATGCATCTAATATTTCAAAGAGTTGAGAATACCTTGCTTTCATTTCATTCCATCTTCCCCGTCATCATAATTTCTCTCATCAATGCTCATCTCCGTATTTTAGATATCATTCTAGAATCGACTTCAAAACAAAGGTTAATTGAACAAATTAACATATCACATAATATCCGATATTATGATCGACCAACAAATAAGCTTAGGTAGGACACACTAGCGAAGGATTTACTCATCTCTCCCTCCTAGTTCTAATCCGATCTCGCTTGAGATCATATCCCTAAGCTCGATACCAATTTGTGACACCCCAAAATAGGTCTACATCACCCATTACGGGTTGTCAATACATGCATGAAACAACTACAACTTTATTATTACAATAGTAAAGCTGTGAGTTTAAATACGAGATATTGCCATCTGATAATATCCACATACAAATAAATCCTTATCATAATTATTGATACATTATTTTACAACAATGGTGAGGACTACTAAACAATTCTCCTAGAACCTTCATTCCATACCCCAGAGCTGCATACGCTTATATTCTCGCCTCCACGAGAAAAAAATGGAACAAAAGGAAAAGGGTGAGCTCGACTAGCCTTGATAAAGAATATTATGACTAAGATAATATACAACTAAATTATCGTTAGTCTTGAACAGGGAAAAATATAATAGAATACAATAGACAACAAGTTTTAAATCAATATTCATGTAATGAAATAATAATTCATTAGAAGAGTTAAGTAGAATGCAAACTACTATCTTCATGTATGAATTTTAAAGTTCATCGTCTATTTTTTATCCTCAGTAACATCAATCAATATATATCGGGATCAAATATTCATCCTTGCACTACTGAGGCCAATGACATTCACCCATTGGTCATGTTCATCTAAACACTGTTCATCTTTGCACTCTGGTCAAAGATATTCATCATAAATTATTCATCTTTGCCACTACGGGCCAAAGATATTCAATAATATCATCATTTAAGGCGAGGATGATGAAAAATATTTTTTAAAGAAAGCGAATCCAAAGTGAAACAAAAACGACAAGGATTAAGGATTAAGGATTAGTACTTTGTTTTATCCACGTCCAAAAATACCTCAAAAATAATCATAGTGGTGTAAAATTCAAGAATGATCAAAACATGGATACAATCAAAAGCTAGTATCCGAATAGATATTTTAGACGAAAAAGAAAATTTTCATTTTTAGATGAATAAGTCTTAGTGATTCGTGAATAGTCTGTCAGTATCACGTGAATAATAACCCGTCACTAAAAGTTCCAAATTTGATAAAAACTTCATATCAATATTTGACGATAATGATATTGAAGAAATAATATCATTACGAAAAAATAATATCCCTTACCTCGAAAAGACATTACTTACTCACCGAATACTTTGGATATAGGCTATAACTTGAACTTGCACCGTATAGCAATACTCAAAGTATACTCAAAATACTCACAAGAATATTTCGATAATATAGAGAGAAAACTTGGAGTTCGGTGTAATTTTCAATTCTAACCCAAGCACCTATTTATAGGAAAATGCTTAGAACACCAAAGCAGAAAATTTAATTTAAATATTAATATATATTAAATTTTCCTACGCACACTTTCTAAGATCTGAAATTCATCATTTTCATCACATGCAAGCCCCACCTTTAATGACAAAAAACGTTTTCATAATAAAAATAATTAAAACTTCCAAAAATCAATTATTTGAACTCACTTAAACTTCAATAATTCGCAATAAATAGCCCTTTTGTCAGAAAATTCGAATGTCGCGTGTTTTTATAGGAAATTCAATTCTCCACAACTTTGCAGAAGAAAGTTTTTCCAAATTCCAAACATAAATTGGCCAAAATCCATAAAAGAAGCGCGATTTTAGAGGCTATAATCAAATTTCGGTCAATAAATGGGGTCCATAAGCATGTTTAACATGTTTTAAACATTTATTGCAACAAAAATACTCTTCCTCCTCGTATACTCATATATCCCACATTCGTTGTAAAAATATCACCATTATTATATTATTAAAAATATAATAATATATTTAAATGAATTATTTTATCGGAAAAGATAAAATATTAATTTTCAATAATTTTCACATTAAAAATTTTCTCCATCTATATCCACATAAAATGAATATTTTCCTCATCATAAAAATCAATAATTAATTATTCACAAATAATATTATATAATCACAATATTGAGAACCAGGCGGGTTCAGGAAAGGGGGCTTTCCAATAAGAATTTCTCCTCATCGCCAAGTGATTGGGTGACCAAACCACTCCTTAGACGTAAATTTCTAGACATTGCCAATAATGTTATCCAATAATATTATTAGGATAATATGAATTATTATTCAGATAATGAAAATCTTGTGTAATGACAATTTATTGAAACAACAATAATATAAAATATCAATGCGAAGAATTATTGAATCAATAAAATAAAATATTGAGCAAAGAATTATCGTAACAATTATTGAGTAGTGTCTTCTTCACGTAAAAATCAATAATTGGTGCAACGATCTGAGTAATACACTTGTGTTTTAACCATTAGAGTATTTTAACAAGATTATTAGCAGTAATAACTACGCCGTCATTTATAAACAACTTATATTTTGTCGTTTTTTTCATCCAATCGCTTTTAGTTATGGGGCCCATAAAAGATCGCTACCGTCGTATCATACGAATATTCTCCGACAGCAAGAATATTCCACGACCAAACGAATATTCCCCGACAACAATGAATATTTTATAGCCACTTGCGTATTTTGTAAAATTTGCATAATTCACCCATAACTTTAAACTTTTATCAATTTAACCATTTACTGAATAATAATTATAAGAAAAATCATAAATATAATCCTTATATTTGTCAATTTAAACACCTGTTCATCTTTGTCAATATTGTGATTATATAATATTATTTGTGAATAATTAATTATTAATTTTTATGATGAGGAAAATATTCATTTTATGTGGATATAGATGGAGAAGATTTTTAATGTGAAAATTATTGAAAATTAATATTTTATCTTTTTCCCGATAAAATAATTCATTTAAATATATTATTATAATTTTTAATAATATAATAATGGTGATATTTTTATAATCGAATGTGGGATATATGAGTATACGAGGAGAACAGTATTTTTGTTGCAATAAATGTTTAAAACATGTTAAACATGCGGTGGACCTCATTTATCGATTAAATTTGATTATAGTACCTCTAAAATCGCTCGTTTGGATTTCGCCAATTTCTGCTTGGAATTTGGAAAACTTTCTTCTGCAAAGTTGTAGAGAATTGAATTTCCTATAAAAATACGCGAGATTCGAATTTTCTGACAAAAGGGCTATTTATTGTGAATTATTAAAGTTTCGGAGTTCTGAAATAATTGATTTTTGGAAGTTTTAATTATTTTTATTATGAAAAACGTTTTTGTCATTAAAGGTGGGGCTTGCATGTGATGAAAATGATGAATTTCAGATCTTAGAAAAGGTGCGTAGGAAAATTTAATATATATTAATATTTTAATTAAATTTTTTTTTGTGTTCTAAGCATTTTCCTATAAATAGGTGCTTAGGTTAGAATTGAAAATTACACGTAAACTAAAGTTTTTTCTCTATATTATCGAAATGTATTCTTGTGAGTATTTTGAGTATACTTTGAGTATTACTATACATGCAAGTTCAAGTTATAGTTTTATATCCAGATTCAGGTGAGAAGTAATGTCTTTTCGAGGTAAGGGATATTATTTTTTTCGTAATGATATTATTTCTTCAATATCATTATGCTGAAATATTGATATGAAGTTTTTATCAAATTTGAAACTTTTAGTGACGGGGTTATTATTCACGATATACTCAAGACTATTCACTTAATACACTTGACTATTCATCGAAAATTGAAAAATTTTTCTTTTCGTTCAAAATATCTATTCGGATACTAGCTTTGATCAGATCCATGTTTTGATCATTCTTGAATTTTACACCACTATGATTATTTTTGAGGTATTTTGGACGTGGATAAAACAAAGTACTCTAATCCTTAATCCTTAATCCTTGTCATTTTGTTTCATCGATTCGCTTTAAAAAATATTTTCATCATCCTCATCTTAAATGATGATATTATTGAATATCTTTGGCCTATAGTGCAAAGATGAATGATTTATGATGAATATCTTTTGGTCCCAGTAAGTGCAAAGATGAACAGGTGTTTAAATATAATCCTTATATTTGTCGTTTTCTTCATCCAATCGTTTTCCGTTATGGGACCCATTAAAAGATCGCTATGGCCAAATGCGACCGACAAAGCAAGAATATTCCACGACCAAACGAATATTCCCCACAACAATGAATATTTTATAGCCAACTTTGCATGTATTTTGTAAAATTTGCATAATTCACCCATAACTTTAAACTTTTATCAATTTAACCATTTCTTGAATAATAATTATAAGAAAAATTGAATAATTTTATTTCATAAAATTCGGGTCTTCTAATCTCCTCTCCTTATGAAATTTTCGTCCCGAAATTTACGTACCTAGTATTTCAAAGAGTTGAGAATACCTTGCTTTCATTTGATTCCATCTTCCTCGTCATCATAATTTCTCCAATGCTCATCTCCGTATTTTTGGATATCATTCTAGAATACGACTTCAAAACAAGGGTTAATTGAACAAATTAACATATCACATAATATCCCGATATTATGGTGACCCAACAAATAAGCTTAGGTAGGACACACTTCAGCGAAGGATTTACTCATCTCTCCCCTCCTAGTTCTAATCCCGATCTCCGCCGGAGATCATATCCCTAAGCTCGATACCAATTGTGACACCCCAAAATAGAGTCTACATCACCCATTACGAGTTGTCGATACAGTGCATGTAAACAACTACAACTTTATTATTACAATAGTAAAACTATGAGTTTAAATCTGAGATATTGTCATACAAACAATATCCACATACAAATAAATACTCATTATAATTATTGATACATTATTTTACAACAATGGTGAGGACTACTAAACAACTCTCCCGAGAACCTTCATTCCATACCCCAGGCTGCGTACTCGCTATATTCTCGCCTCACGAGAAGAAAAATGGAACAAAAAGAAAAGGGTGAGCTCGACTAGCCCAAGATAAAGAATATTATGACTAAGATAATATACAACAAAATTATCGTTAGTCTTCAACAGGAAAAATATAATAGAATACAATAGACAACAAGTTTTAAATCAATATTCGCAACGTAAATAATAATTCATTAGAAGAGTTAAGTAGAGAATGCAAACTACTATCTTACATGTATGAATTTTAAAGTTCATCGTCTATTTTTTATCCTGTAACATCAATCAATATATATCGGGATCAAATATTTATCCTTGCACTACTGAGGCAAGGACATTCACGATTAGTGGTCATGTTCATCTAAACATATTGCTCATCTTTGCACTACGGGCCAAAGATATTCATCATAAATCATTCATCTTTTGCACTACTGGGCCAAAGATATTCAATAATATCATCATTTAAGACCGAGGATGATGAAAAATATTTTTAAAAAAGCGAATCGGTGAAACAAAATGACAAGGATTAAGGATTAAGGATTCGTACTTTTGTTTTATCCACGTCTAAAAATACCTCAAAAATAATCATAGTGGTGTAAAATTCAAGAATGATCAAAACATGGATACAATCAAAAGCTAGTATCCGAATAGATATTTTGACGTAAAGAAAATTTTCATTTTTCGATAAATAGTGTCGTGATTCGTGAATAGTCTTGTAGTATCGTGAATAAGTAACCCGTCTCACTAAAAGTTTCAAATTTGATAAAAACTTCATATCAATATTTTGACATAATGATATTGAAGAAATAATATCATTACTTAAAAAATAATATCCCTTACCTCGAAAAGACATTACTTCACCATTTGGAATCTTTGGATATAGGCTATAACTTGAACTTGCACCGTATAGCAATACTCAAAGTATACTCAAAATACTCACAAGAATACGCTCGATAATATAGAGAGAAAACTTGATTTCGGTGTAATTTTCAATTCTAACCTAAGCACCCTATTTATAGGAAAATGCTTAGAACACCAAAGCGAGAAAATTTAATTAAAATATTAATATATATTAAATTTTCCTGCGCATTTACTTTCTATGATCTGAAATTCATCATTTTCATTCATGCAAGCCCCACCTTTAATGACAAAACGTTTTTCATAATAAAAATAATTAAAACTTCCAAAAATCAATTATTTGGAACTTGAAACTTCAATAATTCACAATAAATAGCCCTTTATCAGAAAATTGAATGTCGCGTGTTTTTATAGGAAATTCAATTCTCTACAACTTTGCGGAAGAAAGTTTTCCAAATTCCAAATGTAAATTGGTAGAAATCCATAAGCAAGCGATTTTAGAGGCTATAATCAAATTTCGATCAATAAATGGGGTCCACAGATATGTTTAACATGTTTTAAACATTTATTGCAACAAAAATACTCTTCCTCCTCGTATACTCATATATCCCACATTCATTATAAAAAATATCACCATTATTATATTATTAAAAATATAATAATATATTTAAATGAATTATTTTATCGAGAAAAAGATAAAATATTAATTTTCAATAATTTTCACATTAAAATTTTCTCCATCTATATCCACATAAAATGAATATTTTCCTCATCATAAAAATCAATAATTAATTATTCACAAATAATATTATATAATCACAATATTGACAACAGGCGGCGGGGAAAGAAGAGGGCTTTTCAATAAGAATTTCTCCTTCTTGGTAGCCTTGATTAGGTGACCAAACCTCTCCTTAGACATAAATTTCTAGACATTGCCAATAATGTTATCCAATAATATTATTCGGATAATATGAATTATTGCTTTCGATAATGGAAAATCTTGTGTAATGACAATTTATTGAAATTAATATAAAATATCAAACGCACAATTATTGAATCAATAAAATAAAATATTGAGCAGTAATTATTGTAACAATTATTGAGTAGTGTCTTCTTACGTAAAAATCAATAATTGGTGCAATATCGTGTCTTCTTGTGTTTTAACCAGCGTTTAGTATTTTAACAAGATTATTAGCAGTAATAACTACTTGTGTCGTCATTTATAAACAACTTATATTTGTCTTTTCTTCATCCAATCGCTTTCCATTATGGGGCCCACAAAAGACTGGCTGGTAAATGCGAATATTCCCCGACAATGAAAGAATATTCCACGACCAAACGAATATTCCCCAAACAACAATGAATATTTTATAGCCCTTTGCGTATTTTGTAAAATTTGCATAATTCACCCATAACTTTAAACTTTTATCAATTTAACCATTTCTTGAATAATAATTATAAGAAAAAATTGAATAATTTTATTTCATAAAATTCGAGTCTTACAATCTCCCTCCTTATGAAATTTCGTCCCCCGAAATTTACGTTATCTAGTATTTCAAAGAGTTGAGAATACCTTGCTTTCATTTTGATTCCATCTTCCCGTCATCATAATTTCTCCAATGCTCATCTCACGTATTTTCGGATATCATTCTAGAATACGACTTCAAAACAAGGGTTAATTGAACAAATTAACATATCACATAATATCCCGATATTATGATGACCAATAAATAAGCTTAGGTAGGACACACTTTATGAAGGATTTACTCATCTCTCCCTCCTAGTTCTAATCCCGATCTCCGCGGAGATCATATCCCTAAGCTCGATACCAACTGTGACACCCCAAAATAGGTCTACATCACCCATTACGAGTTGTCAAATGCGATGCAGTAAAACAACTACAACTTTATTATTACAATAGTAAAGCGTGAGTTTAAATCTGAGATATTGTCATCAGACAATATCCACATACAAATAAATCCTCATCATAATTATTGATACATTATTTTACAACAATGGTGAGGACTACTAAACAACTCTCCTAGAACCTTCATTCCATACCCCAGGCTACGTACTCATTATATTCTCGCCTCACGAGAAGAAAAATGGAACAAAAAGGAAAAGGGTGAGCTCGACTAGCCCGGTAAAGAATATTATGACTAAGATAATATACAACAAAATTATCGTTAGTCTTCAACGAGGAAAAAATATAATAGAATACAATAGACAACAAGTTTTAAATCAATATTCGCATGGTGAAATAATAATTCATTAGAAGAGTTAAGTAGAGAATGCAAACTATTATCTTCTATGTATGAATTTTAAAGTTTATCGTCTATTTTTTTATCCCTGTAACATCAATCAATATATATACGGGATCAAATATTCATCCTTGCCACTACAAGCCGAGGACATTCACCGATTGGTCAGTGTTCATCTAAACACTGTTCATCTTTGCACTACACGGCCAAAGATATTCATCGAAATCATTCATCTTTGCACTACATGCCAAAGATATTCATCATAAATCATTCATCTTTGCACTCTGGGCCAAAGATATTCAATAATATCATCATTTAAGACCGAGGATGATGAAAATATTTTTTAAAAAGCGAATCCGGTGAAACAAAATGACAAGGATTAAGGATTAAGGATTAGTACTTTGTTTTATCCGTCCAAAAATACCTCAAAAATAATCATAGTGGTGTAAAATTCAAGAATGATCAAAACATGGATACAATCAAAGCTAGTATCCGAATAGATATTTTAGACGAAAAGAAAAATTTTCATTTTTCGATGAATAGTAAGTGAATAGTAATGAATAGTGATTCGTGAATAGTGCAGATATCGTGAATAGTAATCCGAGTCACTAAAAGTTCTAAATTTGATAAAAACTTTATATCAATATTTGAGATAATGATATTAAAGAAATAATATCATTACTGAAAAAATAATATCTCTTTTACCTCTAAAAGACATTACTTCTCCTTTGGAATCTGGGATATAAGGTTATAACTTGAACTTGCACCAAGTATAGCAATACTCAAAGTATACTCAAAATACTCACAAGAATACGCTCGATAATATAGAGAGAAAACTTGAGTTTCGGTGTAATTTTCAATTCTAACCTAAGCACCTATTTATAGGAAAATGCTTAGAACACCAAAGCAGAAAATCTAATTAAAATATTAATATATATTAAATTTTCATACCATACTAGACTATGATCTGAAATTCAGCATTTTCATCACATCATTCAAGCCCCACCTTTAATGACAAAAACGTTTTTCATAATAAAAATAATTAAAACTTCCAAAAATCAATTATTTTGAACTCTGAAACTTCAATAATTCACAATAAATAGCCCTTTTATCGGAAAATTGAATGTCGGCGTGTTTTTATAGGAAATTCAATTCTCCAAAACTTTCTGAAGAAAACTTTTCCAAATTCCAAACAAAGAAATTGGTAGAAATCCATAAATGAGGCGATTTTAGAAATTTATAATCAAATTTCGATCAATAAATGGGGTCCACCGACATGTTTAACATGTTTTAAACATTTATTGCAACAAAAATACTCTTCCTCCTCGTATACTCATATATCCCACATTCGTTGTAAAAAATATCACCATTATTATATTATTAAAAATATAATAATATATTTAAATGAATTATTTTATCAGAAAAAGATAAAATATTAATTTTCAATAATTTTCACATTAAAAATTTTCTCCATCTATATCCACATAAAATGAATATTTTCCTCATCATAAAAATCAATAATTAATTATTCACAAATAATATTATATAATCACAATATTGAGAACGGTAGGTTCAGGAAAGAGGGTCTTTCCAATAAAAATTTCTCCTTCTTTGGCCGCTTGATTAGGTGACCAAACCTCTCCTTAGAGCGAAATTTCTAGACATTGCCAATAATGTTATCCAATAATATTATTAGGATAATATGAATTATTGATCCGATAATGGAAAATGTGTAATGACAATTTATTGAAACAACAAAGTAATATAAAATATCAACGCGGCAATTATTGAATCAATAAAATAAAATATTGAGCAGTAATTATTGTAACAATTATTGAGTAGTCTTCTTCTACGTAAGAATCAATAATTGGCGCAATACAAGTGTCTTCTTGTGTTTTAACCATTACAGTATTTTAACAAGATTATGATAATAACTAACACTCGTCATTTATAAACAACTTATATTTGTGGTTTTCTTCATCCAATCGCTTTTCGTTATGGGCCCCACAAAAGGCTACTGGCCGTAAATGCGAATATTCCCGATGCTAAAGAATATTCCACGACCAAACGAATATTCTCGATAACAATGAATATTTTATAGCCACTTTGCGTATTTTGTAAAATTTGCATAATTCACCCATAACTTTAAACTTTTATCAATTTAACCATTTCTTGAATAATAATTATAAGAAAAAATTGAATAATTTTATTTCATAAAATTGAGGGTCTTACAATCTCCTCCTTATGAAATTTCGTCCCGAAATTTACGACACTGTATTTCAAAGAGTTAAGAATACCTTGCTTTCATTTGATTCCATCTTCCCCTGTCATCATAATTTCTCCAATGCTCATCTCACGTATTTAGGATATCATTCTAGAATACGACTTCAAAACAAGGGTTAATTGAACAAATTAACATATCACATAATATCCCGATATTATGGTCGACCAACAAATAAGCTTAGGTAGGACACACTTAGCGAAGGATTTACTTCATCTCTCCCTCCTAGTTCTAATCCCGATCTCATGGAGATCATATCCCTAAGCTACGATACCAAGTGTGACACCCCCAAAATAGGTCTACATCATCCATTACGAGTTGTCAATACATGAGTGCGAAACAACTACAACTTTATTATTACAATAGTAAAGCTGTGAGTTTAAATACGAGATATTGCCATCTAGACAATATCCACATACAAATAAATCCTCATCATAATTATTGATACATTATTTTACAACAATGGTGAGGACTACTAAACAACTCTCCCTAGAACCTTCATTCCATACCCAGGACTCATACTTCATTATATTCTCGCCTCACGAGAAGAAAAATGGAACAAAAAGGAAAAGGGTGAGCTCGACTAGCCCGATAAAGAATATTATGACTAAGATAATATACAACAAAATTATCGTTAGTCTTCAACGAGGAAAAATATAATAGAATACAATAGACAACAAGTTTTAAATCAATATTCGCAAATGAAATAATAATTCATTAGAAGAGTTAAGTAGAGAATGCAAACTACTATCTTCTATGTATGAATTTTAAAGTTCATCGTCTATTTTTTATCCCTGTAACATCAATCAATATATATACGGGATCAAATATTCATCCTTGCACTTCTGGGCGAGGACATTCACCGATTGGTCATGTTCATCTAAACACATGTTCATCTGCACTCACGGGCCAAAGATATTCATCGAAATCATTCCTCTTTGCACTTTCGGGCCAAAGATATTCATCATAAATCATTCATCTTTGCACTACAGGTAAAGATATTCAATAATATCATCATTTAAGGCGAGGATGATGAAAAATATTTTTTAAAGAAAGCGAATCCGGTGAAACAAAATGACAAGGATTAAGGATTAAGGATTCGTACTTTGTTTTATCCACGTCCAAAAATACCTCAAAAATAATCATAGTGGTGTAAAATTCAAGAATGATCAAAACATGGATACAATCAAAGCTAGTATCCAGAATAGATATTTTGGACGAAAAGAAAAATTTTCATTTTTCGATGAATAGTCTTAGTATTCGTGAATAATTAAGTATCGTGATGAACGTGAATATATCGTGAATAGTAACCCCGTCACTAAAAGTTCCAAATTTGATAAAAACTTCATATCAATATTTCAGCATAATGATATTAAAGAAATAATATCATTACGAAAAAAATAATATCTCTTACCTCGAAAAGACATTACTTCACACTTTGGAATACTGGATATAGGTTATAACTTGAACTTGCACCGTATAGCAATACTCAAAGTATACTCAAAATACTCACAAGAATACGCTCGATAATATAGAGAGAAAACTTCAGTTTCTGGTGTAATTTTCAATTCTAACCTAAGCACCTATTTATAGGAAAATGCTTAGAACACCAAAGCGAGAAAATCTAATTAAAATATTAATATATATTAAATTTTCCTACTTATTACACTTTCTATGATCTGAAATTCAGCATTTTCATCACATACAAGCCCCACCTTTAATGACAAAAAACGTTTTTCATAATAAAAATAATTAAAACTTCCAAAAATCAATTATTTGAACTACTGAAACTTCAATAATTCACAATAAATAGCCCTTTTATCGGAAAAATTGAATCCCGCGTGTTTTTATAGGAAATTCAATTCTCCACAACTTTGCGTAAGAAAGTTTTCCAAATTCCAAACAAAAATTGGTAGAAATCCATAAGCGAGGCGATTTTAAAGGCTATAATCAAATTTCGACTAATAAATGGGGTCCATGCAGACATGTTTAACATGTTTTAAACATTTATTGCAACAAAAAATACTCTTCCTCCTCGTATACTCATATATCCCACATTCATTGTAAAAATATCACCATTATTATATTATTAAAAATATAATAATATATTTAAATAAATTATTTTATCGAGAAAAAGATAAAATATTAATTTTCAATAATTTTCACATTAAAAAATTTTCTCCATCTATATCCACATAAAATGAATATTTTCCTCATCATAAAAATCAATAATTAATTATTCACAAATAATATTATATAATCACAATATTGAGAACAGGGCGGTTCAGAAAAAGGGGCTTTCAATAAGAATTTCTCCTTCTTTTGGCGCAATTAGGTGACCAAACCTCTCCTTAGGCAGAAATTTCTAGACATTGCCAATAATGTTATCCAATAATATTATTCAGATAATATGAATTATTGCTC
Source organism: Panax ginseng (assembly GCA_020205605.1). Classification (NCBI taxonomy): domain Eukaryota; kingdom Viridiplantae; phylum Streptophyta; class Magnoliopsida; order Apiales; family Araliaceae; genus Panax; species Panax ginseng. Next base: position 110,531,073 of record CM035144.1, on the reverse strand, counting down.
GATAATGGAAAATCTTTGTGTAATGATAATTTATTGAAACAACAATAATATAAAATATCAATGCGCAATTATTGAATCAATAAAATAAAATATTGAGCGATAATTCATTGTAACAATTATTGAGTAGTGTCTTCTTCTTACGTAAGAATCAATAATTGGTGCAATCTGGTATCTTCTTGTGTTTTAACCACCGAGTATTTTAACAAGATTAATTAACGGTAACTACTACGTCGTCATTTATAAACAACTTATATTTGTCGTTTTCTTCATCCAATCGCTTTTTTAGTTATGGGGCCCACAAAAAGATCGGCAAGTCGTGCACGAATATTCCCTGATGAAGAATATTCCACGACCAAACGAATATTCCCGACAACAATGAATATTTTATAGCCACTTGCGTATTTTGTAAAATTTGCATAATTCACCCATAACTTTAAACTTTTATCAATTTAACCATTTACTGAATAATAATTATAAGAAAAAATTGAATAATTTTATTTCATAAAATTCGGGGTCTTACAATCTCCCCTCCTTATAAAATTTCGTCCTCGAAATTTACGTACCTGGTATTTCAAAGAGTTGAGAATACCTTGCTTTCATTTGATTTCATCTTCACTGTCATCATAATTTCTCCAATGCTCATCTCACGTATTTGGATATCATTCTAGAATCTGACTTCAAAACAAGGATTAATTGAACAAATTAACATATCACATAATATCCGATATTATGGTGACCAACAAATAAGCTTAGGTAGGACACACTAGCGGAAGGATTTACTTCATCTCTCCCTCTAGTTCTAATCCCGATCTCGCGGAGATCATATCCCTAAGCTCGATACTAATTGTGACACCTCAAAATAGGTCTACATCACCCATTACGAGTTGTCATATACACGATGTGAAACAACTACAACTTTATTATTACAATAGTAAAAGCGTGAGTTTAAATATAGATATTTCCATCTGCAGACAATATCCACATACAAATAAATCCTCATCATAATTATTGATACATTATTTTACAACAATGGTGAGGACTACTAAACAACTCTCCTAGAACCTTCATTCCATACCCAGGCTCGTGCTTTCATTATATTATTCGCCTCACGAGAAGAAAAATGGAACAAAAAAGGAAAAGGGTGAGCTCATTAGCTTTAGTAAAGAATATTTTGACTAAGATAATATACAACAAAATTATCGTTAGTCTTCAATGAGGAAAAATATAATAGAATACAATAGACAACAAGTTTTAAATCAATATTCATAGAATGAAATAATAATTCATTAGAAGAGTTAAGTAGAGAATGCAAACTACTATCTTCTATGTATGAATTTTAAAGTTTATCGTCTATTTTTTTATCCCCTGTAACATCAATCAATATATATACGGGATCAAATATTCATCCTTGCACTATTCAAGCCGAGGACATTCACCGATTGGTCGTGTTCATCTAAACACTGTTCATCTTTGCACCACGGCCAAAGATATTCATCGTAAATCATTCATCTTTTTCACTACATGCCTAAGATATTCATCATAAATCATTCATCTTTTGCACTACAGGCCAAAGATATTCAATAATATCATCATTTAAGACTGAGGATGATGAAAAATATTTTTAAAGAAACGAATCAGTGAAACAAAATGACAAGGATTAAGGATTAAGGATTCGTACTTTGTTTTATCCACGTCTAAAAATACCTCAAAAATAATCATAGTGGTGTAAAATTCAAGAATGATCAAAACATGGATACAATCAAAGCTAGTATCCAGAATAGATATTTTGGACGTAAAGAAAAATTTTCATTTTTCAATAAATAGTGTCGTATTCGTGAATAGTGCCGTATACGTGAATAGTAACCCCGTCACTAAAAGTTTCAAATTTGATAAAAACTTCATATCAATATTTCAGCATAATGATATTGAAGAAATAATATCATTACGAAAAAATAATATCCCTTACCTCGAAAAGACATTACTTCATTTGGAATCTTTGGATATAGGCTATAACTTGAACTTGCAACCAGTATAGCAATACTCAAAGTATACTCAAAATACTCACAAGAATACGCTCGATAATATAGAGAGAAAACTTGATTTACGGTGTAATTTTCAATTTAACCTAAGCACCCTATTTATAGGAAAATGCTTAGAAACCAAAAGTTAGAAAATTTAATTAAAATATTAATATATATTAAATTTTCCTACGCACACTTTCTAAGATCTGAAATTCAGCATTTTTATCACATGCAAAGCCCACCTTTAATGACAAAAACGTTTTTCATAATAAAAATAATTAAAACTTTCAAAAATCAATTATTTCGGAACTCCGAAACTTCAATAATTCACAATAAATAGCCCTTTTGTTAGAAAATTCGAATCTCGCGCGTTTTTATAGGAAATTCAATTCTGTACAACTTTACAGAAGAAAGTTTTTCCAAATTCCAAACAAAAATTGGCCGAAATCCATAAACGGGCGATTTTAGAGGCTATAATCAAATTTGGTCAATAAATGGGGGTCCCATGACATGTTTAACATGTTTTAAACATTTATTGCAACAAAAATACTCTTCCTCCTCATATACTCATATATATCCCACATTCGTTGTAAAAATATCACCAATATTATATTATTAAAAATATAATAATATATTTAAATGAATTATTTTATCAAAAAAAGATAAATATTAATTTTCAATAATTTTCACATTAAAAATTTTCTCCATCTATATCCACATAAAATGAATATTTTCCTCATCATAAAAATCAATAATTAATTATTCACAAATAATATTATATAATCACAATATTGAGAACCAGGCAGTTTCCAGGAAAGAGGGGGCTTTCCAATAAGAATTTCTCCTTACTGGTTCGCAATTAGGTGACCAAACCTCTCCTTAGACAGAAATTTCTAGACATTGCCAATAATGTTATCCAATAATATTATTCATATAATATGAATTATTGCTCCGATAATGGAAAATACTGTGTAATGACAATTTATTGAAACAACGATAATATAAAATATCAATGCAAAGAATTATTGAATCAATAAAATAAAATATTGAGCAGTAATTATTGTAAGAATTATTGAGTAGTGTCTTCTTACGTAAGAATCAATAATTGGTGCAATACTGGTGTCTTCTTTGTGTTTTAACCAATTTAGTATTTTAACAAAGTATTAATTGATAATAACTACCACTGGCGTCATTTATAAACAACTTATATTTATCATTTTCTTCATCCAATCGCTTTTACGTTATGGGGCCCCAAAAGGCAAATGGTGAGTAAATACGAATATTCCCAGACAAGCAAAAAGAATATTCCACGACCAAACGAATATTCCCAGAAACAACAATGAATATTTTATAGCCACTTGCGTATTTTGTAAAATTTGCATAATTCACCCATAACTTTTAACTTTTATCAATTTAACCATTTCTTGAATAATAATTATAAGAAAAAATTGAATAATTTTATTTCATAAAATTCGGGGTCTTACATAAATACCAAATAAACTTAGGTAGGTCATCTTATGAAAGGAATTCCCTTCTCTCCCTCCTAGTTCTTGTCTTTACATCTCGTACCGGGGATCATATCCTAAGCTTTGATATTAATTGTGACGCCCCAAAATAGGTATACATCACCCATCTTGAGTAAATCAAATACATGGTACAAAATTTAAATACAACTTAATAATACAAGCTGTAGGTGTAAAATACGACAAAACATAAAGCCCGAGAGTTTTAATAAGAATATTGTCATCTAGACAATATCCACACTCAATGGAGTCCTCATTACATTTATTGTCACACTATTTAGCAGAATAGTGAGGATTACTAATGTTATCATCTGGACCATCACTCCATTCTCCTACTCGTCCCAGCTATATTCTCAATTCCTGAAGAGAACAATGAAAGAAAGGGTGAGCTCAACTAGCCCAGTAAGAAATATTATGACTAAGATAATGCAGAATAAATTATCCTTAGCCTTCAACAGTATAACAACTGATAGAATACAATAGACAACATGTTTTAGATCAACAACTGTAGCAGAATAAACAATCCGTTAGAAGAGTCAAGTAGAGCACAAAATCTACTATCTTATATGATTTAAAAAGTTTTTCATCAACTTTATCGCTGAGACTCAGCTTAATAAATAAACCACAACATCGAATCATTTTCGCACCACGGCCAAGGATATTCATGTAATCATCAATGGTCATGATTATCTTTGAATAATCCCTAGTCATAATCATACCAACAACGTCGTCCATCAATGAACTACGGGCCAATGAGGACTTTTACCACATCATTCGTCACATTACGGCCATGATTATACCGAATAGTCCATGGTCATAATCATACCAAGTCCATCTATGCACGTAAGCCAAAGATGACTTTAATCACAATATAAGCATGGGGATGATGACAATGACATAATAATTCAATAAAACAAGTTCAAGAATAAATTTTAAAGATTTATAATTTAATTTATCCGAAATCAATAACGCCCAAATTGTCAACATGATCTTCGCTTTGTAGAGTAAAATTCAAGAATAATATTCATGTACCAAAAATAATTTAGATGAAAAAGAAATATATTTTACGAGTAAATAGTACCCGTGAATAAGTACTTCGAATAGTACCCGTGAATAGTACTTCGAAATCTACGAAAAGTGTCTAGAATATCCGAAAGTGAATGATGCTAGAGTGAATAGTAATTAGGTGAATAGTAACCCGTAGATAGTACTCCGGCATGAAAAGTGCCCCGAATACCCGAGTGAATAATACTAGAGTGAATAGTAATCAGGTGAATAGTAATCCGTGAATAGTAACTCGTAAAAAAAATATCAAAGTAAATGATATTTCATGACGAGTACAAAAGAAATGATATCTCAGACGAGTATAATAGAATATATGAAACTGCAAATGGATTTTCACCCGCCATGCGGTAATCCACGTAGACAGATCATTTCCACAATTTAATAAGGAATGAATACAAAGGATCATTCACCATGCATGCGGTAATCCACATAGAGCAAAAGTTATTCCAGCGTAATAATAAAGAATGGAATAATGGAAGAATTCTATGTATGCATGTGATAGACCGCATATGAACGAGTTATTCCAGCGCGTAATAATAAAGAATGGAACCGTGTCACGCGAATCGCAGAAACGAGGATATTCCAATGTAATAATAAAGAATGGAACCGGGTCATACGTAATCCGCAGACAAACAGGATATTCCAATGTAATAATAAAGAATGGAATAACAACAGAATTCACGGGTAATGCGATAGATAGATGCATAAATGAGTTATTCCAATGAATAATAAAGAATGGAATAACAAAAGAATTTTACCATGTATGCGGTACTTCGCATAGACAGATTATTCCAACATAATAATAAAGAATGGAATAACAACCCTTACGTGTATTGAAAGAAAATAACTCTCTTCATGAATACGAAAGAATAATACTCCTTACCTCAGAAGAAAACTAGATACTGAAATAGTGAGGTAACATACTTCTCTTCTTCTTTCTCTCTATAATTTCTCTCTATAATAATTGCTCTATAGCTTTAGTGAATTGGTGAAAAATAATGAAGGAACGAGCTTTTATTTATAGGAAAATATAGTTTCGATAATTGCACGTTTTGGGGATCAAAATATTACAGTATAATATCTTCCTCTTTTTCTTTATTTTTAATTTAGCCCTGCAAGTATTATCAAACTTGCACCACCTCCCCTAATAGTTAATCATGTGAATCAATAGTAAATCATATGACTCAATAGTTCTAAACATGAGAAAAAATTAATTATAGTATAGTACCTTCAACTATACCTCTATTTTTAACTTAGTCATGCAAGTATTATCAATCTTGCACCAACTCCCCTAATAGTAAATCATGTGAATCAATAGTACACACATGTGAACACATAGTTATAAGCATGTAAATTAATAGCAATTAATTGCTCATATATCTGATTAATTATCCGATTGGTCAATATAACCTCTAGATATCAATTATTATCGAAATAAATGTCGATATCCACTAACACTAATAATTCCAACACAATGAAACTATCAATTTCATCTTTAATCAACACGAACTTATTCATCATTAATATTATAATTCACAATATTTAACAACCAGGTTGTTCCCAAGAAAGAGGGGTCTTTTCGATAAGGATTTCTCCTTATTGGCGCGCAATTAGGTGACCAAACATCTCATTGACAGAACTTCTAGACATTGTCAATATTACAAATAATAATATAAATAACTTTGCCGTCTCAATTATTGATTTAATAATATAACATATTATACAGATGATATTGTGACAATAATTGAATCAATAATATGAGAGATATGATGCAACAATTCATCAGTAGTAATAATTGAGTATAATCGAGTGACTTCTTTACGTAAGCATCAATAATCAATCTTTGTGTTACTACTTAACCACCCCAGATATTCGCACACTTTTACTAAGGGTAGTTCAACAATTTTAACGGTAATACTTTCATAGTTATTTTTATAAAAAGATAATTCTGTTATTTTCTAACTACGATAATACTTCCGTTGTGGGGTCCACCAATGATTGTGCCGTCGTACGGATATTCCCGACAAAAAGAATATTCTCTGACCAAACGAATATTATATAACAACTTGCTTACTTTGTAAAATTTATAAATATTACCCACAACTATAACATTATATCAAATCTATACCATAATATTCAAAAAATATTTTGAGAAATTTAAATCTTTATTCATAAAATTTAGGGTCTCACAGTTACAGTATCATCTGCACAATATTTTATATTATTAAATCAATAATTGACACGACAGTTATTCATATTATTATTTGGATTATTGACAATGTCTAGAAAGTTGTGTCGAAGAAAGGAGTTAGGTTATTTAATTGTGCGCTAATAAGAAGAAATCCTTATCGAAAAGCTCCTTCTTTCCTGGGAACGATCTAGTTGTCAATATTGTGATTTATAATATTAATGATGAATAATTGTTGAAATATTAAAAATGTGTTGATTGAATTTAAGTGATTTGTGATAGATATTTATTTAATTTTTGATATAAATAGAGGGGTTTGTCATGAGGTGTTTGTTGTAAGTTTGACTTATTATTTTATGGACCCCAATATGCCAATTTGTCAAACCGTTGGTAGAAAGTTATCTTAGTTTTGTTTTATTATTATTATAATAGTAATAAAACAAAAAACTTTTTATATAAAACAAAATACTTTTTATAGTATATATAAAGTTATTTATTTTATTAAAATATAAATAGAATATATTATATTATATATAAAGTTTTTGTTTTATTAGAATATTGTATTGTATAGTGCTGCATAGTAAAATCAAATTTTCACCCGTGATTCGTCTGTGTTTTTCTTACTGTTGGTCTGTGATTTCGTTAAATAGTGTCATGCCATTCTCCTATAAATAGGTTGCTTAGTTAAGAAATGAAAATCACACCAAAATCAAGAATCAGATAATTCTTCTTCTATAATATTGTGCGTATTTCTTTTGAATATAAGGATACTTTGAGTGTAGCAAATAGTGCAAGATTTTCTCAAGATAATCTTCGCTATTCCAGTTAGATTTAGTCTCCTACTATGGTAAGAGATATTATTTTCGTTCAATATTTGTAAGAAATATTATTTTCTTCAATACTCTATAGTATGTAAGTGATATTATTTCGTTTTATATTCCTAAATCTACCCTTACTTTGATAAGTATTGTTTCTATAATCCCTGAAAATAGTATAATATCCTTAATAGTTTGCGTTTCATCTAATATTATTTCACTGAAATATTGGTTTGAATTTTCTTATTAAATTTAATCTTTTCATTTCAGAGTACTATTCATCCGGGATACTATTCATGCCGGAGTACTATTCATCCTAGTTACTATTCATGTTAGAGTACTATTCACGACAAAATTAGTTTTTTCTTTCTTTGTCCAAATTATTTTTTTAATATGAATCTTGAATATCATTCTTGAATTTTACTCCATGATTGGTGATCATGTTGATAATTTGGACATTCTTGAACTCTGGATAAATTAAATTATAAATTTCTAATATTTATCGTTGATCTCACTTGATTCATTATTTATATCATTGTTATCATCCTCATGCTTATATTGTGGTGAAAGTCATCTTTGGCTCGTAGTACAAAGATGGACTGTTGATTGGTATGATTATGACAAGGAATTGTGTATTGATATAATAATTACTTTTAATGTTACAGATAAATGTTTATGGTAAAAGTCCTATTCGGTTCGTAGTGCATAGATGGACATGTTTTTGGCATGATCATGACCACTGGTGATACAAACGATTATCTTTGGCCCGTAGTGCATAGATAATTTGTTGATTAAAAATAATTATTGATTGGTGTTATAGGGATAAAATATTGATGATGGACTTTTAAATCATAGAGAATAATAGACATCATGCTCTACTTAACTCTTCTAATGGATTGCTATTTTCGCTGCAGTTGTTGATCTAAAACTTGTTGTCTATTGTATTCTATCAGATTATTCTCTGTTGAGGACTAAGGATAATTTGTTCTACATTATCTAGTCATAATATTCTTTACTGGGTTAATTGAGCTCACCTTTTTCTTTTATTATTCTCTTCAGAAAATGAGAATATAGTTGTGACTAGTCGGGGAATGGAGTAATGGTCAAAGATGGTTACTATAGCAATCCTCACTACTCTATAAAATAACGTGACAATAATTATAATGAGGACTTCATTTGAGTTTGAATATTATCTACGAGACAATATTTGCATTGAAACTCACAGCTTATGTTTTGTTGTATTTTACGCAATAGTTAATAATTGTAAATAGGAAATTTATATTTGAATTTTGTACTATGTATTTGGTGACTTAGAATGGGTTGTGTAGACCTATTTTGGGGGGTGCCACATCACCAACCCCTCCTATAAATAAATAGGAGGGGCAACCTTTTCATTCACTCATTCACAAGCAATTAAGCATTATTAGTCATTCTAGTCTTTAATTTTTTCATCAGTTTCATAGTTATTTTGAGAGAGAGTTATAACATTTATTTTTGGTTCGTAGAGTATACTTTTGTAGTCTTCTGCTTAAAGTATACTGGTGTCATTGTATCCAGGAGACAAGTCTTTATCAACTCGAGCACCATACTGGATGGTATAATTGTCTTAAGAACATAATACCAAGTACTAGCCTTAACAATTTTTTTTTCTACAGTTTGGTTTATTTGAGATAGGTTAATATATATATATATATATATATATATAGTTTCTTTTCAGGTTCCTAACATGAACTCTTCTAGGTGGACATAAAAATTGGATATGAATGTATTTGAATTTTACCTATTTATATTTTTACTTATCATTGGGGGTCAAAATACAAATGAATAAAATTTAAATACACCTATGTCCAATTTTCATGTCTACATAGAGTTTTTGTTTAAGAATAATGCCTCCACTTCTCCGCGGGGCTCGTTTTGATAACTATTTTTTGAGATTATTATTTTATTTCCCATTAAGTTATACATTTGTGGTTTTTGATACATTAATTCTTATGAATCTTAACTTAATTTGTGATTTTTTTTCTTGATAAATTAAAGTTATATTGCTTTGATTGCTCATTTTGTGATTTTTACCCATTAAAGTCATTTTATAGTATTTTTTATATTTACACTACCTAAAATATATTTTTCAATATTTCAAACTTGATAAAATGATGTGTTGTGCGTACATCTCAAGTTATTAATTAATAGCCGTTTGATTCAAAACAAAATTAAAAAACACGGAATAATTATTGAGCCCGAGCCCGAACCCGAACCCGAGCCCGAAATCGAAATTTAACGGTTCTTTCTTTCTTTCTCTACCCTACTCCTCCAAGAGTCCAGGCCTCTTGTTTTAGTCGGTTTATTCAGTCTCCTTCACCGCCACGGCGCCACCCACCTTCAAAAAAAGCAATCAAAGTTTTGGCTTCCAGCGAGGGTTTCAAGAAGAACAACGGAGGTCTCCTTGGGACGGCTCGCTTTAGAGAGATATGAATTCATAGTCTCAAAGCATATTATATGTTCAATGCAATTTTTAATTCCCAGCCGATCCAACACTTTAATCCCTTGCTTTTCATCTCTACTCGTAAAAATCTGCACACAAATCACATAATCTGAAATTTTCGCGTTAACTTCAGTAATTTTCTATCAATTCTTTTCATCTGTATTCGTAAAAATCTGCACACAAATCACATAAACAGAATTTTTCGCGTTAACTTCAGTAATTTGCTATGAATTTTGTTGGAGGCGTTAACTTCAACATTGTGTGATGATCTGGCTTGCGTTGATTGACTTGATGGTTAATTTTCTTAATCTGTAATAGTCTGTCATTGAGAAAGAGAGAAGGGGTTATTATATGGGGAAAACTTGTTCAGGTGTATATATATATATATATATATATATATATATATATATATATAAAGGGTGATATATATGATCATTTATGATGAGAATTCACAACACAAGCATATTATCATATTACAGTGGAATCTAATTACGAATTAATTAGTCACAGCTTTTAGTATTAATATATTTGTATTGATTTACAGATAATCACGATGAATGCACACTGATTCTTGAATAAGCCGAAGCCCCAAATATGTATTCTATTATCATATTTTTCATGGCATTATGTTTTTATTATTATAAAAATAAATTTGGTTAAGTATATAAAGCTTATATGGGAGGTTTGGTGTAATTGGGTCACACTCTTTTTTTCCGTCTTTTGCCCCCTACAACTTTAATTATATTATTATTTGTCCTTTTTTATATATTTTTTTATCTTTCTATTTAGTCCTCTAAATTTTATAAAATTTTTGTTTTACCCCATATAATTTATTTATTTATACAACGCGTGTGCCATCGGTACTAGTATATGGAGTATATATATATGTAGTCTTATTCATTTGCTACTTTATCTGCTCCCTCCATTTCAAAATATATGCAATCTAGCACGTCTCTATGAACAGTAAAACTGCAATATCATATGGTACTCGGTAATTATAAAGACAAGTGTTTACTTTCAAATACTGTATTATAAACTTGCATGTGTATTGATCCAAACTGATTCAAGAACTACATTTTCGAATAAATGGAATCATTTGACTTTCATCTTTTCAGCCCTTTCTGTTTATCAGAAGCATCTAGCCACTAGCAGTGCAAAAACACTATAGTCTGTATTACTTGTGATGTTTCAATAGATGGGTCATGCAGTTTTCCTTCAAATATATACTTGTGAAGATAGATTGTACATCTTAATGAATTTGTTTGACTACTTTCATGCTTATTGCTGATTGAACATGCTCCACCTTAGCTAACTGTGTGCTGAAAATTGTTTGCTTTAGATATGGCAACAAAAGCTTCCTTGATGAGAGATATATGAGGTTAGTAGCACCAATATGAGCTTCTCATGCTTTTCTGTTGTTCTTGCTTATTTTATGGCACACATTCATCTCATGCAATAGTTTCATCAGTAGGTACATTGGGTTGAAAACCGAGTTTTGTCCCATGCAGATAAATCTTGATATGGTAGCACAACTTGGATACCAGGTCTCTCTTTTACTGGGAAAGATGAAAGTGGCCAGCGCATGGAGGTAGGTCTTGTCATCATGGAGTGCCTTTTGTGTAATTTATTTTACTATTTTTGTTTCTCTACGCCGGGGGTTGGGTGATGCTGATTTTTTATTTTGGTACTTTTATGATGGTTTGAGAGGTTGTCTTCTAATGCTGACTTACAGATTGTTGAGTTGCCTACTCATCAATACTATGTGGGTGTCCATATCAAGGCCAGAAAAATCTTCTGCTCTTTTTTTAGGTACTTGTCTTTCATCTTTTCCTCTTACCATTAACTTCTGTTTTTTATTCTGGTGTTGTGGCTTTCGTACCTGAACTAATATGATAAAAACCTTGTGTTGTATCTGATAGTTTTATGACCCCAGCAAAAGGCTAAGGAATTTGGGTTAATTGCTGAGGTAAAAGATTAGAGGTTGATGGGTCTAGTCACTGATGCTGTTGAATGAACGCTAAGATAAATGTTCAAATTAAGATATGAAGGTATGGAATATTGCTCTCTCTCAATTTTATATGCCCTCTACTCCCTCCGTTCCATAATATAAGATATCTTGCATTTCATAAATTCTTTAATTTACGAAAGGTGAGTGATCTTATACTTTTGAATGAAGGTAGTACACTCTCTGCCTTAATTTTTTTTGCCTGGTGCATTGAAATCTGCATTTCTGATATTTTTTCAATGTATTACGATATTTGTGGGAGTGTTATATTACAATAAATGTGGATGCGTTTACAATGAATGTGGATGTTTGCATTTGTGGAAAATTATGTTTATGATTGTGCCTCCAATTTGCCCAACTTTAGAACTACTTATAGAAATTTTCCCCCTCTTAAAAGTTTTTACTTCCTCTCTTTAGAAATTATAACTTTTACAATCTAAACTTTTTACTTTCTCCCCGTTAAAAGATTTTACTTCTCATCTCTAGAAAATTTTCACAATCTCTCTCTCAAAAGTTTTTACCTCACATTTACTGAAATTTTCAACTCTTCCTCTAAAAAGATTCTACTTTCAATGTATTACCATAAAAGTTTTTCATCTTCTCTCACAATTTTTTTTTAACTTTCTCTCAAAGATTTTAACATTCTCTCCCAAAAAAGTTTCTAACATTCTCAAACTCAATAGTTTTTACTTCTTATCTCTCCAAATATTTAAATTATTCACTTTCTATTTGAGTTTTTAACATTCTCTCTTAAAAGTTTTTACTTATCTCTCTAAAATTTTAAATTCTAGTCTCTAAATTATTCACTTCCTCCCGCTCAAAAGGTTTTAACTCTCTCCCTCGAAAGATTCTAACTTCTCATCTCTCCAAATTTTAAATTTTAGTTTCTAAATTAACTTTCTCTCCTTCAAACGATTTTAACTCTCCCGCAAAAGTTTTTAACATTCTATAAAGTTTTTATTTCTCTCCAAAATTTTAAATTTTAGTCTCTAAAGTTATTACTTTTTATCGATCAAATGATTTTAACTTTCTCTCCCTCAAAATTTAACTCTCCCCCTTAAAAAATTGAACTTTCTCCCCCTCAATTTTTTTTAACTTTCTCTCCCTCAAAAGATATCAACTCTCTCAAAAGTTTTTTCTTTGCTCCCAATTTTTAAATTTTAGTCTCTAAATTAATCACTTTCTCTTGCTCGAAAGTTTTTAACTCTCTCCCTCAAAAGTTTTTAACTCTCTCCCTCAATTGATTTTTAACTTGACTCCCCTTAAAAGATCTCGACTTTTCTACCTAAAAAGTTTTACTTCTTTATTTCTCAAAAATTTTAAATTTTAGTGTCTTAATTATTCAATCTCTCTCCCTCAAAAGTTTTAAACTCCCTCTCTCAAAAGATTTTCCCTTTCTTTCCTAAAAAAGTTTTTACTAATTAACTCCCTCAGAAGATTTAATATTCTCCCTCAAAAGTCCTTTGCATGCAAAAGATTTTACTTCTCTCCAAAATTTTAAATTCCAAGTTCTAAATTATTTACTTTTTTAGCTCGAAAGTGTTGGGAATTAAGTCAACGCAAATCACACAATAAAATAAAGAGAGAAAACAATAGAAGATTTATTGTGGAAAACCTTTAAAGGAAAAACCACATGCCAAATTTTGAATCTTCACTATATCAAAATAATGGGCACTAAAACTTGAGGTTCCACAATACCGCGACACAACTTTTTGCACGACTTTTTGCACGGACTAAAAGTTGCAAAACTCTGTCACCCACAAACACAAAACCCACTCACACCTTCTCTCAACTCTTAGGATTTTACATGACTTTTGATTGTGCTACACTTCAACAATTTAGCATAATACTCTATTTATAGAATATCCACAATTCTCCTCTTCTTATTCAAAATAGGACACTTCCAAAATAAAATTTCTTGTACAAATAGATTCCTTTCCAAAATAATATTCCTATTAAAAATAGGAGTTATTACTTTTCATATTAGCAATTTTTTTCTGAGTAGGATTCGAGGAGTAACCCAACAGTTCCTCCCTTAACTTGAATCCCCGACTTCAACTTTATATCTGAATAGAATTTGAAAAGTAGCCCAACAATCCTCCCTCGACTCGAATCTGCAAACACTTCAGCTTCATCACTTTCATCGTTATTATAGTCGTCACCATCATCCATATAATCTGCATCATCTGCGTCATTCGCAACATACACACTATCCGGATCAGTCTTGTCATTGACATTACTTGCATTATAGTTACCATCATCATCTTCTTTTTTAACATTATCATCTTCTTCAATTGCATCATCATCATTGTTGTCGTCATCTTCTTCAATTGCATCATCATCATCGTTGTCGTCATCTTCATTAGCATCTCTATTATCTTCATCATCGAGCGGCTGCAACGATGATCCTCCATAACTGCAAAATATCTTATTCATCCGCAACATGAAGAAACTCAAATTCAAATCCTTCATTCACTCTAAAAAATTTTAAATTTTGGTCTCTAAATTACTCACTTTCTTTCGCTAAAAAGTTTTTAACTTTCTCTCTTTCAGAAAGTTCTTAACATTCTGTCTCAGAAGTTTGTAATTCTTATCTGTCCAAACTTTTAAAATCCTGTCTTCTAAATTACTCACTTTTTCTTGCTCAATTTTTTTTAACTTTCTATCCCTCAAAAGGTTTTAATCTTTCCTTTGAAAAAAAAGTTTTTTCATCTTAGCTCTCCAAAATGTTTAATTTCAGTCTCTAAATTATTCACCATCTTTCCATCAAAAGTTTGTACTTCCTATCTTTCAAAATTATAAGCATTCTCTCTCAAAAATTTTACTTAGCTCTCCAAATATTTAAGTGTAGGTCTCGAAAATATTCACTTTCTCGCTCAACAGTTTGTTTAATTTTCTCCCTTGAAAGATCTAACTTTTTCTCCTATTTTTTTTAATTAACTCACCAATTTGTAGATTTCAGTTCCTAAATTATTTACGTTCTCTCTCAAAAGTTTTTTTAACTTAATCTCCCTCAAAATATTTGAACTTTCTCTTATTCAAAATTTTTACTTCTCATCTCTTCAAAATTTTAAATTTCGGTCTCTAGTTTATTAACTTTCTCTTCAAAAGATTTTAACTTTCTCTTCCTTAAAAGTTTTTAACATTCTTTTTCTCAAAAGTTTTAAATTTTAGTCTCAAAATCACTCACTTTCTCTCGCTTAAAAGTTTTCAACTTTCTTTCCCTCTAAAGTTTATAATTCTTATTTGTCCAAACATTTAAATTCCAATCTCTAAATTACTCATTTTCACTCGCTCAGAAGTTTTGAACTCTCTCCCAAAAGATTTTAATTTTTCCTTTCAAAAATGTTTTTTGTTCTTAGCTCTCCAAAATTTTAAATTTCATTTTGTAAATTATTCATCATCTCTCCCTGAAAGATTTTAACTTATCTTCAAATTTTTAAATTTATGGATCTAATTTATTACAACTCCCTCAATTTTTTTTTAAAACTTTTGACTCCTAAAAAGTTTTTACTTCTTAAATATCAAAATTTCACTCTCTTACTTGAAAGTTTCTTTTTCTCAAACGGTTTTCAGTCTCTCCATCAAAGGTGTATGCTTCCTGATTTTCAAAATTATAAACATTCTCTCCGTCTCTCTCTCTCGTTTTTACTTATCTACCCTAAATTTAAATTTCCGACCCTTAATTATTAATTATCTCAAAACTTTTTGAACATTCTATCCCTCAACACTTTTTAAACATTCTCTCTCAAAATTTTTACTTGCCCCTCCAAATATTTAAATCTCAGTCTCTAAATTTATTCACTTTCTCGCTCTAAAGGTTTTAAATTTCTTTCTCGAAAGATTTTTACTTTTTTCTTGTAATTTTTTTTTTCCTTCTTACGCCTCCAAATTTTTAGATTTCAGTCCCTAAGTTATTTACTTTCTCTCTCTCAAACGTATTTTAACTTTCTCTTCCTCATAAGATTTTAACTTCTATTTCTTAAAAAAGTTTAACATTCTTTCAAAAATTTTTGCTTCTCATCTCTCCAAATTTTCAAATTTTCGTCTAATTTACTAACTTTTTTCTTCTCCAAAAGATTTTAACTTTCTTTTGTGCAGAAAATTTTAACTTTCAGTGTCTTAAAAGTTTTTAACATTCTTTTTCAAAATCTTTGACTTCTTATCTCTCCAAAATTTTAAATTCCAATCTCTAAATTTCTAACTCGTGCTCAAATGTTTAACTTTCTCTCCCTCGAAAGATTTTAACATTGTGTCTTAAAAGTTTTAAATTCTTATATTTCAAAATTTTTAAATACCAGTCTCTCAGTTACTCACTTTCTCCAAAATTTTAAATTTCAATCTCTAAATTAATCACTCTCTCGCTCAAATGTTTTTAACTTTCTCTCCCTCGAAAATTTTAACATTTTGTCTCAAAAGTTTTTAATTCTTATATGTTGAAACTTTAAAATACCAGTCTCTAAATTACTCACTTTCTCTCCCTTGAAAGATTTTAGTTTTTCATTTTAAAAAAGTTTGTATTTCTTAGCTCAAGAAAATTTTAAATTTTAGTCTCAATTATTCTCCATCTATCCCTCGAAGGTTTTTACTTATCTCCCAATTTTTAAATTTTTGGGTCTAAAATTATTCACTCTCCCTCCAAAAATTTGGCTCTAATCCAAAATTTTTAACTATTACCCCTACAAATGTTTTTAGTTCTAAAATATCAAAATTTCACTCTCGTATGAAAGTTTTTTTTAGTTAAATGCACTTTGTACCCTCCAAGTTTACTCCATTTTGCATATTGCATCCTATACTTCAAAACATGACACTTTGCATCCCACACTTTTACTGAATCGACACATTTAACCTCCGACCTAAAATCCGCCACTAAAAGTGCAAAATGCGTCACTAAACACTAACCCTGTCACTTTTAGCGACGGATTTTGGGCCAGAGGGTTTGCTAAAAGTGTGTGATGCAAAGTTTCACGTTTTGAAGTATATGATAAAATGTGCAAAATGGGTAATTTTGGGAGATGCAAAGTGTATGCAAGTCTTTGTTTCCTAAAAGGTTTTCACTCTCCATCAAAAGTGTATACAGTATTTTTCAAAATTATAGACATTTTCTCTCTAGAGTTTTGTACTTGTCTATCCAAAATTTTAAATTTCCGAGCTGTTATTATTCATCATCTCAAAAGCTTTTTTGAAAATTCTGTCCATCAAAACTTTTCAACATTCTCTCTCAATTTTTACTTCTCCAAATTTTTAAATGTCGTTCTCTAAAATTATCCACTTTCTCGCTGAAAAGTTTGTTAAATTTCTCTCCCTCGAATGATTTTAAAATTTTCTCCTAAAAAAGTTTTTACTTCTTAATTCTCCTAATTTTTTATTTTAGTCCCTGAATTATTTACTCTCAAAAGGTTTTTTACTTTCTCTCCCTCAAGATTTTAACCGTCTTTCTCAAAAGTTTTTTACATTCTCTTTCTTGAATGTTTTTTACACAAAAGTTTTTACTTCTCATCTCTCCAAATTTTTAAATTTCGGTCTAAAATTTACTCTCTTCAAAAGATTTTAACTTTGTCTCCCTTAAAAGTTTTTAACATTCTCTCTCAAAAGCTTTTACTTCTCAGTCTCTAAATTACTCGCTTTCTTTTATCGAAAGTTTTAAACTCTCTCCCTCAAAAGTTTTTAAAACTTTTACTCCTAAAAAGTTTTTACTTCTTATATATCGAAATTTCACTCTTGCTTGAAGGTTTCTTTTTCTCAAACGGTTTTCGCTCTCTCCATCAAAAGTGTATACTTCCTATTTTTCAAAATTATAAACATTCTCTCTCTTTCGAGTTTTTACTTATCTATTCGAAATTTTAATTTTTTGACCATTAATTTTTTACCAACTCAACTCTTTGAACATTCTATCCCTCCAAATATTTAAATCTCAATCCTTGAATTATTCACGTTCTCGCTCAAAAGTTTTTAAATTTCTCCCCATCGAAAGATTTTTACTTTTTTAACTCCAAATTTTTAGATTTCAGACCCTAAGTTATTTACTTTCCCTTTCTCAAAAGTATATTAACTTTCTCTCCCTCATAAGATTTTAACTCTCTTTCTCAAAAGTATTTAACATTCTCTCTCTCAAAAGGTTTTACTTATCATCTCTCCATAATTTTAAATTTTACTCTCTAATTTACTCTTCTTCTCCAAAATATTTAAATCTCTCCCTTAAAAGTTTTTTACATTCTTTCTCGAACGCTTTAACTTCTTATCACTCCAAAATTTAAAATTTCAGTCTATAAATTACTTGCTTTCTCTCTTTCGAAAGATTTTAACATTCCATCTTAAAAGCTTTTAATTCTAAATTAATCACTTTCTCTCCCTCAAAAGATTTTAATTTTTCATTTAAAAAAAGTTTTTACTACTTAGCTTTCCAAAATTTTAAATTATAGTCTCTAAATTATTCTCCATCTCTCCGTCAAAGGTTTTTACTTCTTAACTAAATTTTTGAATTTTTGGCTCTTAATTAATCCCTTTCTTTCAAAAGATTTTAACTTTTACTTCTTAAATATCAAGATTTCACTCCCTCTTGCATGAAAGTTTGTTTTCGAAATAAATGCATTTTGATTCCCCGACTTTACCCCATTTTGCACAATGCATCCTATACTTCAAAACGTAACACTTTGCATGCATTACTTTTAGCGAATCTGCACATAACACCCTTTGACCAAAAAAATTGTCACTAAAATTGCAAAATGCGTCACTTTTAAACACTAACCTCGTCACTTTTAGGGACTAATTTTGAGCCGGAGAGTTTTATTTGTCTGTTTGCTAAAAGTGTGGGATGCAAAATATTATGTTTTGAAGTATAGGATGCAATGTAGAAAATGCAGTAAACTTTGGAGATGCACTTACATTTAACTCTTTGTTTTTCTCATAAGATTTTCTTTCTCTCCATCAAAAGTGTATAGTTCCTATTTTTCAAAATTATAAACATTCTCTCTCGTTTTTACTTATCTATCCAAAATTTTAAATTTTCGACTCGTAATTATTCACCGTCTCAAAAGCTTTTGAACATTATGTCCATTAAAACTTTTTCAACCTTCTTTGTTTCAAAGTTTTTATTTGTCTCTCCAAGTATTTAAATGCCGGTCTCTAAAATTATTTACTTTCTTGCTGAAAAGCTTGTTAACTTTTTCTCCCCGAATGATTTTAAAGTTTTCTCCTAATTTTTTTTTTACTTCTTAAATTCTCAAAAATTTTAGATTTCAGTCCCTAAATTATTTACTCTCTCAAATTGTTTTTAATTCTCTCTCCCTCAAAAGTTTTTAACATATTCTTTCTTAAAAGTTTTTAACATTCTCTTTCTCAAAAGTTTTTA
This sequence comes from Panax ginseng, assembly GCA_020205605.1. Classification (NCBI taxonomy): domain Eukaryota; kingdom Viridiplantae; phylum Streptophyta; class Magnoliopsida; order Apiales; family Araliaceae; genus Panax; species Panax ginseng. Next base: position 110,511,623 of record CM035144.1, on the reverse strand, counting down.
AATTCTCTCAAAAGTTTTTACTTCTTTACATCTCAAAATTTTTAAATTTCGGTCTCTAATTTACTAACTTTCTCTTCAAAAGATTTTAACTTTCTCTCCCTTAAAAGTTTGGAACATTCTCTCTCAAAATCTTTTACTTCTCATCTCTCAAAAACTTTAAATTTTTGTTTCTAAATTACTCACTTTCTCTCCCTCACTCAATAGTATTTAACATGCTATCTCAAAAAGTTTTTAATTCTCTCCCTCAAAAGATTTTTCCTTTTTGAAAAGTTTTTTATTCTTATAGCTCTCCCTCAAAGGGTTTACTTCTTTTCTCTTCAAATTTTTTAATTTTTGGCTCTAAATTATTCACTTTCTCTTAATTTTTTTTTTAACTTTTACTCCTAATTTTTTTTTTACTTCTTAAATATCACAATTTCACTCTCCCTTGCTTGAAAGTTTCTTTTTCTCAAACGGTTTTCACTTTCTCCATCAGAAGTGTTTCTCAAAATTATAAACATTCTCTCTCTCTCTCTCTCTCTCTCTCTCGTTTTTACTTATCTATCCATAATTTTAAATTTCCCACCCTTAAATAAACACGGTCTCAAAAGTTTTTGAACACTCTATTCGTCAAAACTTTTTGACCATTCTCTCTATCAAAGTCTTTACCCATCTCTCCAAATATTTAAATCAGCCTATAAAATTTTTCACTTTATCGCTCAAATTTTTTAAAATTTCTCTCCCTCGAAAGCTTACATCTCAACTCTACAAATTTTTAGATTTCAGTTCCTAAGTTATTTACTTTCTCTCCGTCAAAAGTATTTTAACTCCGTCAAAAGTATTTTAACTTTCTCTCGCTTATAAGATTTTAACTTTCTCAAAAGTTTTTGACATTCTCTATTGAAAAACTTTTACTTTTCATCTCTCCAAAATTTTAAATACTAGTCTCTAATTTACAAACTTTCTCTTCTCCAGAAAATTTTAACTGTCTGTCCCTTAAAAGTTTTTAACATTCTTTCTCAAAAGCCTTCTCTCTCCAAAATTTTAAATTTCTGTCTATAAATTACTCATTTCTCTCGCTCAAATGTTTTTAACTTTCTCTCTCTTGAAAGATTTTAACATTCTGTCTCAAAAGTTTTTAATTCTTATGTGCCGAAACTATTAAATACCAGTCTCTAAATTACTCGCTTTCTCTCCCTCAAAATATTTTAATTTTTAATTTTAAAAAAGTTTACTTTTTAACTCTCCAAAATTTTAAATTTTAGTCGCTAAATGTCTCCATCTCCCCCTTAAAAGGTTTTTACTTCTTATCTCCAAATTTTTAAATTTGTGGCTCTAAATTATTCACTTTCTCCTGTAAAAGATTTTAACTTTTACACCTAAAAATGTTTTTACTTCTTAAATATAAAATTTCACTTTCTTGCATGAAAGTTTGTTTTTCTCAGAAGGTTTTCACTCTCTCCATCAATTGTGTATACTTCCTATGTTTCAAATTATTAACTCTCTCTCTCTCTCTCTCTTATTACTTATCTATAAAAAATTTTAATTTTCGACCGTTAATTTTGAACAGTATGTCCCTCAGAACTTTTTCAACATTCTCTCTCAAAGTTTTTACTTATCTCTCCAAATATTTGAATGTCGGTCTCTAAAATTATTCACTTTCTCGCTAAAAAGTTTGTTAAATTTCACTCCCTGGAATAATTTTAAATTTTACTCCTAAAAAAGTTCTTACTTCTTAACTCTCCAAATCTTTAGATTTTAGTCCCTAAATTATTTACTCTCTCAAAAGGTTTTTTATTTTCTCTCTCAAAGTTTTTTACATTCTCTTTCTCAAAAGTTTTTACTTCTCATCTCTCCAAATTTTTAAATTTTGGTCTTTTAACTTTTTCTTCCTTACAAGATTTTAACATTCTTTCTCTCAAAAGCTTTTGCTTCTCATTTCTCAAAAATTTTAAATTTCAGTCTCTAAATTACTCACTTTATGTCGTTTAAAAGTTTTTAACATTCTCTCCCTCAAAAGTTTTTAACATTCTTTGTCCAAAGTTTTTAACTTTCTCTTCCCCAAAAGAATTTAATTATTCCATTTAAAAAACTTTTTTTTCTTAGCTCTCCAAAATTTTAAATTTAGTATGTAAATTATTCACCATCTTTCCCTCAGATTTTTACTTCTTTTCTCTTCAAAATTTTAATTTTTGGCTCTAAATAATTATTCAACTTCTTTGCTTAATTTTTAAAAAAAAAACTTTTACTCCTAAGAACTTTTTACTTCTTAAATATTAAAATTTCACTCTCTTGCTTGGAAGTTTATTTTTCTCAAATGGTTTCCACTCTCTCCATCAAAAGTGTATACTTCCTACTTTTTAAAATTATAAACATTCTCGTATTTTTACTTGTCTATTCAAAATTTTAAATTTCCGACTATTAGTTATTTACTGCCTTTTTAAAAATCCTCTCTTAAAATTTTTAGTTATCTCTCAAAATATTTAAGTCTTGGTCTCTAAAATTATTCACTCTCTCTCAAAAGTTTTTAAATTTCTCCCTCAAAAGATTTTTTCTTTTTTCTCATATTTTTTTTACTTAACTCCAAATTTTTAGTTTTCAGCCCGTAAGTTCTTTACTTTCTCTCCCTCAAAAGTATCTTAACTTTCTCTTCGTCATAAGATTTTAACTTTCTATTTCTCAAAAGTTTTTATTATTCTCTCACTAACATTTTTGCTTATTTTCTCTTTAAATTTTTTAATTTTTGGCTTTAACTTATTCACTTCTTTAAGATCAAAATTTCACCATCTCTTGGTTGAAAGTTTCTTTTTCTCAAATGGTTTTCAGTATCTCTCTCTGAAGTGTATACTTTCTATTTTTCAAAATAATAAACATTTTCTCTCTCTCATGTTTACTTATCTATCCAAAATTTTTAATACCCGATCCTTGATTATTAACCGTCTCTAAAGTTTTTGAACATTCTATCCCTGAAAACTTTTTGACCATTGTCTCCATCAAAGTCTTTACTCATCTCTGCAAATATTTAAATCTCAGTCTCGAAAAATTTTCACTTTCTCGCTCAATTTTTTTTATTTTCCCTCCCTCGAAAGATTTACTTTTTCTCTTAAAAAAAGTTTCTACTTAGCTATCCAAAATTTTAGATTTCAGTCCCTAAGTTGTTTACTTTCTCTCCCTCAAAAGTATTTAAACATTCTCTGGCTCATAAGATTTTAACTTTTTCTTTCTCAAAAGTTTTTAACATTCTCTCTTCAAAAGCTTTAAGCTTTTACTTCTCATCTCTTCAAAATTTTAAATATTGGTCTTTAATTTACTTCTTATTCTCTAAAAAAAGTTAACTTTCTTTTCTGCAAAAGATTTTAACTTTCTCTCCCTTAAAAGTTTTTAACATTCTTTCTAAAAGCTTTAACTTCTTTTCTCTCCACAATTACTCACTTTCTTTCGCTGAAAAAGTTTTTAAACTTTTTATCCCTCAAAAGATTTAAATTTTTCCTTCTAAAAAAGTTGTTACTTCTTAGCTCTCAATTTTTTTACTTCCTAAATTTAGCTCTCTTGCTTGAAAGTTTCTCTCTAAAAAGTTTCACTTTCTCTCCGTAGGAAGTGTATACTTCATGTCTTTCAAAACTATTAACATACAGAGTTTTTACTTGTTATTTGCTCAAAAGCTTTTAGCTTTTCAAAAGTTTTTACGTATTCCTCCGTAATTTTAAATTCCAGTATCTAAAATTTTCATTTTCTCACTCAAAAGTTTTTTACTTGTACTTCTCTCCTTGGAGTGATTTTAACTCTGGCTTCCTCAAAATTTTTATCATTCTCTCTCAAAAGTTTTTACTTATCTTTCCAGGTTTTGAAATTCTAGTCTCTAATTATTCGCTTTATCACGCTCAAATGTTTTTAACTCTCCACCTTGAAGGATTTTAACTTTTCCTCCTAAAAAACTTTTTACTTAACTATCCAAATTCTAAAATTTCAGTCTAGATTTTTCAATCTCTCGCCCGAAAGATTTTGTTTTTTAATTTTTTTTCACTTTCTCCCCCTTAAAAGTTACATATTTCAAATATATTTTGTAACATTCTATGCCTAATTTTTTTTTCTCCTCTCCAAACTTTTAAAATTCAATTGCTAAACTATTCACTTTCTCTCGGTCAAAAGTTTTTAACTCTCTTAAAAGTTCTAACATTCTCTCTCAAAAGATTTTACTCATCTTCCCAAAATTTTAAATTCCAGTCTCTAAATTATCCACTTTCTCTGCCTCAAAAGTTTCTCTTTCAAAAGTTTTTACTTCTCATCTACCAATTTTTGGAATTCCAGTCTCTAAATTACTCGCTTTGTCTTGCCCAAAAGTTTTTAACTTTTCCTCCTTAAAAACTTCTTATTTCTTAAATCTCCAATTTTAAAATTCCAGTCTCTAAATTATTCAACTTCTCTTGTTCAAAACTTTTTAACTCTCTCTCCCACGAAAGATTTTAAGTTTCTCTTACTCAAAAGATTGACATTTGCTCTCTTAAAAGTTTTTAAACGTCAGTCTAATTTACTAAAATTCTCTTGCTCAAAAACTTGCAACTTTCTCTCTCGAAAGTTTTTACTTGGCGTTGTTTTTTTGAAAAGGTATTACTTTTCTTTTTAAAATTTTAAATTCCTATCTCTAAATTATTCTCTCTCTCTCTCTCTCTATATATATATATATATATATATCAAAAGATTTTAACTTTCTCTCCCACGAAAGATTTTAAGTTTCTCTTACTCAAAAAGATTTTGACATTTGCTCTCTCAAAAGTTTTTAAACGTCAGTCTAATTTACTAAAATTCTCTTGCTCAAAAACTTGTAACTTTCTCTCTCGAAAGTTTTTACTTGGGGTTGTTTTTTTGAAAAGTTATTACTTTTCTTTTTAAAATTTTAAATTCCTCTCTCTAAATTATTCACTTCTCTCTCTCTCTCTATATATATATCATAAGATTTTAACATTTCCTCCAAGAAAACCTTTAACTTCTTAACTCTCCTAATTTTAAAATTTCAATCTCTAAATTATTCTATTTCTCTCGCTCGAAAGTTTCTCTTTCCCAAATGTTCACTTTCTCCCCCTTAAAATTTTATATTTCCTATCCTTCCAATTTTTCTTAACATGCCCTCCCTCACAAATTTTACAGTTAACCTGCTCTCCCTCAAAACTTTCTTCGGACTTTTAAATTTAATCTCTAAATTATTTATTTTCTCTCCCTTAAAAGTTTATACATCCTATATTTGCCAATTTTTTAACATTCTCTGAAAAGATTTTACTTCGTATCTTTCCACAGTTTTAAATTTCAGTCTCTAAATTATACTCTCTTTTAAAATTTTTTAACTCTCTCCTTCAAAAGTTTTTAACACTCAAAAAGTTTTTACGTATCTCTCCAAATTCTTAAAATCTAGTCTTTAACTATTCACTCTCTCTTGCTCAAAAGTTTTTTTACTTTCTCTCTCTCTAACGATTTTAACTTTTACTCCTAAAAAAGTTTTTACTTCTCAACTCTCCAAATTTTAAATTTTCAATCTTTAAATTATTCACTTTCTCTCGCTCTCAAATGATTTTTACATTCTCTCATTGAGAGGTTCCAAAATTTTAAATTCCAGTCTCTAAATTATCCACTTTCTCTGCCTCAAAAGTTTTTGACTTTTGTCTCCTTCAAAGTTTTTAACTCTCTTTCAACAGTTTTTACTTCTCATCTACCAATTTTTGGAATTCTAGTATTTAAATTACTCACTTTCTCTTGCCCAAAAGTTTTTAACTTTTCCTCCTTAAAAACTTCTTATTTCTTAAATCTCCAATGTTTAAAATTCCAGTCTCTAAATTATTCAACTTCTCTAGTTCAAAACTTTTCAACTTTCTCTCCCACGAAAGATTTTAAGTTTCTCTTACTCAAAAGATTTTGACATTTGCTCTCTCAAAAGTTTTTAAACGTCAGTCTAATTTACTCAAATTCTCTTGCTCAAAAACTTGTAACTTTCTCTCTCGAAAGTTTTTACTCGGGGTTGTTTTTTTTAAAAGTTATTACTTTTCTTTTAAAATTTTAAATTCCTATCTCTAAATTATTCACTTCTCTCTCTCTCTATATATATCATAAGATTTTAACATTTCCTCCAAGAAAACCTTTAACTTCTTAACTCTCCAAATTTTAAAATTTCAATCTCTAAATTATTCTATTTCTCTCATTTCGAAAGTTTCTCTTTCCCAAATGTTCACTTTCTCCCCTTAAAATTTTATATTTCTTTTCCTTCCAATTTTTCTTAACATTCCCTCCTCAAAATTTTATAGATTAACTCCGCGCTCTCCTCAAAACTTTCTTCGGACTTTTTAAATTTAAATCAATTATTTATTTTCTCTCCTCAAAAGTTTATACATCCTATATTTGCCAATTTTTTAACATTCTCTCTCGAAAAGTGTTTACTTCAGATCTTTCCACAATTTTAAGTTTCAGTCTCTAATTATACTCTCTTTTAAAAAATTTTAACTCTCCTTCAAAAGTTTTTAACACTCAAAAGTTTTTTACGATCTCTCCAAATTCTTAAAATCTAGTCTTTAACTATTCACTCTCCTTGCTCAAAAGTTTTTTACTTTCTCTCTCTCTCTCTAACGATTTTAACTTTTACTCCTAAAAAGTTTTACTTCAACTCTCCAAATTTTAAAATTTCAATCTTTAAATTATTCACTTTCTCTCGCTCTCAAATGATTTTTTACATTCTCTCATTGAGAGGTTCCAAAATTTTAAATTCAGGTCTCTAAATTATCCACTTTCTCTCTGCCTCAAAGTTTTTTGACTTTTGTCTCCTTCAAAGTTTTTAACTCTCTTTCCAACAGTTTTTACTTCTCATCTACCAATTTTTGGAATTCTAGTCTTTAAATTACTCGCTTTGTCTTGCCCAAAAGTTTTTAACTTTTCCTCCTTAAAAACTTCTTATTTCTTAAATCTCCAATGTTTAAAATTCCAGTCTCTAAATTATTCAACTTCTCTTGTTCAAAACTTTTTAACTTTCTCTCCCACGAAAGATTTTAAGTTTCTCTTACTCAAAAAGATTTTGACATTTGCTCTCTCAAAAGTTTTTAAACGTCAGTCTAATTTACTAAAATTCTCTTGCTCAAAAACTTGTAACTTTCTCTCTCGAAAGTTTTTACTTGGGGTTGTTTTTTTGAAAAGTTATTACTTTTCTTTTTAAAATTTTAAATTCCTATCTCTAAATTATTCACTTCTCTCTCTCTCTCTCTATATATATCATAAGATTTTAACATTTCCTCCAAGAAAACCTTTAACTTCTTAACTCTCCAAATTTTAAAATTTCAATCTCTAAATTATTCTATTTCTCTCGCTCGAAAGTTTCTCTTTCCCAAATGTTCACTTTCTCCCCCTTAAAATTTTATATTTCCTATCCTTCCAATTTTTCTTAACATGCCCTCCCTCAAAAATTTTACAGTTAACCTGCTCTCCCTCAAAACTTTCTTCGGACTTTTAAATTTAATCTCTAAATTATTTATTTTCTCTCCCTCAAAAGTTTATACATCCTATATTTGCCAATTTTTTAACATTCTCTCTGAAAAGTGTTTACTTCGTATCTTTCCACAATTTTAAGTTTCAGTCTCTAAATTATACTCTCTTTTAAAAAAATTTAACTCTCTCCTTCAAAAGTTTTTAACACTCAAAAAGTTTTTACGTATCTCTCTAAATTCTTAAAATCTAGTCTTTAACTATTCACTCTCTCTTGCTCAAAAGTTTTTTTACTTTCTCTCTCTCTAACGATTTTAACTTTTACTCCTAAAAAAGTTTTTACTTCTCAACTCTCCAAATTTTAAAATTTCAATCTTTAAATTATTCACTTTCTCTCGCTCTCAAATGATTTTTACATTCTCTCATTGAGAGTTTCCAAAATTTTAAATTCCAATCTCTAAATTATCCACTTTCTCTGCCTCAAAAGTTTGACTTTTTCCTCCTTCAAAGTTTTTAACTCTCTTTCAAAAGTTTTTACCTCTCATCTACCAATTTTTGGAATTCCAGTCTATAAATTACTCGCTTTGTCTTGCCCAAAAGTTTTTAACTTTTCCTCCTTAAAAACTTCTTATTTCTTAAATCTCCAATGTTTAAAATTCCAGTCTCTAAATTATTCAACTTCTCTTGTTCAAAACTTTTTAACTTTCTCTCCCACGAAAGATTTTAAGTTCTCTTACTCAAAAAGATTTTGACATTTGCTCTCTCAAAAGTTTTTAAAGCGTGGGTCTAATTTACTAAAATTCTCTTGCTCAAAAAACTTGTAACTTTCTCTCTCGAAAGTTTTTACTCAGGGGTTGTTTTTTTGAAAAGTTATTACTTTTCTTTTTAAAATTTTAAATTCCTATCTCTAAATTATTCACTTCTCTCTCTCTCTCTCTATATATATATCATAAGATTTTAACATTTCCTCCAAGAAAACCTTTAACTTCTTAACTCTCCAAATTTTAAAATTTCAATCTCTAAATTATTCTATTTCTCTCGCTCGAAAGTTTCTCTTTCCCAAATGTTCACTTTCTCCCCCTTAAAATTTTATATTTCTTATCCTTCCAATTTTTCTTAACATGCCCTCCCTCAAAAATTCTACAGTTAACCAGCTCTCCCTCAAAACTTTCTTCGGACTTTTAAATTTAATCTCTAAATTATTTATTTTCTCTCCCTCAAAAGTTTATACATCCAATATTTGTCAATTTTTTAACATTCTCTCTGAAAAGAGTTTACTTCGTATCTTTCCGCAATTTTAAATTTCAGTCTCTAAATTATACTATCTTTTAAAAAAATTTAACTCTCTCCTTCAAAAGTTTTTAACACGCAAAAAGTTTTTACGTATCTCTCCAAATTCTTAAAATCTAGTCTTTAACTATTCACTCTCTCTTGCTCAAAAGTTTTTTTACTTTCTCTCTCTCTAACTATTTTAACTTTTACTCCTAAAAAGTTTTTACTTCTCAACTCTCCAAATTTTAAAATTTCAATCTTTAAATTATTCACTTTCTCTCGCTCTCAAATGATTTTTACATTCTCTCATTTGAGAGGTTCCAAAATTTTAAATTCCAGTCTCTAAATTATCCACTTTCTCTGCCTCAAAAGTTTTTGACTTTTGTCTCCTTCAAAGTTTTTAACTCTCTTTCAACAGTTTTTACTTCTCATCTACCAATTTTTGGAATTCTAGTCTTTAAATTACTCGCTTTGTCTTGCCCAAAAGTTTTTAACTTTTCCTCCTTAAAAACTACTTATTTCTTAAATCTCCAATGTTTAAAATTCCAGTCTCTAAATTATTCAACTTCTCTTGTTCAAAACTTTTTAACTCTCCCACGAAAGATTTTAAGTTTCTCTTACTCAAAAGATTTTGACATTTGCTCTCTCAAAAGATTGTAACTTTCTCTCTCGAAAGTTTTTACTTGGAGTTGTTTTTTTGAAAAGTTATTACTTTTCTTTTTAAAATTTTAAATTCCTATCTCTAAATTATTCACTCTCTCTCTCTATATATATATCAAAAGATTTTAATATTTCCTCCAAGAAAACCTTTAACTTCTTAACTTTCCAAATTTTAAAATTTCAATCTCTAAATTATTCTATTTCTCTCGCTCGAAAGTTTCTCTTTCCCAAATGTTCACTTTCTCCCCCTTAAAATTTTATATTTCCTATCCTTCCAATTTTTCTTAACTTGCCCTCCCTCAAAAAATTTACAGTTAACCTGCTCTCCCTCAAAACTTTCTTTGGACTTTTAAATTTAATCTCTAAATTATTTATTTTCTCTCCCTCAAAAGTTTATACATCCTATATTTGCCAATTTTTTAACATTCTCTCTGAAAAGTGTTTACTTCGTATCTTTCCACAATTTTAAATATCAATCTCTAAATTATACTCTCTTTTAAAAATTATTAACTCTCCTTCAAAAGTTTTTAACACTCAAAAAGTTTTTACGTATCTCTCCAAATTCTTAAAATCTAGTCTTTAACTATTCACTCTCTCTTGCTCAAAAGTTTTTTTACTTTCTCTCTCTCTAACGATTTTAACTTTTACTCCTAAAAAGTTTTACTTCTCAACTCTCCAAATTTTAAAATTTCAATCTTTAAATTATTCACTTTCTCTCGCTCTCAAATGATTTTTACATTCTCTCATTGAGAGGTTCCAAAATTTTAAATTCCAGTCTCTAAATTATCCACTTTCTCTGCCTCAAAAGTTTTTGACTTTTGTCTCCTTCAAAGTTTTTAACTCTCTTTCAACAGATTTTACTTCTCATCTACCAATTTTTGGAATTCTAGTATTTAAATTACTCACTTTCTCTTGCCCAAAAGTTTTTAACTTTTCCTCCTTAAAAACTTCTTATTTCTTAAATCTCCAATGTTTAAAATTCCAGTCTCTAAATTATTCAACTTCTCTAGTTCAAAACTTTTCAACTTTCTCTCCCACGAAAGATTTTAAGTTTCTCTTACTCAAAAGATTTTGACATTTGCTCTCTCAAAAGTTTTTAAACGTCAGTCTAATTTACTCAAATTCTCTTGCTCAAAAACTTGTATAGCTTTCTCTCTCGAAAGTTTTTGCTTGGGGTTGTTTTTTTGAAAAGTTATTACTTTTCTTTTTAAAATTTTAAATTCCTATCTCTAAATTATTCACTCTCTCTCTCTATATATATCAAAAGATTTTAACATGTCCTCCAAGAAAACCTTTAACTTCTTAACTCTCCAAATTTTAAAATTTCAATCTATAAATTATTCTATTTCTCTCGCTCGAAAGTTTCTCTTTCCCAAATGTTCACTTTCTCCCCTTAAAATTTTATATTTCCTATCCTTCCAATTTTTCTTAACATGCCCTCCCTCAAAATTTTTGATTAACTCCGCTTCTCCTCAAAACTTACTTCGGACTTTTAAATTTAATCTCTTAATTATTTATTTTCTCTCCCTCAAAAGTTTATACATCCTATATTTTCCAATTTTTTAACATTCTCTCTGAAAAGAGTTTACTTCGTATCTTTCCACAATTTTAAATTTCAGTCTCTAAATTATACCATCTTTTAAAAAAATTTAACTCTCCTTCAAAAGTTTTTAACACTCAAATAGTTTTTACGTATCTCTCCAAATTCTTAAAATCTAGTCTTTAACTATTCACTCTCTCTTGCTCAAAAGTTTTTTAACTTTCTCTCTAACGATTTTAACTTTTACTCCTAAAAAAGTTTTTACTTCTCAACTCTCCAAATTTTAAAATTTCAATCTTTAAATTATTCATTTTCTCTCGCTCTCAAATGATTTTTACATTCTCTCATTGAGAGGTTCCAAAATTTTAAATTCCAAGTCTCTAAATTATCCACTTTCTCTGCCTCAAAAGTTTTTGACTTTTGTCTCCTTCAAAGTTTTTAACTCTCTTTCAAAAGTTTTTACTTCTCATCTACCAATTTTTGGAATTCCAATATCTAAATTACTCGCTTTGTCTTGCCCAAAAGTTTTTTAACTTTTCCTCCTTAAAAACTTCTTATTTCTTAAATCTCCAATGTTTAAAATTCCAGTCTCTAAATTATTCAACTTCTCTTGTTCAAAACTTTTTAACTTTCTCTCCCACGAAAGATTTTAAGTTTCTCTTACTCAAAAGATTTTGACATTTGCTCTCTCAAAAGTTTTTAAACGTCAGTCTAATTTACTCAAATTCTCTTGCTTAAAAACTTGTAACTTTCTCTCTCGAAAGTTTTTACTTGGCGTTGTTTTTTTGAAAAGTTATTACTTTTCTTTTTAAAATTTTAAATCCTATCTCTAAATTATTCACTCTCTCTCTCTCTCTCTATATATATATATATATCAAAAGATTTTAACATTTCCTCCAAGAAAACCTTTAACTTCTTAACTCTCCAAATTTTAAAATTTTAATTTCTAAATTATTCTATTTCTCTCGCTCGAAAGTTTCTCTTTCCCAAATGTTCACTTTCTCCCCCTTAAAATTTTATATTTCCTATCCTTCCAATTTTTCTTAACATGCCCTCCCTCAAAAATTTTACAGTTAACCTGCTCTCCCTCAAAACTTTCTTTGGACTTTTAAATTTAATCTCTAAATTATTTATCGTCTCTCCCTCAAAAGTTTATACATCCTATATTTGCCAATTTTTTAACATTCTCTCCAAAAAGTGTTTACTTCATATCTTTCCGCAATTTTAAATTTCAGTCTCTAAATTATACTATCTTTTAAAAAAATTTAACTCTCTCCTTCAGAAGTTTTTAACACTCAAAAAGTTTTTACGTATCTCTCCAAATTCTTAAAATCTAGTCTTTAACTATTCACTTTCTCTTTCTCAAAAGTTTTTTAACTTTCTCTCTAACGATTTTAACTTTTACTCCTAAAAAAGTTTTTACTTCTCAACTCTCCAAATTTTAAAATTTCAATTTAAATTATTCACTTTCTCTCGCTCTCAAATGATTTTTACATTCTCTCATTGAGAGGTTTTGTAAACTTGGGGATGCAAAGTGCATTTAATTCAGAGTTTATTTAATTCTTAACTTTATCTCCCTTTTGCTTTATCTCCCTCAAAAGTTTATAATATTCTCGCTCAAAAGTTTTTGCTTATCTGTCCAAACGCTTAAATTTAAATTTCAGTTTCTAAATTACTCAATTTCTCTCGCTCAAAACGTTTTTTTAACTTTCTATCCCTCAAAAGATTTTAATTTTTCCTTTTAAAAAAGTTGTTACTTCTTAGATCTCAAAATTTTTACTTCCTAAATTTAGCTCTCTTACTCGAAAGTTTCACTTTCTCAAAAGTGTTTCACTCAGTAGAAAGTGTATACTTAATGTCTTTCAAAATTATTAACATTCTCTCTTTCAAGAGTTTTTACTTGTTATCTGCCCAAAAGTTTTTAACTCTCTCCCTCAAAAATTTTTACGTGTTCCTTCGTAATTTTAAATTCCATATCTAATTATTTTTTTCTCTCACAAAAGTTTTTAACTTCCTTTCTCTTCTTTCTCTTTGAAGCGATTTTAACTTTGACTTCCTCAAAATTTTTAACATTTTCTCTCAAAGGTTTTTACTTACCTCTCCATGTTTTGAAGTTCTAGTCTCTAATTATTCGTTTTCTCTCGCTCAAAAGTTTTTAACTTTCTCTCCCTTAAAAGATTTTAACTTTTCCTCCTAAAAACATTTTACTTATTAACTATCCAAATTCTAAAATTTCAGTCTATATTTTTCACTATCTCTAAAGTTTTTCTTTCCTAATAGTTTTTCACTTTCTTCCACCTTAAAAGTTACATATTTTAAATTTTTTAATATTTTGTAACATTCTATGCCTAAATTTTTTGTCTCATCCCTCCAAACTTTATAAGTTCAGTCGCTAAACTATTCACTTTCTCTCGGTCAGAAGTTTTTAACTGTCACTCTTAAAAGTTTTAACATTCTCTCTCAAAAGATTTTTATCTCCCCAAAATTTAAATTCCAGTCTCTAAATTATCCACTTTCTCTCCCTTAAAAGTTTTTCACTTTTGTCTCCTTCAAAGTTTTGAACTCTCTTTCATTAGTTTTTACTTCTCATCTACCAATTTTTGGTATTCCATTCTCTAAATTACTCGCTTTGTCATGCCCAAAAGTTTTTAACTTTTCCTCCTTTAAAACTTCTTATTTCTTAAATCTCCAATTTTTAAAATTTTAGTCTCTAAATTATTCAACTTCTCTCGCTCAAAACTTTTTAACTTTCTCTCCCGCGAAAGATTTAAGTTTCTCTTACTCAAAAGCTTTTGACATTTGCTCTGTCAGAAGTTTTTAAATTTCAGTCTCTAATTTACTCAATTTCTCTCGCTCAGAAGCTTGTAACTTTCTCTCTCAAAAGTTTTTACATAGCTTTGTTTCTTTGAAAAGTTATTACTTTTCTTTTAAATTTTTTAAATTCCTATCTCTAAATTATTCACCATCTCTCTCAATATCAAAAGATTTTAACATTTCCTCCAAGAAAACCTTTAACTTCTTAACTCCAAATTTTAAAATTTGGATCTCTAAATTTTTCTCTTTCTCTCGCTCGAAAGTTTCTCTTTCCCAAATGTTTTTCATTTTCTCCCCCTTCAAATTTTATATTTCCTATCTTTCGAATTTTTTTAACATGCCCTCCCTCAAAACTTTTACAGTTAACCTGCTCTCCCTCAAAACTTTTACTTATTATATCTTCGGACCTCTAAATTTAATCTCTAAATTATTTATTTTCTCTCCCTCAAAAGTTTATACATCCTATATTTGCCAATTTTTTAACATTCTCTGAAAAGTGTTTACTTAATATCTCTCCAAATTTTTAAATTTCTGTCTTTAAATTATATACTCTCTTTTAAAAGTTTTTAACTCTCCTTCAAAAGTTTTTAAAAAGTTTTTACGTATCTCTTGAAATTCTTAAAATCTAGTCTTTAACTATTCACTCTCTCTTGCTCAAAAGTTTTTTTACTTTTTCTCCCTCTAACGATTTTAACTTTTACTCCTAATTTTTTTTTACTTCTTAACTCTCCAAATTTTAAATTTTCAATCTTTAAATTATTCACGTTCTCTCGCTCTCAAATGATTTTAACATTTCTTTTTGAGAGGTTCTTGGTGTAATCTTGGGGATGCAAAGTGAATTTAACTCTCAACTTTATCTCCCTCAAAAGTTTATAACATTCTCGCTCAAAAGTTTTTGCTTATCTGTCCAAACGCTTAAATTTAAATTTCAGTTTCTAAATTACTCAATTTCTCGCTCAAAACGTTTTTTTAACTTTTTATCCCTCAAAAGATTTTAATTTTTCCTTCTAAAAAAGTTGTTACTTCTTAGATCTCAAAATTTTTACTTCCTAAATTTAGCTCTCTTACTCAAAAGTTTTTCACTTTCTCTCTGTAGAAAGTGTATACTTCATGTCTTTCAAAATTATTAACATTCTCTCTTTCAAGAGTTTTTACTTGTAATCTGCTCAAAAGTTTTTAACTCTCTCCCTCAAAAGTTTCATTTCCAAAATAGGATTCGAAGAGTGTCCCAACAAAAATAGATGTTTATCTGATGTCTAATAACAACTTGTGATGTTGTAATTGTATGTGCACTACATCTCATCTTCTTCGATGCTGTGTTTAGAACTTCAGTGTATAGTTATTGAATTTCTGTATCACAATAACTCGCTCCGCATCTACGGTCATGCCGGCAAATAAAGCTTTATTTACTGAATTGAAAACCCCATTCGAACGGTATAATCTTAGTCCTGAAACATTAGTGTTAATAATTTGGGTGTCTTGATGACAGTTGGGATAATGAAACAATAGAATGCTGCTTACAATTTTTTTGTTACATCCTTACAAGCTCTAGTTTGTGGAAATAGCATAGGCTGTTTTTTATTGTCATGAAAATATTCCAAGTGCTCATAGGATTATGTGTATTCAGTGCCGAGTATTATGTTGTTGATTAGTTATCTCTTTTACCAGACACAAAATGGTAATAGAAGTTATCCTAGTTATGATAACTTTATTAATTAGTTGTTCGGCCTCTCTTTTTTAGTGATTATAAAATTGGATTCAACCAACTTTTTCCATGATTATTAAACTGGATTCAATTGTCTGATGATGGCATGGCCTTTCAATGCAGTGAACGTAATGGTTGCACACTAATTAGTATATAGATAATTTCAGTTCGAACAAGAAATTCCCCTAATAGTCTACACTAATGTTTCAGATAGCTTGTAGGTTATTGTTCCCACTTGGATGACATATTGATAGCGGCTACATTATGTAGAAAAACTCTTGTGAGATAGAAAATCTCTATACAACGATTGTTCAAAAACATTTGAGACAAAAATTAGAATCATTTAAATTTAGAAGCAGCAAAAATGTAGGATTACATACCTGAAGAAGTGTTGGTCTATATCCTCAAAAGGCTCCTCATCAAAACCCTAGTCGAACTCACTTCCGTTTGCAAAACCTGGCTCGCTCTCATCACAAACCCTAGCTTCATCACCTGTCACCTCATTTACTCAGCACAGAACATCACTCGTGAGGATTTAGTGCTTGTTCGCTCCTACTCAAAAGAAAAGAAAACAAGGTAGAATACTACTCACTGCATTATGACGATCAAACATTCGGTGAGTACTCAAGACTTCCATTTCCTCGTTTGAATTTCGGTAATAGGATCGCTGGTATTATTAATGGAGTCGTTTGCCTTTCTCACAATGCCCAAGGTTATAGAAATCGTGATGGATTATTCCTGTGGAACCTATCCATTGAAAAGTTGGTTGAAACCCTACTAGTCAGAGTCACCTTCGATTCCCATGGCCCATATATGCATGCTATTGGGTTTGGAGTTGATCCCCTTGCTAATGACTATGAAATAGTTAGGGTTGTGTATCTTGATTCCTACTACTATTCCCCCTGAGGTTGATGTTTACTCTCTAAGCACCAGGACTTGGCGAAACATTAATACTCAAGTGGGTCTTTTGGATTTCATAGCCAAGACAGCGTCTCAAGCATATTTGAATGGTATTGTACATTGGGTTGGATATAATGAAAATGGGAGCAAGTTGACCCATAATTTTATCGTCTCTTTCCATATGGGTAATGAGATATTTAGTAAAATTGAGCTTCCGAGTTGTTTTATTAATGATTTTTATATGTATAATTCTGTTCGTACCATGGTATATCAGGATTCACTTGCTTTGATTGTTACTAAAGTAAGTGCAGATGGTTGCTCCATATGGGTGATGAGAGAGTATGGTGTAACGGAATCTTGGACTAAATTGTTTACTATGGATTGTCATCGAGTATTTAAATGGGTAGCAGATTTTAGAAAAAAAGGAGACGTAATTGGGTCAAAGAACAATTATCTGTTTTCGTATGATCCCCATGCCAAAACAATTCAGGATTATGGAATCCCTGGCACTACTGAATGGTGGTTTAGTAACGCTTCTTATGTTGCTTCGTATACAGAAAGCTTATATTTACTTGGGGTAAACACATTGAGGCAGTTACTGTTGACCAATCAAGTGGAGAGGGGAGTCAGGGGATTGAAGTTATGAAAGAGGAGGGAAAGAGCAAAGAAGAAAAGAATAATAGGTAAGCTGCATTATTGTATTCATCATAATTGTTGCTCAATCTTGAGAGGTTATTTGTTTGTGTCTCTGTGTGTGTCATGGAGCATATGAATTGTCAACTCCACTTAGCATACCTCTGTTACTGTTGTCATTTCTCTCGGTGGGTAGAATAAATTGTAAGTGTATGGTTATTCATATTTGAAGTTACGGTAAATTGGTTTTTCAATTTTTTTTATCATCATTGGATCAATTATATCCGTTAACCTTGATATCATTTAAGGTCTGACATTTCGCAGTGTTGTTTGACAGTTTTGTGGATTGAGTTGAAAATCAAAACAAGGAAACAAGTGAAGGTAGAACTGTTGAAATAGTAAATGATATGCAGACCTCTTTTGTACTTTTAGGTTTTCACCAATTTGAATCTATACTAAAATATCCATGCCGAACATTCATCTAATTCGTGCATAATATATAGTTATATACTCTAGTAGTATTAGGGGTGAAGTGTTTTATTTTTTTTATTTTATTTATATATTTTGATTGTCGGTGATTTTTTCTGGTTTTTTCCCATTGTTTCTAAAATCTGTTTTGTTATATGTGCCAAGTTTTGGTGTGTGAGTAATTGAGTATGTGTGCTAAAGAGCAGCTTGCTTGAGTCTTGTTGTTTGGCTTGAGCCTATACATTTAGAAGTCTTCAGTAGTAACTGTTCCTTTTCTATTAGAATCTAGGGTTGGGACAACTGAAGCACCATTAGCCTCTGTTTTTTCTGTTTTAAAAATATGATGGTAGGCTTGTCTTTTGGTTTCTGGAAAACAAAATTTGCTGTACCTCAAATCGTATTACACTTGTGGTTTATGTTTTATCATCCATATGAAACTTTTTGTTATATATTATTTTTAAATATTCTTTCACGGAGTGCCCTTGTATATGAGTAAGGGTTTGTTGGAAGAAAAAATATTAGCGTGATATCATTGTAAACTGGGAACATGTGGAAAAGCAGCAATGGACGTAGATATATGTGGTTTAAGAGGGTGCTTTATCTGGTATCTTGTTAGTTCTTTTGTTTAATTAAAGAAACATTTGTCATCAAGAACTTTTGGATGTTGAGTCTTGTTCTGGTTTCAACTGCTGTGGAATGAAATTCATATTGTACTTATATTTCTGCAAAGTGTATAGTTTTCTTGAATGTGCTTTTTAAATCTGATAACCACCATTACCACAACCTTACTAGTTTTTTCATTGGCAAAATACACCTTTACATTTGTCCAGTTGTAAGCATTACACCACTGTACTTTTAAAAAATACAATTGGCCCACTTTGCTTTTTAAAAATTCTTAATCAAGCCATTCCGTCTAATTTTTCTCCTACGTTGCTTTTAAACAAAAAACACGTTATGTGTTGATGTGTGCATTAAGGCCAATGTTCTTCTCTCTCTTACATGAAGTAGAAAAAAAACAACAAAACTCAGACCCTAACAACCCCTGTTCATCTTATTCTTCACCCTTCGAAGTCAATTCAGATTCTTTGATCTCTATTCACTCTAATTTTCCTCCCTTTTTTCATATTGTCAATTAACAAAAACATCTCACACATGATGCTCTTTGATAAGAGAATGAATGTCTTTGATTTAGTCTGTGACTGTGGAGATAGCAAGGGAGGATGGGGAGGCCAAGGAGGACAGGGAAGAGACGTTAAGAGGGAGCTGAGTAATTTTTTCCCAATAGCTCCATTACGCAAGCAGACTTAATAAAAAAAACCTAACCTAATGTTCATCTGCTTTCCACCATCAGTAAGTACATCAACTTCATGTAGCCCAACACCAAGAAAAATGAAAAGGAAAAGAGAGAGAGAGAGAGAAAGTCAAAGAGATGATTAGAAGAAGTGAAATCTACGTGCATCATAGATCTTACTACTAACCATCGTCTCTGGTTTGTACTCCTAAAGTCGGTCACGTCAAGATCTGTTTCATCTTCTTCTTTCTCTCACTGTTTATTTGTTGTATGAAGAAGGGAATTGTTAATTGGTTTAGGTCTTGGGCTCCCCTTCAACCTCGAATTCTCAACCGCAGCAACAACAAAAAAAAACGTCTTCTAAAACTCCAAAACCACATCAGCCCACTATCGAATCCTTTGCTTACACCTCCACGTCTAAAAATTCCATCTCTGACGACGATTGTGTCGATATTACTGAAGCTTTACAAAAGGAAAATTTGGAGGACAATGATTTTGAATGAGGCTCCTCCTTCAACTGTAAATCGTGGCCATAGGTTCATCATTGAAGAAATTAATTTGTTGGATTTTTAATTATGGAACATAGGAGACATTAATATGATTTTAAAAAAAATATATGGTAGGAGAAATTAATTTGTTAATCTTTTAGTAGATCTGGATTTGGGTCTATAAAACTAGTCGAAATTTGTAAAAGATTGGGATTGATTCATATGATTTCGTTTTCAAAAGGAGGTAAATAATGATGATTACAAAGTTTTGAAGGTGGCTTGGGATGTTCCCATATAATAGATCTAAAGCTTAGAAAGGTTGAAGATGAAGTTCAGAAGAGAGAGAGAAAGAAAGGTTGAGAAGATGAAGTTTCAGAAGAGAGAAATAATAGATCTACGTGGACTCACCTAAATAAAAATATAAGCCAGGTCAGTATTTATCTGTTTTTTTTTCTTTTTTTAGAAAAAGTTACATCTGAAAATATTGAAAGAAAATTGACGTCGTAAGCAAAATTGGACTGAATGGTCTGATTAAGAATTTTAAAAAACACAGTGGGCCAATTGCATTTTTTTAAAGCATAGTGGCTCAATGCTTACAACTCGACGAACACAATGAGATAAAGGTGTTTTTTTCCTTTTTTTCATTATTTTAGTAGTCCGGAGAATTTTTCCTGTCTTTTGTACCTGTTTCTCCATTCTTCTAGTTTCTTTTAGACTTTTAATTAAAATAATTTTTAAACAATGCCAACATGATATCAGTATTGAAAAACTTGACAACAACTAGACTTCTAGTTCATCTGGCTTTGTCATGAGGTTATTCATCGCTTCAATCACGTGGTGCCATTAGAAGTACCATTCACTTCATTTTTATATGTTAGATCAAGTTTTATTAATGTTGGCCCATAACTGATTACAGATATGGTGTCATCAAATGTGTTGGCCCACATCTGATCAGAGGTTCGGAAGTATGTGTGGATACCATTTCAATCTGTTATTCTTGATTGTTAGTATTGTTTTGATTGCCTTGATATAATTAAAGCAATGAAGTTGTATTTGTTGACTCCCTAAGAATATACAATAAAATTTTAAAATTTATATTTCATTTTATGGTCAATATGTGTTTCAGTTTTGCTTCATTAGTTAACCTTGTTATCATCTATGGTCTGATAAATGATGTTATTTTCCTTTCAGGGTTCAAAACAAGCAAACAAGAGCAGTTAGAACTGTTGAAAGAATAGAGGATATGCAGACCTCATTTGTACTACTAGGTTTTTGCCATTGGGAGCCATATACTGTAATATCCATGCAGTATTTTAGTTATGCTATTATGTCTTTTTGCTTGGATTGGGGCGAGACGTTAGGAGTTTCTCACAAATCCCTTTTCTTATTGAAACCAACCTTTTGTAACAATTGAAGCACCATTAGCCCCTGTTTTTTTAAGGAAATATGAGGGAGGGTAAACAGACAAATATGAAGTAAATAAAAACTTGTCTTTTGGTTCAGAAAAGCAAAATTTGTCATCTCTTGAATCTTTTTAGGCTTAGTTTAATGGTGGTTTATGCTTTAATACAAAAAGAGTCCTTTTTTTTATTTGATAGTATAAAATGGCATTGTTACCATATATATATATATAACTACACAATTTCGTTTTCATGTCACAATTTAATTAAACACCTATTATATTTAGAGACAAGTATGGGAAAAAAAAATACTTTTAAACTTTTTATTATTTTATAAATGAATATTATTTTGTGAAGCAGAGAAAGTGAAGAGATACGGCAATTGGCATATTAATTTTCGTATGTAGAGAATATGTTTTATCATTTTCTTTTAGATATACTTACAAGTGGTTGGTATATCTGATTCTAAAATATATATTGGATGGATGGATTGCTCATTGAATTAATTGTAAGCTCTATTCAATACTAATTCACTATTTTGTCACTCACTCTTCTTTAAAATGATAGTTCAATTTAAAAAGTTGTAAATATTTATTTATTATTTAAAATATTTCTCATATTTATGTATCCCTTAAAATAATACTATCAAGGTACAAGTGGTAGCCTAATAGTAGAATTAAGGAGTAACTGATAGTTTAATAGTTGAATTATGCAAATAAATTTGAAAATTTTGTAACATTTATATTATTATCAATAAATTGAGAATCTTGAGAAGAAAAAAATCATATTGAATTGTGATGCTGCCCTTTGAGGGATGTCCCAATGTTTCATTGGGTGGATTAAAGTGTGCGGTATCAAATTACAAACATGCATGAGAAATCATGTTACGTAATCACGTACAGTTGTAATTGATCTTTAGAATAATGGACTAGTCCTACAACTATTTTAACTTCAAAAACCATGGCAGCAACCAAAATTTAACATAACATGATGGCTTACCAATTGAGAAATTAAAATAGAAATTTTAATGGAATACTAAAGATCAAATTTTGTGGAACAATCCAATTAAAGCTGCTTCTTTTCTCTTCAAACACAAAGGCTCCATTGAATTACCGAGCCCGGGTGTTAATACTCAACCCGGTTAAGAGATTGAGTTTAAATTTCTGTCTAAATTAGCAAGAAAAAAAAAAGGCTCCATTGAAATTTGGAATTACAAGTTCATATGGTATGGCCCCTAACATCATCATAAATAACTTTTAAAACCACAATAATCTTATCGGCAATTTGAAATATCACACAAAAGGCTAAAAGTTGAAGCATTAATATCACCTCTAGGATTTCATATTGCACAGAGGTCCCTTGGAATAATATATATCTAAATTAAATAACAGAAAGCATAATATTTAAGAACCAGGAAATCGGCAGTTCCAACATTCGAGCTCTTGTTTTAAACACACCCTGGACTTGGTCATCAAACATACTGAATAGGCAGGCACATTTGGCCTAGTCCAGTATCTTTAACAGAAGGAGCATCCATGTCCCACTGAAAAATGTAATATTTAACGAGCATGAGTACATACATGCAAAGCATTATTGAAGTACTTAATAAATAGGATGATGGTCATAAATTTTTCTTTTTTCACAAGTAAATAGGAATCATGCATGATTATACTTGTACCTAAAACCTGTAGATCTTGGCTGGTTTAATCTGATCAGATCCCGAAACTATATCACAACTCGTCACCGCGGCAAAAGGAATTTTTGAGTGCGTCAGCCTGGAGTTACTTTGATACATACTTTCACTAGGCTTGAGGATGTGCTTTACCCCAGCAGTCAATTTCACAGGACCTGGTCTTGCAATACCATTCACTTTGAGTGTATCAATTTCAGTAAAGGCTTTGCTTGCGTCCATTTGAGTCGCATTTTGGACACATTCCATGCTGTTTGCTACATCTTTAGCTAAATCTAGACCAAATTCTTCTCTTCTACCTTGTACATCAACTCCAGTAACACCAATAGCTTTCAAGTCTGTCACACCACGACTTGAGTCTTCTGAAATTTCCAAGTTAGGTAACTTAGAGGGATTTGCAAAATAGTCTGACTTAGCTGAAGGCCTCTTTTTGGTTTTTTTCCCATGAAAAGGGTCTTTAACGCAAAATTTTGCCCTCATTTCCTCCTTGACCTTCATCCTATACTCACGTCTATTATTCATGGTTGAAGTTTGCGAAAACCTATGGCGTACCGGTACAAATGGAGATTGACCTATAGAAGCCAAACCAGATGCATTTTGCAAAGGAGACTGAATGGATAAAGGATTGTACATGTAAGAAGCATCCGGTGTGCAATAAACAGAAGGGATCTTTTGATAGTTATTACCGGACATGGTACAAGGATGACAATTACCAACTGCGTCAGAGTATGATTGGAAAGAACCAATCGTAGTCTCCTTCGCTTGTGTTGCATTTAACAACCATTGGGGTAAGCTCTTAAAAGAGCTCTGACAACAAGATGGTCGGGCAGGCTCTCCTATATCGGGACGCAGGAAGGGAAACTTGAAGGCTGAGCTTGTAGGAGGAGGTTTTTTCTGCTGCTTATTAGATTGTGTATAATTTAAAGTGACGTTCTCAAAAGTATTGTGAGGAGATGATGGCATTGGTAGAGGGTTGACGGGTAGAGGTTCACATAGAAAAGGCTCCTGGAAGATGGGTTCCTTGTTGAAGAGTGCAGGGTATGCATATGGAGGATAATAAGGATATGAACTGGTAATAGGAAATCTACTGAATGTGCCAAAAGCATTTTCATACGCAGCACTAGTTGGACAACTGACGTATGGTTGAGAAAACCTAGACTCTGGAGGTTTAATTTCTAAAATGCTTTGTGATGCCAGACTGATTTGAATTTCTGATGAGCATTCAATCTCCTTACCTTTTCCTGATGCTGGCTGAATGATAAAGTCCGGCTGAAAATGTCTCCTTAAGGAATTGTTAATGTTAGTATTAGCAGGACGATGCTCTGCTATGATCTGCTTATCCATCCAAACATTTTCATCGTCATGCAAGTTTCTGTAATTCGTACCAACTGAAAATTCCTGCCCCATCAATCGCATTGTTGGTTGAGTTACATTTAGTGACATGAGATCAGCATTCCTTTCTTGATGAATTTTTCTTTTGCCAGAGTAATCCCAAATCTGCTCACATTGTTTGTCCCTGTGGCTAGGGATGTTCATCAGGTCAAGACCCAAATCTAGATGATAGTCAGACTGGCCACTTCCCTTCAGGAAATCCAAGAAGGGGATGTCACTTCTTCCGGTACTTTCGAGTTCAGTAATATCTAACCTAGATGGTGCAATAAAATCTGTGTTCTCTTTCACACGGTCCTGAACTGAGAACAATTGAAACTGGTTCTCTGATGGTGCTCTCTCATCACAATTCTGAAAACTTAAATAATTTCCAGGGTTACTTGGCAGTTCACAAGCAAAGGTCCTGAATGAATCTGTGACTGTACTTGGCCTCGACAGCTGGTTAAACCCACTCTTATCACTAGAATTCAGCTGAGTAACTTCCCCTTGTGAATTAAGTGGCAATCCAACAAAATCTTCATTCATGGACCTTTCTACGTGCATAACACCCCTTTTGTCTAAGTCCGGCAAGGAACATATACTATGCATCAGTTCCTTTGGAGTAAGATAGCGGAAAGGATGACACTGCAAATTTTGACCAATGTAATTCTCTGAGGTTTCTTCTGCAGGATATAGAAGCCTCCCATACCCATTTCCATTATCATTAGTAAAATAAGATGACGATGGCTGAGAAAATGCGTTCACATATTCACCATAACACATCGCAGAAATTCTAGGGCTAGGATCTCTATTGTGAGCAATTACCTTCCCATTTTTATCAGAAGCTATTGACATACTCTCACCTCCCCGAGTGATCAAGTTGGGCTTATATGCCTTCTTTTCCAAGGAAAGAAGTCCAGAAGGACAAGCAGTAAAAGGATCATGCGAGCCAACTCTATAACCATGTTCAAGCCAATGCAGATTTTCACTACTATATGCAACTTGATTTGAAGTTACGGTTCTGTTGGACACGTGCTCTTGATTAATATGAGGTCTCAGAAAATTTGGTTTACCCACACATACGCACATATCAGATGCCTTATTTTCGGTTATAGATGGAACACCATTATCGTACTCTTCACTGATGGAAGAACTTTTGTCACTTCCATTAACCTCCGCAGTGAAAAAGCTTTTCCCCCTCTCTGCAAAGTGATCCATTTCTAAAGAAGCAGCACCACCTTTGGAATAAGAACAGAAAATATTTTGCAATTTAGGAAATTCTGCAGGGGGAGCAGATTTCATCCTTTGTCCAAGTATGTCATCCTTACCGGAGAACCTGACACGCCTGTCTGATTGTGGGATATCACACCATTTTGCTTCACTGGATTCCCTCAAGTTGCCTAATGTTGACTTCTTCCCTGAAGCTACTTTTGAATGATTTTTTAGAATGCCACGAACAGAAAGACCTGATTTTTGCTGCTCCAAAGTCAACTTGGAAGTCCCAAAAGTGCTGGTCTTCTTTTTTATCATAAAAAATTCTGGCCTTGGTTTATTCCTATGGACAGGAATAGCATCCAATAAATTTTTTGTGAGACCCATAGTATGCGATGAACTGCAACATTTGAGTGGATGTTCCTTTTTGAGCTTTAGAGAATTCTCCTGAGAAAGAACAGCACAGAGAACCATGGCATTTGAGTTCAGTGAATTTAAATGTAGTGGAAGTAAAATATTCTAGTTGTTTAGTACAACTCTTCCAAGGAAGATGTCTTAAATTGCACAGTAGAAATAGATGTCTGAATACGAAGTAACTATGCCATAGTCTGTAGGTTGAGTGTCTATTCACTTACTATTTCAATAGCACATCTTTCTTTCATCTCTCTCTTTCCTTTATTTGTTTTACTTTTGAAGAGGGGCGGTGTAACCATCTAAGGTAATTTTCACCCAGGATAAGATGGATAGCAACTCCGGTTTAACTTCTAACCTGTTATGTGAATATGGAATCCGTGGGTTCTGAATCTAATGATTGACAGTTGTCTCTAGGATATAACTCAAGCTGAAAAAGTTTCAGCTTTCAACACGAGGCAATATAATTCCAGTGATGTGTAAATAAGCCAGCCAGTGACAAAACATGCCATTGTTTGATAAAAGAATGACACTTGAAAAGCACAACTTTTAGTAAGATGTTGCGGAATAAGAGTGAAGCTTCTGGTGACAGAAATTTTTAGCAAACTTCTGGTGATTTCCATCTCAAATCAAAAATTAAGAGTGAAGCTTTCCTTTCCGGAATGTCCCAAAATATGAGTCCACTCACAAAACATCAAGGTATCGTATCTCACTAAATTCAAATAATTCAGATCTTGACCATTGATCGAGTTGAAATCGTACTTTCTTTTAAAATTTTGGACTTTCAAATGTGGACTCTCATTTGTAAAGGCAGTAGTTAATAGAAGGCAAAAGCCATAGGAAATAGGAAATCAAATCAAGAGACCCAGATCACTGGGAGCAACAGAAGTAATCTGTTTGGATGCAAATAATCGTTTCCCCATCTAAAAGTGGAAAGTGAAAGTGACAGTTTTTTGGCAGTTCTTGTTGTATTATTTAATGATTTATACTCCTTTATGAACTTCCAAACTGTTATAAGACATCGACATGAAAACAATGGTCATCCAAGTACCTCAGTCAAAATGCATGTAATTAAATATCATTATCTTTATCTAGGTGCTAGATAAATTGATGCAGCACATAACCAGTAATTGGAAAAGGCTACCATTGCATAGCTAAGAGAGATGTCTCTAACTAGAGTTGATCAATTTCTTTTTTGATTCTTACTTTACACAAATTTAACTTCCTTTTCAACGAAGGACTTTCTAATAAATAGATGAAAGATGAAGAATTTTAAATATTAATTAAGGAGTAGGACAATGAGGATTATTGAGACAAGACTGATTTTACTAAGAGCTTATGAGTTTAAAGTAAATACATCTCCTTGCCAGAAACTTTGATTTTATCTTCTAGCTAAGATAGCAGCGAGAGAAATTACTAGTGTAAACTATAGTTATATGGGTGTTTATTCCAATTTTCAAAGTCTCCATATTCAGAAGTCAGAACATAATAAGAAGAAAATGATGGCGAGGATTTACTGGACGTCCAAAAAATCATGGAAAACATGGCAAAAACTTGACACATTTCTCAGAACTAGGAGAGTATGAGCAGTTGTTTAGCAGAATCTTAAAGAGTGTAGTAGCAAAATTACTTCTCACATACTGTAGCATAAGTATATAGTTCTTGTCATTGTATCTTCAACATTTGGAGGTTAAATATTCTTTCATTATTTATTTATTAGCTTAAATTATGAGGTTGAGATAAGAGATTATTTGAATAGCAAGGACTTGATTTTATCGGGGTTGAATAACTCTCTTTTACTTATAAATACTTCCGATAGCTACATTAGGAAAATATAATGATTTATGAATATATTGTCTTCGAGTGTTTTCATAGAACTTCTATGGTTTGTTTTCCAGCACCTTTTCAAGGTCTTCCCTTTGGTTCCCTTAAGAAACTTAGGCTTCAATTATGAATCAAAGTTTTATCTTCACTCTCGTGCTCCCAAATGTGTCATGAACCTTGTGATACAAAGTGATAATAACGAGAAATAGGGAGCATAAATTGTAATAATCGGTACCTTTAGCATCATGGTTATGTCTGGTTATTTTCCTCTTTAATTGCACACGACGAGTACACATGATGTTTAGCATTAATACTGATATTTCTTGTCATATAAATTGATGTAGCAGCCTAGCAAGGAAGAAACAGAAACCTTCACAGAATCCTTGAAGACATACACTAGGAGGTTATTTAAACCACAGTGAAGAACGGAGAGGAACTCTCCTCAAGATTATTTAATTAATGATAGATGCATGATATGCATGTATCCTTAAAATCAAATAATACACTATTTGGATAATCAGTTAAGCTCCTAAAGATATCACAGCATTCGAGTCACTTAAATCAAATCTAGACTACGAAAACTTGTGAAGATAACAGTATATTCTGGAGACATCTAGAATTAGTATAGCACTGCATCACAATAATTAAGCTCATTCATCCAGATCCAGCTATCCCTCTATAGTCAGAGTGTATTTCTCAGGACAAAAGAATAGCTTTGGCTGTAAAAACATTCTTTGGCAATCATGACAGGTAGATTTCTCGGGGTTTATGATAACCCAATTATCTAGAAATGCATCAGCAAGTTGTTTAACAACAGAAACTTCACTTGACAAAAACACATATAGAACAAGTTTTTTGATCATATATGCTTCTTCATCTTGTTCATCAACTTCTTTACAGCTAGCTTAATAATGAGAACTCCATTTCAAAGAACAACATCAATCAACCAAGACTAAATATCGAGCCAAAATAAATACAGCTTAAATATTGAAAATATGGACATTCGCAAGTCATCATTTTTTGTACAATACTCATCAAATTTCCTTGTAATTAAACCGCATACTTCTCTAAAAGTTTGATTTCTTGAGGAAGTCTGGCTCTGAGATATCCAAAAGTCTCATTGCTCTAAACAATCAGTTAATTGATTATGCAGCAAGTTACAAGTATTTAATAGAGCCAATAAGGTTCATCATTTCATTTGTCCATCTAGTTATATATAGATAACTCAATCCACTGTACAAGTATTTATCCATGTACAATACATCATTGCACGTTTCACCAAACCATCAGAGTTTTCATCAGCCAATCAACTTCCTTTCATAGTTGATAGCTTACTAGATAGTGATTGCCCCACATGGATAAAATCACCACGTCAAACCACGTACTTGAATCAAAAACTTCAATGATATTGCATGCATGATCCCAATGAAATTGTTACATAATTATTAGCTTGTAACAGCAAAGGAGGCCACTACGTTCACTAAAAATAAATTAAGTTCCCTAATATACTTTATAAATTATCACATAGCTAGCTAGTCAACTCAAAAGATCCTATCTATCACACCATTCGTTTCTGATCCATAATTGAGAGTGATATTGAACAAAATGTATCTGCAACCACATATATACGCGCCACATTCAGAACCAATGTATGTGTTACGAAGAAGAACATGAATATCACATTTCATCCACATCATCAAATCCACTTCCTACTTGCATCCAGACTTCGGACAGAAACTCATTTTTTCCCCACAATAGTGTGTGATCACAACTCTCATTGCCTGTGTCTAAGATAATGTCAAGAAGACACTTCAAAAGAATAGTTCACAAGTCACCAAATAGACAATGTTGCAAGGTTAATTAAGGGATTTCAACTTCAATCCAAATTCCAAACCTTGATGTTATACCTCAAGAAAAGAACACCATGCCAAAGAGGGGTGATGAACTGACACGAAGAGCTTCTGCATCTAATTCTTACTCATAGTACCACTGTCAATACAAATCCTTTTCACCCAATTAATTTCCATTTTCATGACGTAGCCTATAAACTCCACTTCCATTTCAATATTCCCTCTCAGGCAATAGATAATAGTCTAGCTAGCAAATATTCCACCAATTTTATGACCAACAACGAAACATTTCAGGCTGTCTTGTCGAAAATTTAACTACCCCTTGTGCCAAGATAGTGATGGCTCATAGAAAAACATAAGCAAACAGTGACAAAATAGCATAATTAATTATGGGATACACTGATCAAAAACCAAAGGACAACCTTTCAACCTCATAAAAAGCCTCATCTGACCCAAATCCGTACAGTATAACAGCTGTATCACCATACACCCCTTTGATAAACTGCTGAAATCTTCCCCAACATGAGAACCCCTCCATCTCTTGTTTTAACTTTATTTTTCCCTTTATCAACCCTGTTGCCACCTATCTCACACATCTAAGTACAATCACAACCTACCAATTGCTCCTTTACCCAGCTTTTTTCCAGCCAGTGATGCAAAGAATTAAAGATACTAATTTGTAATTGCTGTGATGTATGTCTAAATAAAATATTATCAACGTTGTAGCAATCGATCAATATTTTATGCTCCAATCAACACAATAGCACTACAATTAAGCAACACTCAACGATATTTTATAAAAAGCATTTACAAAATAGAAAGAATCAAGTATTTTAAATAACAGTCACATACCTTTTTGGTCGAAAGATCAATGGAGGCATCATTTCTTTCCTTTCGTTTACCATTCTTCTGCACTTTCTTTAGCTTCTTCAACTTGTCCACAATTGCTAAACTCCCTTCCTTCAACTTCATTTTCCTCTTCCGTTTTTCGTTTAAACCGACATGAATCAAGGACAATAACTTCACATCATGAAATTCATCCTCTTGAGCATCACCAGATTCACCATCATCTTCGTCTTCGTCCTCGTCGTGGTAATATACCTTGTCGACCTGTGGTGCCACAGCAAAAATCTCAACAATAGATCTCTTCTTAGGCACCCTTGACTTTGCTTTCATCGTCCTTATCTGTTCTTTACCCAATGATTGAGCAAGGCACTTGTGAACATGAGCATTTACTGACTTCACTGACACTGGACAGCTCAGACCCCCAGCCGCCTCCGTCTCCGTCTCGGTTGCGTCCAGCTCTTCGGCCCACCACTTGAATTTCTGGACGGTAATCGGAGGGAGAAAAGCCTCAACGCTTTCTTTCTTCTTCGTTTCGCCAAACGGCCAGCATTTCAACACATCAACACTCCTCATTTTGGATGTGTACTCGCTAAAAAGTGACCGAATAATTAAATTAAACGGATGAAATCAGCTCAACGAGACACTACAATAACGTAGAAAATAGGAATTTGAATGCATATATATATATATATATATATATATATATATATATATATATATATATTAGAAATCATATATATCTTACCGGATCGAGAAGCGCTCCGAAGCCAAAGCCATGGGTTTGTAGTTTGCTAAACTAGAGAGATAATTTTTGTAAAGGAGAGAGGATTACATGAAAAGTAGCATTGACACGAGAGTTTGTAGGGTCTAAATTGGAGTTTTAGTTTTAGAGAGAGAAAAGTTTGAGAAGTCAGAGTTAGTTTTACATAGGAAGAGAAAAGCAAAAGGTGAGGGAGGAGAGAGAGAGTAGTAGTACGTACTTGCAATTACAAGCAGAAAGCTAAGCCAATTTCCATGAAATACTACTACGACCACTACCTACTGCCTAGTACCTAGTATTATTATTTAGCTAGGGACTGGGAGATGATGAGAAGAACTAACTAATAGAACAACCATACTCACACATGATGATCTCATGCTTGTTGGAGAGAGAGAGAGGGGGAGCGTATGATATATAAACAGCAAAACAAAACCCCACAATATATATTATGCAACAACAAAAGAGGAAGAATTAAGAGAGAGAGAGAAAATAAAGGACGGGAGTATTATTGTAAAGCAGAAGAACTAACTCATGGATCTGGCTGCTGCTGATTATTGAAATAGAAGGTGCTGCTCGCCATGGAAAAGAAATTATGAGTTTTAGAGATATATAGAGAGAGAAAGAGTGTCTGTGTGAGACTTGGTTTATTTCCCTTCCCGCTCGATCTACTGCGTGGGAATGACTAGTGTGCGTGTGATGGGTTTGGTTTGGTTTGGTTATTGCCTGCCCTTCCTCCCTTAATATTTATGAATTATGATGATTGACAACGACATATGAGACTGAGCTCTACCCAACGCCTAAAGTTGGTACCGCTTAAAATGAAGTTCAATTTATTAATACAGTTTAGATATATATATGATCTGTTTGCATATTAATATTGTATCCATCAACTTATCATAATTAGATTCTCTAAAAAATTACATTACATAACATTATAAAATTTAATACCAATCAACAAAAATAGTATTGTTGTTAGTAATACTAAGCGTTTAAAATATCAAATGTAGTTAAAATAAATATAAAAATATTATTAAATATATATTTATTCTAATAGCTGATAATATTAATAATCAATTTTAGATACTAAATATAGAGTACTTTGTGCATTTAAAAATCTTGTACAGATTATTCTAATGCAGTTTATTGAACCCAAAAAAATAGAAGTGGTTAGAATGAAGTTTATTTTTGTAGTAAGTTGGTCCCTACTAATAAACACAGTTTTTAGACATACGTTTTTGATGTGTGTAGCAAACTTAGTTGGCCAATTGACCAATTAACTTATCAAAAAATAAACTTCATGCTAACTGGATCCTAAAAAAATATTTATAGCTCAAATGCACTTTTTGATGTGTGGTCAAACTTAGTAAATTTTTGGGTAAGTTGGTCAATTAGTCGATAGAAGTCTTTTGACACGCAATGACGTTACTACTGTAAGTTTTATTAACGATTCTATTACTAAAAATTAACTAACTTACTAAAAAATAAATTTCATGTTAACGTGGTTGGTAACCAAACACATAAAAACAATCTCATTATAAACTTTATACATATTAAAGATAAAAAGATTAAAATTATTCAAAATTTGGAAGCTCTACTAATTAATGAAACTCAATTAGTAGTATATGGTCTTAGTTAACTATGGCATACTTGAAACTAAAAAACAACCTTAAAATAGTTGTCCATAAGTCTAACAAAGAAGATCACTTTGACTTGTCCAGACAAAAAAAAGAAATGGAAAGTTATCAATTTGATGATTAAATTATGAAAGGAGGCTGATATTCATATAATTAATTAGCCTAACTGAGGACATTATTGTAAGAAATTCAATTCTTCAAAGTACGTGTGATGTAATGACTGTCACCACTGGGTTCACTTTTATTCTTATTCCCACCCACTTAGTCACTCGCTCTTTTTAGCTACCTTCTGGAAGTAGACAGATACGCCATTATATATGAAATTAAATTATTTTTTTAATTAAGAAATTTGATAATTTTAACGGAGTAAGTAAGGTCGATATGTATATAAACTTTGTGAAATATTTAAATTTCTATGATAGATATATTAAATTTTTTTAATCTATATTTATTATTTTTTTATTTTAAAATAAGAGATACAAACAACATGCATTTTTAAAACAAAATATTTCTTTAAGAATTATCTAAATATAATAGTAATGATATGATAATTCTCAATCGATTGAAAATAAAATATTATTATGTTAAGATTTTATTTTATTTTATAGTCTAAAAATAAATATATCTCCAACAAAATATATTTTCAATTTTTAAAAGATTGAGAAAATATGTTATTCATATATGAGTTATATTCAACAACATGCATGAAAATCATTGCATACATCATGTATGTCATGTGCAGGGGTGGATGTACTAGCATATTATATGCAATCGCTGGCTTATGTTATGCTGATTTTTTTTAATATAGGTACAGAGGTAGGGTCAAAAATATAAGAACAAATAAATTAATGAAAGAATTAAATTTGGATGGAGTAAATGTAAGACTCTAATTTTTATGAATAAAAAAGAATTTTTTATAATTATCATTTTTGAATATTATAAAATGAATTTGATATAATATAATAGTTGTGGGTAATATTTATAAATTTTGCAAAGTACGCAAGTTGTTATATAATATTCGATTGGTCGGGGAATATTCGTTTTAACAGGGAATATCCGTACGACGACACAATCATTGGTGGACCCCACAATAGAATTATTGTCGGATTGAGAAAACGACAAAAATATTTTATTAAAAATAACGGTGGAAGTTTTACCATTGATACTGTTGAAACACTCGGTGTTAAAAAATGCTGAGAATACGCTGTGTGGTTGCATAAGAAGACACCAGTATTGATTATTGATGCTACATTACGGAGAAGTCACCGGTTTTGTTCAATTATTACAATAGTAATTCTTTGCATAAGATCTCACGTTATTTGATTCAATTATTCTCAATATTTTATATATTATTAAATTAATAATTGAGACAACGAAGTTATTAATATTATTATTTGCAATATTAACGACGTCTGTAAGTTCTACCAAGGAGAGGTTTGGTCACCTAATCAATGCGCTAATAAAGTGTAAATCCTTATTAGAAAGTCCCCTTTTTCCTAGGAACGACCTGGTCGATTAATATTGTGAATTATAATAATGATGATAAATGTTGTTACAAATATTGAGAAGATTTTTATGAGGTATTTGTTGTATTTATAGACCTCCACTTACTCATCTTTCAAATTAATGTGTGTCATGAGTATAATATGTGTATATATATATATATATATATATATATTAGATATGACTGATGACTCACAGGTGCATGTGGATGTGGATGTGGATGTGGATGTGGATGTGGATGTGGATGTGGGGGTGGGGGTGGGGTGGGGTGGAATGTTTGGAAGATTGTTGGATTGTTTTATTATTTATATATATATATATATATATATATATAAATTGATTTGGTGGCCGGAATCAGATTTGTTCACGGGGGAGGGATAGATAGCTTGTTCAAGAGGGAGTTGCATTATTATTATTATTATTATTATTATTATTATTATTATTATTATTATTATAATAAGTTTTGTTTTTTTACGTAAAATAGAATATATTATATTTTATTGTAAACCAATCTGACTAGTTCATGGATTAGTTATTATTCATCCATTCTTCTATAAATAGAAGCTTATTCCTTCATTATTTCTTACGAATTCACTTGAAACTCTAGAGAGAAACTATAAAGAGAAGAAAGAAAAGTATTCTCGCTACTTCACTACTCAGATATCTAGTTTCTTTTTTACTAGTAAGGGTATTATTTCTTTTATATTCATGAAGAGAACTTTCATTATTCCATTCTTTATTATTCATTGGAATTACTCAGATACGCTACCCTATACTTGGTGAAATTCTTCTATTATTCCATTCGTTATTATTATGTTGGAATATATCCTGTTTTATGCGCTTTTACGCCAGACCGGGTTAAAATCTTTATTATTACATTGGAATATCCATCGTATGCGTTGCTGCCGGACACAATTAAAATTTTTTATTATTACATTGAATATCATGTCCGTATGCGTTTTCTACGGGACCGGGTTTCATTTTTATTATTCATTGGAACATCCCATCGGTCTAATTTCGCTTTGATTCTGCTCCGATTATTTATTATTACATTGGAATAACCTTTATACGGAATACCGCATGCATGGTGATTTCTTTTGTTATTTCATTCTTTATTATACTCAGTTGGTTAAAGTTTTGACTTCTATACTCCATGAAATTAGTGGAATATCCTTGATATTTGTGTTTCATCCAGTATTTTTTATAGAAATATTCTTCTGAGTATTCTTGAATTTTACTCTACAAAGAAGTATCATGTTGACAATTTGGACGTTATTAGTTCCTGAATAAATTAATTCTTGAACTTGTTTTATTGAATTCTTATATCATTGTTGTAAGACCCCAAATAATTAATAAATGAAATTTAATTTCCTCTAATTATTATTTTGAAATAGTAAGGGTTGATGTGATTAATGTGGATAGTTATGGGTAAAATACGCAAATATTTTAAAATAAGCAAGTGGTTATAAAATATTCATTATTGTTGTTCGGAGAATATTCGTTTCATTGGAATATTAAGACTTTATCGGGGAATATTAAATGACGGCCAGTGTGACCATGAGTGGGGCCCCATAATGAAAAAGCGATTGGAGGAGAAAAACGACAAATATAAGTTGTTTAAAAATAACGGCAGAGTTATTACTGGTTTTTAATTGTTGGAATACTCGGTGGTTAAAACACAAGAAGATACACTGCGGTATTGCACCAATTATTGACTCTTACGTAAGAAGGCACTACTCAATAATGGTTACTGAGTAATTATTGTTCAAGATTTTATTTTATTGGTTCAATAATTGTTGCGTTGATATTTTATATTCTTTGTTGTTTCAATAATTGTCATTACACAAGTATTTTTCATTATCGGCAATAATTCATATTATCCGAATAATATTATTAGATAACATTATTGGCAATGTCTAGAAAGTTCATGCCCAAGGAGAGGTTTGGTCACCTAATCAAGGCGCCCGAAGAAGGAAAAATTCTTATTAGAAAGCCCCTCTTTCCAGGAACCGTAAGTTTATCGATATTGTGATTACGTAATATTATTTTTGAATAATTAATTATTGATTCAGTATAATGAAGAAAATATTAATTTTATGTGGATATAGATGGAGAAAATTTTTAATGTGACAATTGTTGAAAATTAAAGTTTTATCTTTTTCTGATAAAATAATTCATTTAAATATATATATTTTAATAATATAATAATGATGATATTTTTACAACGAATGTGGGATATATGAGTATACGAGGAGGAAGAGTATTTTTGTTGCAATAAATGTTTAAAACATGTTAAACATGTCGGTGGACCCCATTTATTAACTGAAATTTGATTATAGCCTCTAAAATCGTCCGTTTGTGGATTTTGGTCGATTTCTGTTTGAAATTTGAAAAAACTTTCTTTTGCAAAGTTGTAGAGAATTGAATTTCCTATAAAAACTCGAGAGATTCGAATTTTCTGATAAAAGGGCTATTTATTATGAATTATTGAAGTTAGGAGTTCAAATAATTGATTTTGGAAGTTTTAATTGTTTAAAATAACAAAAACGCTTTTTTAAAAAGTTTTGTGAGGTGGGCTACTTGTGTTGAAATTTGAATTCAATTTGATAAAAAGTGTGCGTAAGAATTTAATAATTATATATTAATATTTTATTAAATTTTACGCTTTTAGTGTTAAGCATTTTCTATAAATAGGGTCTTGGGTTAGAATTGAAAATTACAATTGTAAATCAAGTTTTCTCTCTCATATTATCGGCGTATTCTTGTGAGTATTTTGAGTATACTTAGAGTATTGCTATACGGTGCAAGTTCAAGTTATAGCCTATATCCAATTATTCCAGGTTAAATCTTGTCTTTCCGAGGTAAGGGATATTTTTTTTTCGTAATGATATTATTTCTTCAATATCATTATCTTTGAAATATTGATCTGAAGTTTTTATCAAATTTGGAATTTTTGGTGTCGAGTTCTTATTCACGTATCTGACTTTATCCACGTATACGATCTTATTCATGAATACGACACTATTCATCGAAAAATGAAAAATTTCCCTTTTCGTCTAAAATATCTATTGTGGATACTAGCTTTGATTGTATCCATGTTTTGATCATTCTTGAATTTTACACCACTATGATTATTTTTGAGGCATTTTTGGACATGGATAAAACAAAGTACGAATCCTTAATCCTTAATCCTTGTCATTTTGTTTCACTGGATTCGTTTCTTTAAAAAAAAATATATTTTTCATCATCCTCAGTCTTAAATGATGATATTATTGAATATCTTTGGCCTGTAGTGCAAAGATGAATGATTTCTGATGAATATTTTTAGCCTGTAGTGCAAAGATGAATGATTTCTGATGAATATCTTTGGCCCGTAGTGCAAAGATGAACAGGTGTTTAGATGAACATGACCAACTGGTGAATATCCTTGGCATGTAGTGCAAGGATGAATATATGATTCCAGATATATATTGATTG
The DNA here is from genome assembly GCA_020205605.1 of Panax ginseng. NCBI lineage: Eukaryota > Viridiplantae > Streptophyta > Magnoliopsida > Apiales > Araliaceae > Panax > Panax ginseng. Next base: position 110,474,443 of record CM035144.1, on the reverse strand, counting down.
ATGTTACAAGGATAAAAATATTGATGATGGACTGTTAAATTCATAGATATTAGTAGATTTCATCCTCTACGTAACTCTTCTATTAATTAATATTTTCCGCTGCGAGTATTGATTTAAAACTTGTTGTCTATTGTATTCTATTAGATTTTTCCATGTTGAAGACTAACGATAATTTTGTTGTATATTATCTTAGTCATAATATTCTTTACTGAGCTAGTTGAGCTCACCCTTTTCCTTTTTGTTCTATTTTTCTTCTCGTGGAGGCGAGAATGTAAGCGAGATGCACAGTCGGGGTATGGAATGATGGTTTTAGAGAGTTGTTTAGTAGTCCTCACCATTTTTGTAAAATAATGTATCAATAATTATGATGAGGATTTATTTGTATAAAAAATATCCAGTGAAATAATGTCAGCTACCACGTTCGCTTTTCCAGGATGGTATTGAATAGTGTGGTCGTAGTCTTTCAATAGCTCGAGCCAACGTGACGTCACGCCAAGATGTTGAGTTCTTTTTGAGTGAAGAAATATTTAAGGCTTTTATGGTCCTAATATATCTCCACTTTCTCCCCATATAGATAGTGCCTCCGGATCTTTTAAGCAGCAACGATTTGCAGACAACTCTACAGATCATGAGTAGGATAATTCCTCTCATACTCTTTTAAGTTGTCGTCATGAGGCATAAAGTATGACTTTCCCATGTTGCATGAGAACACATCCTAACCCTTTGCTGAAGCATCATCAGATAACAAATCCATCCGCATATCGGATGGTATTGTTAGAAACAAAGTCTTAAATGAGTCTCTCTTAAGCTCTTGGAAACTCTTCTCGCATTCCTCGCTCCATATGAATTTTGTATCCTTCCGAGTCGATGAGTTATCTGAGATAGCGATTCGAGAAAACCCTTTCACGAATCTCCGATAATAACCAAACTAAACCCAAAAGCTACGTCTTCACCACCGACTTGGTTGTTCCCAACTTTGTATTGCTTCAATCTTCACGTCAACGGATACTCTATGTTTTGACACCATCGCGTGCCCAAGGAATGCTCCTTCCTCAAGCCGTAACTCGCATTTCTTCAACTTAGCATATAGCTTGTTTTCACGAAGCCTTTGGAGTACCCAGATTCAAATGGTGCTCATGATCTTCACACTTTTGGAATATATGAGGATGTCATCAATAAAGACAACAACGAATTTATCCAAATATTCTTTGAATACTCGATTCATCATATCCATGAAAGCCGCAGGAGCATTAGTCAATCCGAAAGACATAACTAAGAATTCATAATGCCCATACCGGGAGTTACGAAGCGTCTTTGGAATATCCTCGATTCTAATTTTCATTGATGATATCCGGAAGCGAAGATCGATTTTTGAAAAGAATTGTGCTCCTTTAATTGGTCAAACAAGTCATCAATACGAGGTAGAGGATACCTATTCTTGATGGTGACATGGTTCAATTCCCGATAGTCAATACAAATTCGCATACTCCTTCTTTCTTCTTTACTGAATAAAGCAGGAGCACCCCAAGGAGATGTCTTGGGAATTAATGAAACCGATGTCCAATAATTCTCGTAGTTGGACCTTTAACTCCCGAAGTTCAATAGGAGCCATTCGATATGGGGTTTTAGAAATGGGCTTTGTACCGTGTTCAAGGTCAATAAAGAATTCAACTTCACGCTCGGGCTAGCCAGGGAAGTTCTTGTGAAATACGTCAAGAAAGTTAATAACAACAGGAATATTATTCAATTTTGGCGTGTCTTTATTCAAATCCATAACATGGGCTAAGAAAGCTTGACATTCGCTTTTTTTCAATAAGCGAATCGCTTTATGATTAGATATGACAAGTGATTGATTTTAATGGTTTAGTTGTTCGAATTCAACAAAAGGTTGTTTAGGAATATGAAAACTAACAACCTTACGAAAACAATTAATTTTGGCATGATGAGTAGTTAACCAATCAATCCCTAAAATCACATCAAAAAGCAAGTATCTTTAAAGAGATAAGGTCAACGGGTAAGATAAGGGTGCCAACTTGGATTAGACAAGATTTATAAATGAGTGGATGTGATGAAATTTTCTCCTAACCTGGAGTTTCCACGAGATAGGTCAAAGTCTAATTTTTCGAGTCAAATTTAAACGTTGAGCACAAGTAGGAGATATAAATGAATGGGTAAAGACCTGCAGATTCTAGTAAAGTATAAACTTCACAAGAATTTATAAATAGCTTACCCGTGATCACCTCGTTTGGGTTCTCGCATTTTGACCAATCACAACAAACGCTTCTTCCGAGAACAGATTGACTTTGATTTTTCCGCATACAGTCTTTTGAGTCATCGTCCCATTGAACTAGGTTTTATTCGCGCAATCGATCTCGAGCAATATGTCCTTCCTTTCCACAATTATAGCATACAGGCTGTTGTGGCGGTTTGGATCGATATGTCCTCTTCCCAGATTTATAAGATATGACCGGGTGGTCGCTTCTCCTCCTTGGAACCAATTCTTTGCTTTGCCTTGTTGTCTTTCACACGGTCGTTGTTGAATCTCCTCTTTTAAAATCTCCTCCTCGACTCGCTTCTTCTATTTTCATGGCCATGATTACCACCGTAGTAGTTACCATTTTTGTCGAGTCTTTTTTTCTTTCTCCATTGGTTATTGTTGTTTTGTTGATTCGCTATCTCCCAGATGATCCTCGATTGTGGTACCTCGGTTGACCGTATTTCGTTATCTCGCTTCTAACAATTGAGCCCTATTAACAACATCTCGAATAAAGAGAAAATTTATGAGAGATGAGATATTGACGTATCTTCGGGTTTCAAACCTCTCGAAACATCCGCGTCATTCGTTCCTCATTCTCCACCAAATGAGGTGCAAACACGGATAACTCGCAAACTTTGCCTCGTCATCGAGACACCGCCATGTTGTTCTCGCCCGGTCTAATAAACTCCACTTCCTTCATATGACGAACACTTTCGAGGAAAGTATTTGTCATTAAATAGTTCTCAAACGTCTCCCAAGACATCTTTGATGTAATTTGGATGGATACGCTTCATGACTCCCACCAAAGATATCCGCCGCCACGGAACATAAAGGTGGCGAATGGAACCTTCGTTCTCCGTGCATCCCAAGACATCAAATATCTTGGTAATTTGCTTGACCCATGTTTCCGCCATGATCGGATCGCTTTCCCTTAAATTCGGTGGTCCCAACTCTTTGAGCTGCTTTGGGTTGTGACAACCCGTGAATTGCTACCATTTCTCCTATGTTTTGAACACGAGTCTCCCTCATTCGATTTTGCATGAACTGCAAAAAGCTTCTAAACATCCCTCGTTCATCATCTCGCTCTGTGGTGTTATTTACGGGAGGAACATTACCAAACTGTCACAGTACGTTCCTCGTTGGTGAGTACTGAGCGTCTCCACGGTCTCATTTTCATTGTTAATATTCTCATCGACATTCTCAAATCACCGTCATAAAACAAGGGTTAATTAAGGAAATCAATATATCACATAATATCCTATATACCGACATTAACTAACAAATAAGCTTAGGTAGGACACACTTAGCAAGGATTTACTCGTCTCTCCCTCCTAGTTCTATTCCGATCTCGCCATGGGAGATCATATCCCTAAGCTCGATACTAACCGCGACACCCCCAAAATAGGTATACATCACCCATTCGAGTTGTCAATACACTGCGGTACAAAAACAACTACAACTTTATTATTACAACGGTAGAAACTGTGAGTTTAAATACAGATATTGCCATCTAAACAATATCCAGATACAAATAAATTCTCATCATAATTATTGATACATTATTTTATAAAAATGGTGAGGACTACTAAACAACTCTCTAAAACCATCATTCCATACCCCGACTCGTACTCGCTACATTCTCGCCTCCTGAGAAGAAAAATGGAACAAAAAGAAAAAGGGTGAGCTCAACTTAGCCCGAAAGAAAGAATATTACGACTAAGATAATATACAACAAAATTATCGTTAGTCTTCAACAGGAAAAATCTAATAGAATACAATAGGCAACAAGTTTTAAATCAATACTGCAATGGAAAATATTAATTCATAGAAGAGTTACGTAGAGGATGAAATCTACTAATATCTATGAATTTAACGGTCCATCATCAATATTTTATCCCCAGTAACATCAATCAATATATATCGGAATCATATATTCATCCTTGCAGACGTTACAAAAGCGAGGACATTCACGATTGGTCATGTTCATCTAAACACCATTTATCTTTGCACTACGGCCAAAGATATTCATCGTAAATCATTCATCTTGCACTACAAAGCCAAAAATATTCATCGAAATCATTCATCTTTGCATTACGTGCCAAAGATATTCAATAATATCATCATTTAAAGGCGAGGATGATGAAAAATATTTTTTTAAAAAAACGAATCTAGTGAAACAAAATGACAAGGATTAAGGATTAAGGATTCGTGACTTTTGTTTTATCCACGCCCAAAAAATACCTCAAAAATAATTATAGTGGTGTAAAATTCAAGAATGATCAAAACATGGATACAATCAAAGCTAGTATCCGAATAGATATTTGAGGACGAAAAGAAAAATTTTCATTTTTCGATGAATAGTAAAGATATCACGTGAATAAAGGTCTGTATATCGTGAATAAGTAACCCCGACACTAAAAGTTCCAAATTTGATAAAACTTCGGATCAATATTTCAAGATAATGATATTGAAGAAATAATATCATTACGAAAAAAATAATATCCTTACTACGGAAAGGCAAGATTTAACCGGAATATTGGATATAAAGCTATAACGAACTTTCACCGTATAGCAATACTCAAAGTATACTCAAAATACTCACAAGAATACGCCGATAATATAGAGAGAGAAAACTTCGATTTACGGTGTGATTTTCAATTCTAACCCAAGACCCTATTTATAGGAAAATGCTTTAGAACACAAAACAGTAAAATTTAATAAAAATATTAATATAATTTTTTTTCAAAGTCATCGCCCACTACCAAATTTACAACATCACCCACACATGCCAAAACATTAGAAAAATGTTTTTTCTAATTAAAATATTTTAAACTTCCAAAATTAAATTATTTGAAGCTTTGAAACTTCAATAATTCATAATAAATAGCCCTTTTATCGGAAAAATTGAATCTCGCTAGTTTTTATAGGAAATTCAATTCTCTACAACTTTCTGTAAGAAAGTTTTTTCAAATTCCAAACAAAATTGACCGAAATCCACAAACGGGTGATTTTGCTGTTTTATAATCAAATTTCTATTAATAATTGTGTACAAAACATGTGTTAAACATTTAATGTCACAAAAATACTCTTCCTCCTCATATACTCATATATCCCACATTCATTATAAAATATCATCGTTAATATATTTTGTAGAAGAAAGTTTTCCAAATTCAAAGCAGTAAATCGACGAAATCCATAAGCAGGCGATTTTAGAGGCTATAATCAAATTTCGGTCAATAAATGGGGTCCACCGACATGTTTAACATGTTTTAAACATTTATTGCAACAAAATACTCTTCCTCCTCAGATACTCATATATCCCACATTCGTTGTAAAAATATCATCATTATTATATTATTAAAATATATATATTTAAATAAATTATTTTATCGAGAAAAAGATAAAAATTTTAATTTTCAACAATTGTCACATTAAAAATTTTCTCCATCTATATCCACATAAAATTAATATTTTCCTCATTATACTAATCAATAATTAATTATTCACAAATAATATTCTGAGAATCACAATATTGTGACGAGGTTCCAGGAAAGAGGGCTTTTCAATAAGAATTTTTCCTTCTTGGCAAGCATGATTAGGTGACCAAACCTCTCTTGATGTAACTTTCTAGACATTGCCAATAATGTTATCTAATAATATTATTCAGATAATATGAATTATTGCTTCGATAATGAAAAATAACGTGTAATGACAATTATGAAACAACAAGCAATATATAAAATATCAACGCAACAATTATTGAACCAATAAAATATCGAATAAAGTAATTATCGTAACCATTATTGAGTAGTGCCTTTTACGTAAAGAGTCAATAATTGGTGCAATACCTGTCAGTATCTTCACAACAACGCGCAGTACATCGCTTTTTTAACCACGGGTATTCCAACGATTGTAAAGCGGTAACAACTACGTGAATTATTTTTAAACAACTTATATTTGTCGTTTTCTCTCCTCCAATCGCTTTCAGATTATGGGGCCCACACATGGTCATTTACCAGGTAAATTTAATATTCCAAACAACAATGAATATTTTATAACCACTTGCTTATTTTGAAATATTTGCGTATTTTACCCATAACTATCCACATTAATCACATCAACCCTTACTATTTCAAAATAATAATTATAGGAAATTAAATTTCATTTATTAATTATTTGGGGTCTTACAAGAACTAGGAGGGGAGAGACGGGGAATTACTTCGCTAGTATGACCTACCTAAGTTTATTTGATATTTAATTGGTCGGTCAGAGTATAGGGATAATATGTGATATGTTAATTAACCCTTGTTTTGTGGCAGCGTTTGAAAATGGCATCCGAGAATGTTGAGAACATCAATGGAGCACAGGAGACCGTTTTGTCTCCACAAATCAATAATCAGGATAATGTACATCAGGAAGGCGACAATCCTCAGGCAAACAACAACACTGACCAAATGATGAACGATGGAATGTTCCGAGGCTTCATGCAATTCATGCAACATCATGCAAAAATCAATCACGGGATTGATTGGTTAACCACTCATCATGCAAAAATTGATTATTTTCGTAAGGTTATTAGCTTTCATATTCCTAATCAACCTATTATGCGAATTCAAGCAACCAAACCATTAAAATCAATCACTGTCATCTCAAGCCATAAAACTATTAGTTTATTGAAAATTATCCTATAACTATGGGACGGATGGAGTACTCTTATTTTATTCCAACATAGTGGCCAGATGACATAAATAGAAGCAATTTTGATAAATCAAAGTAATTTGTTTATAACATTAAAATAAAATACGGTACCGAAATGAAGTAATTTGTTTATAACATTAAGACTTGTATTAAATCCTAATTTTAACCGTAAAATTACTCAAGGTTATTATTCAATGGTGTTTTGATTCATACTGATTTTACTTAATATTTGAGTTATGCACAATGGTGATGAAGCTTGTAAAGATTTAGGGGCTGTTTGTTTAGAGCTGAATGGAGCTGAATTTGAATGGTTGAATCGGTCAATGCATTTGTTTTGGTGCGAGATAATTTGAATCGGTAAGATGAACGAAATTTGAATGGCTAAGTCAAATTTTTTTTAGGCCGAATGAGCAATTTGAATGAAATAAAAAAATAAAAATTAACTATTATATTAAGTAATATTAAATAAATTTACAACAATTTTGAATTTTTTGGAAAGGGTAAAATAATAAAATTTTGTCATTCAGATATTTTATATGTCAATTATCAAACAACTTTTTTCATTTGATTGATTCAACTCATTCAGATTTGATTCGATTTTATTCATTGATTCGATTCAGATTTAGATTCATTTAATTTTTATCAAACACCCCCTTAGATCAACTGACTAGATCCTCTCTATTTCAAATAAATGGAGACCAGATTTAAAATGTGTTAAAATGTGACATTATGCTGAGGAGAGAGAGATGATTATAACATTAAAATAAATTTATCTTTTATTATAAAATAAATTTATCTTTTATAATAAAATAAATTTATCTTTTATTATAAAATAAATTTATCTTTTGTTATAAAATAAATTTATCTTTTATTATAAATTAAATTTATCTTTTATTCAGACTTGTCTCATCATTATCTTTTATTCATACTTATCTTATCATTATCTTTTATTTTTACATTATGTATACCTAAAAATAAACTCATTTTTATATTATAGCCATATATTTGAGGCCCATACCCGCCGCTACAAGTATGTAGCTAGCTAAGAGGGTGGATCGCCGCCATGACTGCATATGTGGGAGAACTGTTCTTTGAAGCAAACGTTTGCTATGGATGAATTTCCTATATATATATATATATATATATATATATATATAAACAAGAATCAAGTACATACCCCTTATCTTATTCACCCATATTTACCCCCTTTAGCGACGGATCCGTGATAATTTGATCATACATCGTGTCGCTCATATTTTTAGCGACGGACAACATATAGCGTCGCTAAAAATATGAGCGAGCGGTTGTATGATCAAAATGTCGTCGAAGTCCTGGCTCTAAAAGGGGGTGAGCACGGGTGAGTAAGATAATGGGTATATACTTGATTCGGATCGTGTATATATATATATATATATATATATATATATATATATATATATATATATATACGGAGTTCCATCCATATTAATTGGTTGCTGTAGAGCAATTCCTTTTTTGGTCTGTTAAAATTTTGGCCGGAAAAAAAAAAAATTTAACAGGCCAAAAAAGAAATTGTTCCAGAGCAACCAGTTGGTATGAATGGAATCCCTATATATATATACACGCGTAATTAAGTATATGTATATTTTTTTTTGAAACAAAAACTCTAAATGAACATAAATATGAGTGTATGTAAGCAGTATATGAGTAATTTTTATTTAATATTAAACTTATTGTTTATTAATTTGTATTTTGTCTTCATTCAATTTTTACATCCGCAAAAAATAGCTCCTTGAATGATGAGTCAGTGGCAGTTCCAAATACATATATGGAGACAATTATCAAGAAAGCAATGTGAAACCCATATACAAAACGCAAACGTCCTTTTGCGTGCAAACTACTGTACTCCTTCTAATCCTATATATATATATATATATATATATATATATATATATATATATTATTTTATAGGAAAGTTTTAAGTGTTTTAATTATATACACTTAATAATTATACATTAAAAGTGTGTTTGATAAAAATTGAATCAATCTAAATGAATTAAATATGAATCTGAATGGAAAAAATTGTTTGATAATTAACATGGTTGAAACATCTGAATAACATATTTTTATTATTTTACTCCTCTGAAAAAATTCAAAATTATTATAAATTTATTTAATATTACTTAATATAATAGTTAATATTGTAAAAAAAAAAAACAGCTGTCATTCAGTCCATTCAGCCATGAGATTTAGTCATTCAGCCCAAATCGTCTAAATGGCTCACCAATTCAGCCATTCAGACAATTTTTATTTGAAACAAACGCACTAAATAACTTGATCGATCATCAAACAACCTCTAATTGTGTATTAATAAAGGTAAAAGAGTAAATGAGTCCTGTATTTTAAATTAGACCTATGTACAATTTTCTTTTTGTTAGTGCACATATATAGAATTCTATATAGCTTATTTCTAACGAAAATTCGTGGGATATAATTCAGTCAAAAACTTGAGTATTTCGACGAAATTTTGGACGGATCTTATCTCCGACGCGTATATATACGGCTAAATTTCTGACGAAATATTCCCTCAAAAATAAACTAAGTTCGACATAATAGGCGTAATTTCGAAAAAAATATTCTGTCAGAAATAATATTTTTTCTTATAGTGGAAGTAGTCTTCAATGATTTAATAATGGAATTGAATCATCAATGATTTAAAGCCGATAAATAGATTAAACAAGAAATCCAATTTTTTTTGATAAGATGGATAAAAAAATTAATAGAAGAGAAGATTTAGATCGTTATTCGTTGTATAATGATGAGTAATTCTTTTAGATTAGTTGTAATAGTAATTATTGTGTTGACTTAAAATTAATTGAATTTAAAATAATTTTTAAACTTAAAAATGTGTTAAATTAATTTTATAAAGTTAATAATAATCTTATAATAATATTTTAAAATGGAAGGAGTAAGTAATTGATTTTTCGGATAACCATGCATGTGACAAAAATCTATATACCCAATAAACATTTATAATTAAATTTTACAATAATTAGCAAGTACGTTTTCTTTGTGAAATGGTAGAAATATATATTAAGGAGTGTGTACGTGTAAGTGTTGGAAATGGGTTTAAAATATTAAATATTAGAGTATTTTGAGGCTCACTTTATTGAGAGACTCATACTCCAAAAATGTCGGATCTATGCACCAATGCGTTCTCCTCCGCGAAGAGTATAACGTGGTATATTTATGTGTTCAAATCAATTAAGAATTGAATGAGAAAATTGATTCCAAAGTCACCTAATTGAAATGTTGAAAATTACAAAAGTTTCACATAGGGCATTAGAGGGAAATGTGACGCCCCCAAAATAGATATACATCACCTATTCTGAGTCGCCAAATACATGGTACAGAATTCAAATACAACTTAATTATACAACTGTCGTGTAAAATATGACAAAACATAAACTGGGAGTTTTAATACGAATATTGTCTTCTAGACAATATCCACACTCAAATTCAATCTTATTACAATTATTATTACACTATTTCACAGAATAGTGAGAAATACTAATGCAACCATCTGGACCGTCAATCCATTCCCCGACTAGTTCTAGCTATATTCTCATTTCCTGAAGAGAACAGTGAAAGAAAGAGTGAGCTCAACTAGCCCAGTAAGAAATATTATAACTAAGATAATGTAGAATAAATTATCGTTAGCCTTCAACAGTGTTAAACTTATACAATATAACAAACATCAAGTTTAACTGCAGCGGAACAAGCAATTCATTAGAAGAGTCAAGTAGAGAATAAAATCTACCATCTTCAATGATTTAAAAAGTTTTTCATCACTTTTATCGCTGAGACTCAGCTTAACAAATAATTCACATCATCAAATCATCCCTGCACTACAGGTCAAGGATATTATTTAGTATCACGACCACGAATTATCCATGCACTACGGGCCAAAATAATCGTGTTTTCATCAACGGTCCTGATCATGCCATAAAATAATTCATCTTTGCACCCTTGGCCGAAGAGAATCCATAGCCATAATCATACCAAAAACTGTCCATCAATGCACTACGGGCCAATAAGGACTTTTTCCACATCATTTGTAACATTACGGTCATGATTATGCCGAATAATCCCTGGTCATAATCATACCAAGTCCATTTATGCACAACAGGCCACAGATAACTTTCAACAGAATATAAACATGAGAATGATGACAATTGTGACGCCCCCAAAATAGGTATACATTACACATTCCGAGTTGTCAATACATGGTACAGAAACAACTATAACTTTATTATTACAACAATAAAACTGTGAGTTTGAATACAAATATTATCTTCTAGACAATATCTATACTCAAATAAATCCTCATCATATTTATTGATACATTATTTTACAAAAATGGTGAGGACTACTAAACAACTCTCTCTAGAACCTTCATTCCATACCCCAACTCGTACTCGCTATATTCTCGTCTCCTGAGAAGAAAAATAGAACAAAAAGGAAAAGGGTGAGCTCAACTAGCCCAGTAAAGAATATTATGACTAAGATAATATACAACAAATTATCGTTAGTCTTTAACAGGAAAAATCTAATAGAATACAATGACAAACAAGTTTTAAATCAATATTCGCAATGAAATAATAATTCATTAGAAGAGTTACGTAGAGAATGCAAACTACTATCTTCTATGTATGAATTTAAAAGTTCATCGTCTATCTTTTATCCCCTCGTAACATCAATCAATATATATCCGGAATTAAATATTCATCTTTGCACTACAGCCAAAGATATTCATCGATTGGTCATGTTCATCTAAACACTGCTCATCTTTGCATCACGGGCCAAAGATATTCATCGAAATCATTCATCTTGCACTTGGGCCAAAGATATTCAATAATATCATCATTTAAGATCGAGGATGATGTAAAATATTTTTAAATAAAGCGAATCCGGTGAAACAAAATAACAAGGATTAAGGATTAAGGATTCGTACTTTGTTTTATCCATGTCTAAAAATACCTCAAAAATAATTATAGTGGTGTAAAATTCAAGAATGATCAAAACATGGATAAAATCAAAGCTAGTATCCACAATAGATATTTTAGTATTTAAAAGGAAAATTTTTATTTTTTTTCGATGAATATGAAGATTCGTGAATAGTGTCGATATCGTGAATAAAGGTCAGTATCGTGAATAAGTATCTCGACACCAAAAGTTCCAAATTTGATAAAAACTTCAGATCAATATTTCAAAGATAATGATATTGAAGAAATAATATCATTCTGAAAAAATAATATCCCTTACCTCGAAAGACGAGATTTTAGTTGAAATCTGAGTATATAAAGCTATGACTTGCATCAGATATAGCAACACTCAAAAGTATACTCACAAGAATACGCTCAATATATCGAGAGAGAAAGAGAGAGAATTTTTCAGTTTCTGGTGTAATTTTTAATTCTAACCTAAGCACCCTATTTATAGGAAAATGCTTAGAACACCAAAGTAGAAAATTTAATAAAATATTAATATATATTATAAATTTCCTTAGCCCACATTTGATGATCTGAATTAAGAACATTGATAACACATGTGAGCCCACTAATTGTACAAAAAACATTTTTCTCAAAATAATTAACTAAAACTCCCAAAAATTAATTATTTCAGAACTTCAGAACTTCAATAATTCATAATAAATAGCCCTTTTATCAGAAAATTCGAATCTCGCGATTTTTTATAGGAAATTCAATTCTCTACAACTTTACAGAAGAAAGTTTTTTCAAATTCCAAACAAAAATTGACCGAAATCCACAAACGGGTGATTTTACAAGCTATAATCAAATTTCGGTCAATAATTGTGTACAAAACATGTGTAAACATTTAATGTCACAAAAATACTCTTCCTCCTCATATACTCATATATCTCACATTCATTATAAAAATATCATCGTTAATATATTATTAAAATAATATATTTAAATAAATTATTTTATCAGAAAAAGATTAATTTTCAACAATTGTCACATTAAAAATTTTCTCCATCTATATCCTCATAAAATCAATATTTTCCTCATCATATAAATCAATAATTAATTATTCATAAATAATATTATGAGAATCACATTATTGACAAACGCACGGTTCGGGATGAGAGGGCTTTCGATAAGGATCTCTCACCTTGGGAGCGCAATTAGATGACCAAACCTCTCCTTGAGAGCGTAACTTTTAGACATTACCAATAATGTTATCTAATAATATTATTCAGATAATATGAATTATTGTCTAGATAATAGAAAATCTTTATGCGGTGATAATTATTAAAACAATAATAATATCAACGTAGCAATTATTGAATCAATAAAATATAATATTGAGCAAATAATTACTATAACAATTATTGAGTAGTGCCTTCATGTATGTAAGAATCAATAATTGGTGCAATACCGAATGTCTTCGTGTGTTTTAACCACCGGGTATTCTCACAGTATTAACGGTAGCAACCACGCCGTTATTTATAACCAACTTATTCTTGTCGTTTTATTCTTCCAATCGCTTTACGTTATGGGGCCCACACATGGTCTAACGCAAATAAATGCGAATATTCCCGACGATGCATTTAATATTCCCCGACAATAATGAATATTTTATAACACTTGCTTATTTTGAAATATTTGCGTATTTTACCCATAACTATCCACATTAATCAAATCAACCCTTACTATTTCAAAATAATAAATAGAGAAAATTAAATTTCATTAATAATAAGTTGGGGTCTTACAACAATGATATAAGAATTCAATAAAACAAGTTCAAGAATTAATTTATATAGGAACTAATAACGTCCAAATTGTCAACATGATACTTCTTTGTAGAGTAAAATTCAAGAATGATCAGAAGAATATTTCTATGAAATAATCTTTGGATGAAGCCTTAAATATCGAGGATATTCCACTAATTTCATGGAGTATAGAAGTCAAAACTTTAACCAACCTGAGTATAATAAAGAATGGAATAACAAAAAAAATCACCGGGCATGCGATAGATCATACGCAGACATGTTATTCCAAGCAGAATAATAAATAACGAAACGGTGTCATGCAGAAGCGTACATGAGGATATTCCAAAAGAATAATAAATAAGCGGAACCCGGTCAAAGCGAAATTGCATGCAAGCTGAGGATGTTCCAACAGAATAATAAATAACGGAACCGGTCGTGCGTACTAAGCCAGCGCATGAGGATGTTCCAACAGAATAATAAAGAATGGAATAACAGAAGAATTTCATCATGTATGCGGTACTTCGCATAGACATGTTATTCTAATATAATAATAAAGAATGGAATAACAAAAGAATTTCACTAAGTATAGGGTAGTCCGCGTATACAGGTTATTTCAATAGAATAATAAATAATGGAATAACAGAAGAATTTCACCAAGTATGCGGTACTTCGCATAGACAGGTTATTCCAATATAATAACAAAGAATGGAATAACAGAAGTTCTCTTCATGAAGATGAAAGAAAGAAATAATACCCCTTATGAGTACAACAAATAATATCCCTTACCTTATAAAGTAGAGTACTCCGACGGGTAGGGCGTAGATATACTTGAAGAAAACTTGCACTACGCTCAAAGTTTCTTAAAACTCTAAAGAAATACGCTCAAGATTATAGAAGAATTCTCTGAACTTCTGGTGTGGTTTTCAATTTTAACTAATCATCTATTTATAGAAAAATAGAAAGGATCTTATCTTTTGCCTTATATGATAATAAAATATAATATATTCTATTTATAATCAAATAAAATAAAACTTTATAAAAATATTTTATTTTATATAAAAAGATTTTACTATACAAATACTATGCAGCACTATGCAAACACTATGCATAATAAAATATAATATATTCTAATTATTGTCTAATAAAATAAATAACTTTATAAAAGTATTATGTTTTATATAAAAAGATTTACTATGCATAATAGAATATAATATATTCTAATTATTGTCTAATAAAACAAATAACTTTATAAAAGTATTACATTTTATATAAAAGATTTTACTTATACAAAACACTATGCATAATAAAATATATATTATATTCTAATTATTATCTAATAAAACAAATAACTTTATAAAAGTATTACATTTTATATAAAAAAAAATTCATTTTATTACATTAATAATACTAATAAAACAAAATTTATATATAATATATATATATATAAACATCCGTGACTTCATAAAAAAATACCTCAATATATTTAACAATATTTATCATCATTATTATAATTCACAATATTAATCGACCAGATCGTTCCCAGGAAAGAGGGGGCTTTCCAATAATGATTTCTCCCTATTGGCGCGCAATTAGGTGACCAAACCTCTCCTTGGCAGAACTTCTAGACATCATTAATATTGTAAATAATAATATTGATAACTTTGTTATCTCAATTATTGATTTAATAATATATAAAATATCGACAATAATTGAATCAAATAACATGAGATATTATGCAACAATTACTGAAGAAATAATTGAACAAAACCGAGTGACTTCTCACGTAAGAATCAATAATCAATACCGTGTGCTAATATGCAACCACGCGTATTACTGTACTTTTACTACCGAGTAGTTCATGCGACGCCCCCAAAATAGGTATACATCACCTATTCTGAGTCGCCAAATATATGGTAAAGAATACAAATACAATCTTAAATATACAACAAGAGTTGTGAGTTTTAATACAAATATTATCTTCTACACAATATCCACTCTCAGAATAAGTTCTCATTACATTTATTATTACACTATTTTATAGAATAGTGAGGACTACTAAGACACCATCTCGGGCCCGTCACTCCCCGACTTCCCCATTAGTCCTACGTTCTCATTTTCTGAATAGAACAGTGAAAGAAAGGGTGAGCTCAACTAGCCCAGTAAGAAATATTATGACTAAGATAATGCATAATAAATTATCATTAGTCTTCAACAATGTTAAACTGATAAAATATAATAGACATCAAGTTTAACTGCAGCGGAACAAACAATCCATTAAAAGAGTCAAGTAGAGAATAAAATCTACTATCTTTTATAATTTAAAAGGTTTTTTTATCACTTTTATCGATGGGACTCAGCTTAATAAATAATCCACATCATCCTTGCACTACGGCCAAGGATATTCATTAGTATCACGACCACAAATTATCCATGCACTACGGGCCAAGGATATTCGTGTATTCATCAATGGTCATGATTATGCCAACAACTGTCCATCAATGCACTACGGGCCAATGAGGACTTTTACCGCATCATTTGTAACATTACGGTCATGATTACACCGAATAATCTCTAGTCATAATCATACCAAGTCCATCTATGCACTACAGGCCACAGATGACTTTAAAATATATATATAAACATGAGGATGATGACAATGATATAAGAATTCAATAAAACAAGTTCAAGAATTAATTTATTCAGGAACTAATAACGTCCAAATTGTCAACATGATACATCTTTGTAGAGAAAAATTGAATAATGCTCAGAAGAATAATTCCATGAAAAGATACTAGATGAAGCGCAAATATCAAGGATATTCCACTAATTTTATGGAGTATAGAAGTCAAAACTTTAACCAACTGAATATAATAAAAAATGGAATAAGAAAAAGAAATCACCAGTTCTGCGATAGATCAAGCATGAAGACGGAGTTATTCAACGAGAATAATAAATAACGGAACCCGGTCCGCGAAAAAGCATATGCAGATGGGATATTCAAGCGAATAATAAAGAATGGAATAACAGAAGAATTTCACCAAGTCTAGGGTAGCCCGTGTATACAGGTTATTCCAACAGAATAATAAATAATGGAATAAAAGAAGAATTTCACCAAGTATAGGGTAGCCCGCGTATATAGGTTATTCCAGCAGAATAATAAATAATGAAATAACAGAAAAATTTCACCAAGTATAGGGTAGCTCGCGTATACAGGTTATTCCAAAAGAATAAAAAAGAATGGAATAACAGAAGTTCTCTTCATGAATACAAAAGAAATAATACCCCTTACCTTAGAAGAAACTGGATATAGAAGTAGTGAAGTAGCAGAATACTTTTCTTCTTTCTCTTTATAGTTTCTCTATCTAGAGTTTCAGTGAATTCGTAAGAAATAATGAAGGAATGAGCTTCTATTTATAGAAGAATGGACTGAATAGTAACTAATCCATGAACGGTCCAGATTGATTTACTTTTAAACGGACGGTCCAGATTGATTTAATAAAAAAAATTTAAATAAAATATAATGTATTCTATTTATAATCTAATAAAATGAATAACTTTATAAAAGTATTCTGTTTTATATAAAAAGATTTGTACTATGCAAACACTATGCAGGCACTATGCATAATAAAATATAATATATTCTAATTATTGTCTAATAAAACGAATAACTTTATAAAAGTATTCTATTTTATATAAAAAGTTTTTCTGTTTTATTACATTAATAATACTAATAAAACAAAACTCATCATCATTATCATAATTCACACTATTAATCGACCAGGTCGTTCCCAGGAAAGAGTGGGCTTTCCAATAAGGATTTCTCCCTATTGGCGCACAATTAGGTGACCAAACCTCTCCTTGGCAGAACTTCTAGACATCGTTAATATTATAAATAATAATATTAACAACTTTGTTATCTCAATTATTGATTTAATAATATATAAAATATTGACAATATTTGAATCAAATAATGTGAGATACTATACAACAATTACTGTAGCAATAATTGAACAAAACTAAGTGACTTCTCAACGTAAGCATCGATAATTAATACTGGTGCAATACTCTTATGCAACCACGCGTATTATTGTACTTTTTACTACCAAAGTAGTTCAACAAGATAATTCAGTAAAACTTACGTCGTTATTTTCAATAAAATATTTTTGTCATTTTCTCAATCCGGATAATAATTGCATTGTGGGGTCCACCAATGATTCTTGCCGTCGCATCGAATATTCCCAAACCAATCGAATATTATATAACAACTTGAGTACTTTTGCAAAATTTATAAATATTACCACAACTATAACATAATATCAAATTTATTTCATAATATTCAAAAATGATAATTATAGAAAATTCATCTTTATTCATAAAAGATGGGGTCTTATAATCTCCCTTCTTATGAAATTTAGCCCCTCGAAATTAGGTGCGATACTGGTATGTCGAAGAGGTAAGGATACCTTGATTTCATTTTGATTCTAACTCCCAAGTCATTTCCTCAACATCGTGGTTCCTCCATAAAACTTTAACTTGAGGTATAACCTTGGAGCGTAGAATATGTTCCTTCTTATCCAAGATTTGAACAGGAACCTCTTCATACATTAAATCTTCCACTATTTCGTCCGGTTCTAACTCAATAATGTGGTTCGGGTCTTTCACATATTTACGTAACATGAATACGTGAAAAACGTTATGAATACGAGACATACTTGGCGGTAAAGCGAGTCTATAGGCTACAGTCCCTACTCGATTGAGGATTAAAAATGGGCCAATGAATCGAGGATTAAGCTTTCCTCTCTTTCCAAATGTCGTAACTCCTTTCCATGGAGCAACACGTAACAATACATGATCTCCAATATCGAATTTCATGTCCTTTCGATGAAGATCAGCATAACTCTTTTGTCGGTCTTGTGAGGTTTTTATATGTTGTCGGATCGTTTGAATCTTTTCCGTAGTCATACGTACCAAATTCGGTCCCAACAACGTTGCTTCACCCACCTCATTGCAGTATACTGGAGAACGACACTTTCTTCCATACAACGCTTCGAATGGAGCCGTGCCAATACTTGTTTGATAATTGTTGTTGTAGGAAAACTCCACCAATGGTAAGAACTTGTCCCAAATTCCGTTGAAGTCGAGGACACGTAGTCTTAATAAATCTTCAAAAGTTTGAATAGTCCTCTCGATTGTCCGTCAAATGCGAGGATGATATACCAAACTAAATCGTACATCCGTGCCCATAGCTTTTTGTAAACTAACCCAAAATTGTGAAGTGAATCTTGGGTCTCGATCGGAAACTATGGATCTTAGCATACCATGCGCTTTTTACAATCTCGTTTATATACATATGAGCAAGGCGTTCAAGTGTATAAGTTTCTCGTATTGGTAAGAAATGAGCGGACTTGGTCAATCTATCAACAATGACCCATATTGCATCATGCCTTGAGAAACCTTGGGAAGACCCGATGTGAAATCCATGGTGATGTGCTCCCAATTCCATTACGGAATTTTAAGTGGTTCTGATGGACCTTTTGGTACTTGATGTTTCCGCCTTGACTTGTTGACAAGTTAGACACCTTGAGATAAGCGGTATTATCTCTATCTTCATATTGCCCCACCAAAATGTATGTCGAAGATCATGATACATTTTGGTACTCCCTTGATGGATTGCAAACGGTGTGTTGTGCGCCTCCATCATGATTTTATACTTTAACTTCGTGGTCGTTAGGAACACAAAGTGCGGAGTTAACTCAAGTATTCTTCTTCATTGATTCTTGCTTCCGGCATAGCACCTTCTTGTACTTTCTTCCTCATACGCATCAGCTCCAGGTCTGTAGCTTTAACAGCTTTAACATTATCGATTAAAGTCGGTTCTACTCATATATTCGTCATCGTCACGTGGGTCCCTGGAGTCTTTATCTCTATCTCCATCCTTTGCAAGTCATACAAAATGGGCCTTTGCGTTGACAATATCGCGACTTTTCGTGCCGCATATGATCTTCTACTCGATAAATCGGCTACCTACCGTGTTTGTTTTTCGAGGATGGTATTGGATGGTATGATCATAATCTTTCAACAGTTCAAGCCAACGTCGCTTTCACATGTTGAGTTCCTTTTGAGTGAAGAAATATTTGAGGCTTTTATGATCCGTAAAGATCTTCACTTTCTCCCCCATACAAGTAATGCCTCCAAATCTTTAGTGCAAAAATGACTGCTGCCAACTCTAGATCATGAGTAGGATAATTCCTCTTATATTCTTTGAGTTGTCGAGAGCCATAGGCTATGACTTTCCCATGTTGCATGAAAACACATCTTAACCCTTTGCCCGAAGCATCACTGTAGATGACAAATTCCTCCGAGCCAGATGGTATTGTCAAAACAGGTGCTGAAATGAGTCTCCTCTTGAGTTCTTGAAAACTCTTCTCGCATTCCTCACTCCAACCGAATTTTATATTTTTTCGAGTCAGTTGAGTTAATGGAGTAGTGATTCGAGAAAACCCTTCTACAAATCTCCGATAATAACCAGCTAAGCCAAGAAAGCTACGTACTTCGGTCACTGATTTAGGTTGTTCCCGACTTTGAATGGCTTCAATCTTTCTTGGGTCAGCAGATATTCCATGAATTGATACCCGTGCCCGAGGAATGCTACTTCCTCAAGCCGTAACTCGCATTTCTTCAACTTGGCATAAAGCTTATATTCACGAAGCTTTTGGAGTATCGACCTCAAGTGTTGTTCATGATCTTCACAATTTGGAATAAATAAGGATGTCATCAATAAAGACGACCACAAAGTGATCTAAATATTCCTTGAATACTCGGTTCATCATATCCATGAAAGCGGCGAGGAGCATTAGTCAATCCAAAAGACATGACTAGGAATTCATAATGCCCGTCTTCGAGTTAAAAGCCGTCTTTGGAATGTCATCGATTCTAATCTTCAATTGGTGATATCTGGGCGAAGATCAATCTTTGAAAAAAATTTGGCGCCTTAGAATGGTCAAACAGGTCATCAATGCGAGACAATGAATATCTATTTTGATAGTGACATGGTTCAACTCCGATAATCAATACAAAGTCGCATACTCCCATCTTTTCTTCTTCACGAATAGAGCAGGAGCACCCCAAGAGAAGTACTAGGGACGAATAAAGCCAATGTCTAACAAT
Organism: Panax ginseng; assembly: GCA_020205605.1. Taxonomy (NCBI): domain Eukaryota; kingdom Viridiplantae; phylum Streptophyta; class Magnoliopsida; order Apiales; family Araliaceae; genus Panax; species Panax ginseng. The sequence goes on along the minus strand of CM035144.1, from coordinate 110,453,546 downwards.
TCCTGCGGTTGGGTCTTTAACTCCACGAAGTTCAATAGAGCCATTCGATATGGGGATTTGAAAATGGGTTTTGTCTAGGGTTCAAGGGCAATACAAAATTCAATTTCACGCTCTGGGGGTAGGCCAGGAAGTTCTTCAGGGAATACGTCAGGAAATTCATTAACAATAGAAATATCATTCAAAACTGACGTAATTTTGTTTAGATCCGTGACATGAGCTAAGAAAGCTTGACATCTATTTTTCAGTAAACGAATAACTTTATGACTTGAGATGACAGTGATTGATTTTAATGGTTTGGTTGCTTGAATTCGCATAATAGGTTGGTTAGGAATATGAAAGCTAACAACCTTACGAAAACAATCAATTTTTGCATGATGAGTTGTTAACCAATCAATCCCTAGAATTACGTCAAATGCAAGTATTTTCAATGAAATAAGATCGACAGGTAATGTGAGGGTACCGATTTGAACCAAACAAGACTTATAAGCAGTGGATGTAATGAAGGTTTCTCCCAACGGAGTTTCAACAGATAAGTCAAAGTCTAATTTCTCCGGATTCAAATTTAAACGTTAAGCGCAAGTAGGAGAAATAAAAGAATGGGCAGACCCGGTATCAAATAAGGTATATACTTCGCTAAAGTTTATGATAAGCTTACCCGTGATGACCTCGTTCGGGTTCCTTGCTTTTTGGGAGGTTACGACAAATGCTCTCCCTTGCACTTCATTGGCTTTTTTAATTTTTGGGGCGTCCTTTGGTGCCTCCATCCTAATTGAACTTATCTTGGATTGAGCGACAAAATCGGGCTAGGTGACCTTCTCTTCCACAATTATAACATGCTTTGGGCGACATCGCGCAGTTTGGGTGATGTGTCCTTCCCCTCGCATTTGAAGCATATGATAGGTGGTCGTTCTCCTTCCTTAACCACGGGTCTTTGGTCTTTGGCGTCTTTACATCATTGTTGAATCTCTCTTCTTGAAATGTCCATTCTTATTATTTTGGCCATGATTACCACCGAAGTGGTTACCATTTCGGCATGTTGATTCCTCCACGCTTATTGTCACCGCCCGATGGTATTATCCTTTAGTATTATCATTTTGTCAATTTGCTTCTCTTTTGGTTGGGTTGACTCATTATCGCGCTCAATAATCGAGCCCTATTAACAACATCGAATACAAACATAGTTTATGAGAGATAAGATATTGACGTATCTCGGGTTTCAAACCTCTTAGAAATATTCGCGTCATTCTCTCCTCATTATCAACCAAATGGGACGTAAACCAGGACAACTCGGCAAACTTGGCTTCGTACTGCGACACGGTCATGTTGTTTTGCTCCAGCTTAATGAACTCTACCTCTTTCATGTGACGAATACTTTCGGAAAAGTACTTTTCGTTGTACAATTCTTGGAACTTCTCCCAAGTCATATTCAGTGCGGCAGGTTGAGTACGTTTTACAAATTCCCACCAGTAATCTGCCTCTGCACGCAACATGAAGGTGACAAAGGGAACATTTTGCTCCTCGGAAAATTCCAAGACATCAAATATCTTGCAGATCTACTTTATCCACGTCTCCGCCTTAAGTGGTTCTGGCTTTATCCACTTCTCACGTAAGCATCAATAATTAATACAGGTGTCTTCTATGCAACCCGCGCCATTCTTTCGTACTTTTTACTACCGAGTAGTTCAACAATTTTAACTGTAAAACTTCCGTCGTTATTTTTATAAAAATATTTTTTGTCGTTTTCTCAATCCAACAATAATTCCGTTGTGGGGTCCACGATAATTGTCTTTGTCGCACGGATATTCCCAAACAAAAGAATATTCCCAGACCAATTGAATATTATACAACAACTTGCATACTTTTTAAAATTTATAAATATTACCCACAATATATAACATTATCTAAAATCCACACCATAATTTTGAAAAAATATTTGAGAAAATTAAATCTTTATTCAGTAAAATTTTGGATTTTACAATCTCCCTCTTTATGAAATTTCGCCCTCGAAATTTACGTGCGATACTCGGTATCTTAGAACAAATGAGGACACTTCGCCGATTCTAACTCTCGAGGTATAACCTTTGAGCGTAAAATATATTTCAAGATTTTAACAGTACATCTCCATACGTTAAATTATCCGCATTATCTCGTCCGGGTTCTAAATCAATAATGTGGTTGAATTCGTCCACATATTTACGTAACATCGATACGTGAAAAGCGTTATGAACACGCGACATACTTAGCGGTAAAAGCGAGTCTATAGGCCGCGATTCTACTCGATCGAGGATTTTAAATGGGCCAATTAAATCGAGGGTTGAGATTTCCTCTCTTCATCGATTTTTGCTTCTAGAATAACGCCCTCTTGAACCTTTTTAATTCTTCACATTCATCAGCTCCGGGTGTGTAGTTTGAGCGGCTTTAACTTTATCGATTAAAGTCAATTTTACTCGTATATTCGTTATCTTCACGTGGGTTCGTATATTCGGACTTGTAACCGCATACGATCTTCTACTCAACGCGTTAGTTATCATGTTCACCTACGATGGTATTGAATGGTACGATCGTAATCTTCAATAGCTCGAGTCAACGTCTTTGGCGCATGTTACGTTCATTTTAGTTGAAGAAATATTTGAGGGTTTAAGAAATTGGTTTTGTACTGGGGTCAATACAAAATTCGATTTCACGCTCTAGGGGTAGGCTAAGAAGTCTTCAGGAATACGTCAAGAAATTTATTAACGATAGAAATATCATTCAAAACTGTGACTCTCATCCCAAGACTTGGATAACACGTCACATTGATACCTATCAACTTGTCATCGTCATTCACGACGTCGCCGCCTGAAAGAAATGCGGCGGTGCATTCCACACAAGGAAGTCACCAGATAAAGGCTCAGAGCTCTTTACTTATGGCTTGATATGAAAATGATTGACTTTAGTGGTTTGGTTACTTGAATTCGTATAGCAGGTTGGTTAGGAATATGAAAGCTAACAACGTTACGAAAATAATTAATTTTAGCATGATGAGTAGTTAACCAATCGATTCCTAAAATCACATCAAGGGCAAGTATTTTCAAAGAGATAAGATCGACAGGTAACGTGAAAGTGTCGATTTGAATCAACAAGATTTATAAATAGCGGAGGTAACGAAGGTTTCTCCCAACGGAGTTTCAACAGATAAGTCAAAGTCTAACTTCTCCGGAGTCAAATTTAAACATTGAGCGTAAATAAGAGAAATAAAAGAGTGGGTAGAACCGGTATCGAATAAGTTATAGACTTCGCAAGAGTTTATGATTAACTTACCCGTAATAACCTCGTTCGGGTTCCTTAATAAACGCTCTCACTTAAACTACCGGCTTTGACTTGTCTAGGACATCCTTTGGCGTCACTATCCCAGCTGGACTTGACTTCACCATACGACAAAATTAAGCTAGGTGACCTTCTCTTCTTCAATTAAAACACGCTTTGGGTTGCTGCGTACAGTTTGGACGGATGTGTCCCTCCTGTCCGCATTTGAAACATACGACTGGTGGTAGTTCTTTTTCCTTTGAAAGCGGGTCTTTGGTCTTTAAGCGTCTTCACGTCATTGTTGAACCTTCTCTTCTTGAAATTTCTCTTCTATTATCTTGGCCATGATTACCACCAGGAAGTGGTTACCATTCTTGGCATGATAATTTCCCCACGATGGTTATCATTGTTAGATGGTCGTTTATACCGGTATGATTATTATCGTGTTCTTTGGTCATTACCTTTTGGTTGTCTTGACTCATTATCGCGCTCCAATAACCGAGCCCTATTCACAACATCTGAATATAAACAAAGTTTATGAGAAATGAGGTATTGACATATTTCAGGTTTCAAACCTCGCAGAAACATTCGCGTCATTCGCTCCTCATTATCAACCAAATGGGATGCAAACCGGGACAACTCTGCAAAATTTAGCCTCATACTGCGATACAATCATATTATTTTGCTCCAGCTTGATGAATTCCACCTCCTTCATGTGACGAATACTTTCAGAAAAGTACTTATCGTTGAACAACTCTTGGAACTTCTCCTAAGACATCTTGAGTCAAGGCCAGTGGAGTGCGTTTCTGATTCCCACCAAGATGTCGCTTCTTCACGCAACATAAAGGTGGCGAATGGAACCTTTTGCTTCTCTGAGCATTCCAAGATATCAAATATCTTGGTGATCTGCTTTATCTACGTCTCCGCCTTAAGTGGTTTTGGCTTTCCCAAAAACTCTGGTGGTCCCAACTCATTGAACTGCTTAGCGGTGACCAACCGTGGGTTGCCATTGTTTCCACCTGCATTATGAACAGGAGTCTCTCTCGTTTGCATAAATTCTAAAAAGCTCCTAAACGTACCGTCGTTCGTCATTTGATCAGTGTTGTTGTTTATAGGAGGATTATTGTATTCCTGATGCATATTATCCTGATTATTGATCGTGGAGACTCAGCGATCTCCTGTGCTCCATTCTTATTCTCAACATTCTCGGATGTCATTTTCAAATAACGCCACAAAATAAGGGTTAATTAACATATCACATATTATCCCTATACTCGATTCCACCAATTAAATACCAAATAAACTCGGGTAGGTCATACTAGCGAAGGAATTTCGTCTCTCCCTCCTAGTTCTTGTCTCACATCTCGGCCCAGGATCATATCCTAAGCTTTGATACTAATCATGGCGCCCCCAAAATAGGTATACATCACCTATTACGAAGTCGCCAAATACATGGTCATGTAATTCAAATACAACTTAATTATACTGTCGTCGTGTAAAATACGACAAAACATAAAGCAGGAGTTTTAATACGAATATTGTCTTCTAGACAATATCCACACTCAAATTCAATCTTATTACAATTATTATCACACTATATCACAGAATAGTGAGAACTACTAATGCAACCATCTGGACCGTCAATCAATTCCCTGACTAGTTCCAGCTATATTCTCATTTTCTGAAGAGAACAGTGAAAGAAAGGGTGAGCTCAACTAGCCTAGTAAGAAATATTATGACTAAGATAATGCAGAATAAATTATCGTTAGCCTTCAACAATGTTAAACTGATACAATATAATAAACATCAAGTTTAACTGCAGCGGAACAAGCAATCCATTAGAATAGTCAAGTAGAGAATAAAATCTACCATCTTCTATGATTTAAAAAGTTTTCATCACTTTTATCATTGAGACTCAGCTTAACAAATAATCCACATCATCAAATCATCCCTACACTACAGGTCATGGATATTATTTAGTATCACGACCACGAATTATCCATGCACTACGGGCCAAAGATAATCGTATTTTCATCAACGGTCCTGATCATGCCATAAAACAATTCATCTTTGCACCCTTGGCCGAAGAGAATCCATAGCCATAATCATACCAAAAACTGTCCATCAATACACTACGGGCCAATGAGGAATTTTTCCACATCATTTGTAACATTACGGTCATGATTATATCGAATAATCCCTGGTCATAATCACACCAAGCCCATCTATGCACTACAGGCCACAAATGACTTTTTAACAAAATATAAACATGAGAATGATGACAATGACATAAAAGTTCAATAAAACAAGTTCAAGAATTAATTTATCTAGGAACTAATAACGTCCAAATTGTCAACATGATACTTCTTTGTAGAGTAAAATTCAAGAATGCTCAGAAGAATATTTTCATGAAAAGATCTTTGGATGAAGCCTTGAAATATCAAGTATATTCCACTAATTTCATGGAGTATGTAAGTCAAAACTTTAACCATTTGAGTATAATAAAGAATGGAATAACAAAAGAAATCACCGGGCATGCGATAGATCAAGATGCAGACAAAGTTATTCTAACGAATAATAAATAATGGAACCGGTCACGTGCGTAAACACACAAACATGATATTCAATGTAATAATAAATAACGGAACCGGTCAAAGTCGAAATTGCAGCGCCATACGATGTTCTAACGAGAATAATAAATAACGGAACCAGTGCGTAAAGGCATAGGCATGGATGTTCTAAATGAATAATAAAGAATGGAATAACGGAAGAATTTTACCATGTATGCAGATTAAGATGTATGGGCGAGTTATTCCAACATAATAATAAAGATTGGAATAACAAAAGAATTTCACCAAGTATAGGGTAGTCACAGTATACAAAAGTTATTCCAAGAATAATAAATAATGGAATAATGAAGAATTTCATCAAGTATGCGGTGACTTCACGTATTAAAGTTATTCCAAACATAATAACAAAGAATGGAATAATGTAAGTTCTCTTCATGAAGACGAAAGAAAGAAATAATATCCACTTACAGTATAACAAATAATATCCCTTACCTTATAAAGAAGAAGTACTTTCAGAAGCTGGTAGAGGCGGGGATATCTTGAAGAAAACTTACCAGACTACGCCAAAAGTTTCTTAAAACTCTAAAGAAATATTTCAAGATTATAGAAGAATTCTCGAACTTCGGTGTAGTTTTCAATTCTAACTAAGCATCCTATTTATAGGAAAATAGAAAGGATATTATCTTTGCTTGTTTTTATGCAATAAAATATAATATATTCTATTTATAATCAAATAAAACAAAACTTTATAAAAAGTATTACATTTTATATAAAAAAATTTTATTATGCAAACACTACGCAGACCTTTATACAAACACTATGCATAATAACATATAATATATTCTAATTATTATCTAATAAAATAAATAACTTTATAAAAGTATTACATTTTATATAAAAAGATTTTACTATGCAAAATACTTATGCATAATAGAATATAATATATTCTAATTATTGTCTAATAAAACAAATAACTTTATAAAAATATTCTATTTTATATAAAAAGATTTTACTATGTAAAACACTATGCATAATAAAATATATTATATTCTAATTATTGTCTAATAAAACAAATAACTTTATAAAAGTATATTACTTTTATATAAAAAGCTTTTCTGCATTTTATTACATTAATAATACTAATAAAACAAAATTTATATATATATATAATATATATATATATAAACTTCAATGACTTCATAAAAAAATACCTCAATATATTTAACAACATTTATCATCATTATTATAATTCACAATATTAATCGACCAGGTCGTTCCCAGGAAAGAGGGGGCTTTTTAATAATAATTTCTCCTTATTGGCGCGCAATTAGGTGACCAAACCTCTCCTTGGCAGAACTTCTAGACATCATTAATATTGCAAATAATAATATTGATAACTTTATTATCTCAATTATTGATTTAATAATATATAAAATATCGACAACAATTGAATCAAATAACGTGAGATACTATGCAACAATTACTGAAGTAATAATTGAACAAAACTGAGTGACTTCTCACGTAAGCATCAATAATCAATACCTTGTGCTACTATGCAACCACGCGTATTACTGTATTTTTACTACCGAGTAGTTCAACAGTTTTAACTGTAAAACTTTCGTCGTTATTTTCATAAAAATATTTTTGTCATTTTCTCAATCCGACAATAATTAATTAGTTGTGAGGTCCACTAATGATTGTCTTCGTCATTATGGATAATCCCCGACAAAAAGAATATTCCAAACCAATCGAATATTATACAACAACTTGCATACTTTTCAAAATTTATAAATATTACCCACAACTATAACATTATCTCAAATCCACACCATAATTTTGAAAAAATATTTCGAGAAAATTAAATCTTTATTCGTAAAATTTGGGATTTTACAGGAAAAATGAAGAATGTATATATGGGATGTTTGCTCAATGGGAAGGGCCCCAAGGGGCACCTCACTTTTGTGGAAGGGAGATGACCTAGCCAAGACTTGGTTCAAACCCACGCGCGCCGCCATCCGGTCGGGCGGTCCGGGTGCGGGTGGGCGGGTCGTGATATATAATTTTTTGGCCAAAATTTGTTTTAAAATTATCATCACGATACTACGTCGTTTTGACGCCAGTTGCATGCCAACGGTCTTATTTCAACCTGTAAACCGTGGAATTTAGGGCGCGCATTATGGGATATAACTTTTTCCCGTTCTTTTCCTTCCCGTTCTGCAATATTTTTTCTGTTCCATTCTGCAATATTTTTCTCGTTTCTATGCAAATATATTCATGCACTATTTTTCATGCATCATTACTGTAATTACCATAAGTTCAGTACATAACATATAAAATAAGAATCAATACTTATATATTTAAAATATTGCGACATGAATACTGTATATAGTATTGCATGTCGCAACACATTACGGATTACAGTAAATGTACCTGTGCATTTGTGGTTGTTTTCCAAAGCCAGAAGATGTGCATCACAAGGTACGTTTAATGCATTATAATAAGGATGAACAGAAAGGATCAAGAGTAGAATTTTTAAATAGCAGAATGCCTTAACTAATAGAATTTTATCAAAACAACGTAGTTTTGATAGGCAAGCGATGGATTTTTTTGTAAATACGCGGTGGCATGGTATTTACAAAAATGTCACCGCGTCTTATCAAAACTACGTCGTTTTGATAAAGTTCTATTATTTAAGAGAGTTCTACTACTTAAGAGGTCTACTCTTGATCCTGTCTGTAAGGATGAATACTTATATATTTAAAATGTATACTCCACCTTCGGCGGTCTGATCATACGGCATCTAGAGTCATATAAAAGAGAAGTAATTAAGATCAAGATGAGGATGCATGCATCTGAATTACAAAAAGTAATAATTAAGATTCCATTTCCACAACCAAAATAGGAGAAAGCAAATTCATGGCCAAAGTTAACGACCCCTCATGCAGCGCCCCATAATTCCGCTGCTAGACTGGAAGTACACCACATGATTTGCATGGCCCCAGCAGTGTTTAATTTTAAGGAAGGTTGAGGCGGCATGCAGGAGCCACCGAATATATATATATTATAGATCGACTAGAGAGGTACGTAGAGGCATGCATTGCCCACACCATTAATTCACCGCGCGCCACCCAGTACTCAGCACTACGTACATGTATATATATATATATATATATATATATATATATATATATATATATATATATATATATGTAGCCGGCCAGAAGGCTTGTAATTAATTGGAAGACGGCCGAGGTACGTAGGACAACAGTCCAAAGGAAATATAGGAATTTAATTAGGATCAGGAGCCCAAGTCCCCCACACCCATAAAAGATTAAATTAGGTAGGAGCTGACGAAGAGAGGATCAGGAGATTTAGGACATGCATGCATGCTGATGCAGTTTCAATAATATTTGCATGTACTCACCGGCCCGTGGGTGAAAATTTCCTAGCTAATTAAGGAATCATGATCATCAACGGGGCAAAATTTTGAAATGGGACATGCACTGCATATTTTTGGAATCATCAGCTAGCTTGCTGGCTAGCTAGATAGATGTTTAAGCAATTAAGGAGTACTATATATTGCGACATGCAAGCATGTTTTGTCTCTAGTTAGCTAGTTCGTTCAACTTATATAACTAATGCTACTAATTAGTTGCTAGTTCATTTTCAGCAGTGAAATGTAAGTTTCTAATTAATCATACACGGTTACGCCATGTTGGATCCAGAAATTACATATATTCGTGAGATAACGTTATAATAAAAATAATGTCAAGTCAATGAATCATATACAATTAAGAATATATATATATATATATATATATATATATATATATATATATTTATTTATTTTCTCTAACGAACGTGAATAATAGCCCAAAAATCGTCATAATAACTCATGTTTATTTTTTCATGGTCGTTATAGAAAATTATTATATATATTATATATATACGAGAATAATGACCATACACGTGTATATGTTATATGCTAATTTGCATGTATAAAAGATTGAAGTATTGAGGCGCCCCAAGTCATCTTACTATTTTATTTTCTCGAAAACATGGATGAACATAATCTTTTCCTCACAGTCTCAGATCTTCATGATCGATTTCTAAGCATTATGCCTATATACATTTTTTATATTATGCCTAGGCCCTAGCTAGTCTTTTTATTTATATGGACGTTACATGATAAAGTAGAACATACATACTTCCTCTTTTACAAAATATGATTAATCTTAACATAAGCTAGCTAGCTAGCTCAAAGATGCCACAAATATATATGCTCGACAATGAGTTGAAAGCTACCACACGTAGTACTCAACTCAGTATCAGTTGCTCTAGCTATCTATCATTATCATGCATGATAACAGGTATTAATTAAAACGAAATTTAGCAAAATTAATAATAATAATAATAATAATAATAATAATAATAATAATTAAATGAAAGAAATGTATAATATATATTATTATAAGTAGACAATTAATTAGAAAAAGCCCCCCCCCCCCCCCCATCCACCAAGTTATTACTCGCTCACTTCTACAAAATAAGTTTTATTTAATTATAAATTTATAAATATTAAAGATCTATTTTAATTTTATCATTATTTTACTTGAGAATATTGTAGAAAACTCTTTGTAGAACAAAAAAAAATTGCCGAATAGAATATAGGGTCCCAAATGTTTAAAAATTAAACTTGGAAAATATTACTTCTATTTTTTGAAACAAATGTAGTATAATGTGATTATGTACATGTCAATGTTAATTCTATATTTTAGGTAGGTAAAGGATATTAATCTCACTTTAGTATTAATTTTTTAAAGATATAATTTTGTTACAAGTTAAGTTTGAATAGCTTCTAGAATATTATATATATTTTATCGTGAATATATAGCATACTTAAAAATTAATTTTAAAATATTATTTAAGCTTGAATCATTTAACTTTAATAATAAAACCTAATTTATTTTTTGTTGGAGCCGATAGCTTATTTGCAGGTCTAATTGCCAACAATTACAAGTATTCAGTTGTTTCCTAGTAACCTTAAAAAAGAAGAAGATGAGAGTAGACTATTTTTGGCCTATCAACACCATCTCGCAGGCTGCAGGAGTTTCTTGTCAATCTTATCCATCGTCTATCCGAGTTAATAATATCAACTCAAAGGCAATTAATTATTCTATTAATTTGATAGTCATCGTTAGTTAATGGCATATATGTCCAAAAATTCTCATTTACAAAATTTACTGGGGTTAATTAATATTTTTTCAAATTAAATATACAATTTGATTTTTAAAATCAAATGATTGACGGTATATTTATTTAATTTTAATTGATATAATAATTATAATTATATAATATATAACAAAAATTATTAATCATAAAATTTATTCTATTTTAAATTTTTATAATTTATATCAATTTTAAATTTTAATATACCCTTTAATCTTAAAACTCAAATTGTATGTCAAGAGAAAAGGAAAATGAACATTTTACCTCGGTTAACTAATAGTAGTATCTTATATCTAATGAGTTCTACTTTCTAGATTGCTTTTGTTTCACATTAGGTAAAGTAATATACTCTCTGTCGACGCAAAATCCTGATAAAAAAGAATGGTTTAGGAAAGAAATTGTTTCTCTCACGTGCCAATTAAGAAAGGGAAAGCATATTTCTGCAACAATTTTTAATATTTTCGTATGTGCGGTCCATTTTTTAACCGATATTATTTTGATTAAAAAATAAATTTCATATATAAAAATATTAAAAAGTATTACGAAAGAACCCTACATACAAAAATATCAAAAATTATTATGAAAATATTAGTTCCCTTAAGAAATTATATAAATAGAGACTACTATTTCATGGTCCAGATTTAAAATTATCTCTCTCCTGTCAATATGATGTCACGTTCTAACACATTTTAAATTTAGACTATGAAATGAAGAAAAGGATAAAAAGACAAAAAGAAACACAATATTCAATGAAGTTAAGTTGGGCTCAAATTAGATTTTCGTTGGCCCGATAAGAAGCCCTCCGAATAAGCAGGTCAATCCAGAAAACCGAATAAATGAACAGCAGTTGGAAGCTAAAAATAAGAGCTCAAATGACTGGAAAATATGGCTTTTGTACCAAAATCTGAGCCAAATGACTGATCTAAGGTTCAGAACTGAAGAAGAGGCCGGAAAAATATATATTCAGTCCCAGCAATTCGGTAAGCTATCCTTGTATTGTTTTAGTTCTTCATTTTTGCTACCATATCATTGTAATTTCAGTAGGAACCAACCAGTGCCCGTTATTTCATGACATTATTATCGTTTGTCCTTTACAAAACCCTAGGTCATTGAAGAAATCTTAAATACCACAAGGGGATAAAAATGTGTTTTAGAGAGAGAAAGAGGGCATGCGATTAGACTATCTGTTTTGAACAGAAGGAAGAATTGGTGAGGACTGAGGAGTAATTGTTTAGAATCATGAAATTGCTCTCCTCTGCAGTAGCAGCATATAGGAATTTTAGCACCAAAAACACAAAATTCTGTCAACCTAATTATCAGAACAAATATCATGGTAATGATCTAGCAAAACCTAGAAAGACCAAGATTAAGTGGACGGATCAGCAGAAAAAATTGTGGATGCTGTAACCTGGGGGGCCAGTCTGTTTTATCTCGGTTTGGCGGGTACTGGTAAAACCGTTTTAGTTGAGCATATCATTAAGCAACTGAAGAAAATTCATGGCAGTTCTAAAGTTGTTGTGACAGGCTCCACTGGAGCGGCTGCTTGCGCCATTCAAGGGCAGACCCTTCATTCCTTTGCAGGCATCGGTCTGGGTGAGGGTGATCGTAAGGCTTTTCTTTCTATGGTTCTTTCTAATAAAAAGGCTTACAGGGGTTGGAATAAAGTTAAGGCATTGGTCATAGATGAAATAAGTATGGTTGATGCTACGTTTTTTGATAGTGTTGAGTACATTGCCGAGAGATACGAGAAAAAAGACAAAAGCGTGGGGTGGTATACAGTTAGTTGTGAGTGGGGATTTCTTTCAATTACCACCCGCTTCGAAAAAGTCTTGGATGAAGGAATTAGCTTTTGAAGCTGACTGCTGGGATTCGAGCTTTGACATGCAATTTGAGCTTACGACAATTTTTAGGCAATCTGAGGCTCAATTCGTCAAGTTGCTGCAGGGTATACGAAGAGGGAAGACGGATCCAGAGGACTTGCAACTCTTGGAGAAATGTTGCTCAGAAACAGAGCCGGATTCTTCTGTTGCCCGCATCTATCCAAGGAATGACGATGTGTGTCAGGTGAACAGGAAGCATTTGGAGAGCTTGGGTGAGGAAATTGTTGTCTATAGCGCTGTTGATGAGGGTGTGGGCAGTTGCAAGAAGCAGCTTAAACATGTGATTGCACCTGATGAACTTAAAATCTGTATAGGTGCTAGGGTGATGTTGATTAAGAATCTGAATCCTTGGAAGAAACTTGTTAATGGAGCCACTGGTACGGTTGTGAATTTTAAATACAATGTTACAGATGCTCATGGCATTTGCAAATGTGAAATTTTGCCAATAGTGAATTTTGACTCGGGACCTAAAGAAGTGACCATTGAGCCGGTTGAATGGGTTGTGATGGATGGAGACAAGGTTGGTGCCAGAAGAATTCAAATTCCTCTCATGCTGGCATGGGCCTTAAGCATTCACAAGTGCCAAGGCATGACTCTAGACAGTATTCACACTGATCTCTCTCGGGCATTTGGCTTTGGGATGGTCTATGTTGCTCTTTCACGCGTAAAAAGCCTGAGTGGCCTTCATTTATCTGGTTTCGATCCCTCAAAGATCAAGGCACACCCAAGGGTTTTGCAGTTCTATGAAAGATTTGAAAGTGCTCAAGATGTGCATGGTGGGGATGATGTTGACAACAAGTTTAGAAGTAACAGAAGTAACGTGTGTTGATATTTTACATAAGATTGTCAATAAAATGAACTTTTTATTTTTTTTTATTTTTAATGGTCGCTTCAAATGTGTTTAATACAGGAAGAAACTTGATTTTCGTAGCAGCTTTTCAATGTCCACAAATTTATTTTGTTTTCTGATCTTCTCATTTCCTTGTGAAACTGCATCTTCAAGTGGCATTGCTTACTCTGGTTAAGTTCCTTTTTTTCCCATCCTGGCCTGGTCTCGAGGGATTTGAAACTTCAATCTGATATGCATTATCCAATAGATGTTTATGTAGTGTTTCTTTAAGTGGTCTAGATGTTGCTGCTTTACCTCGCGGGATGTTATAACATGAATTATCAGAGTTGTTTTCTTTTCCTTCTCCCAAATTATTGGTTTAATGAAATTTTGGAGTTGATACAATGAATCGCCTTGCAGTTGTTGGTTAATGTTTATTGAAAGCTGAAATAGCTTTACAATCTTTTTACCAGATTTTGTTTCTCCAAAATGTTTCTTTTCATTGATTCCCCTGGTGATAATTTTTGGCCATTTGGGGAAGCTGAGTTGAAGCTGGTGTAGATGGTAAGCTAGAATGACTCAAGTATTTAACATGCGTTATCAATGGATGGGTAGTTCTTAGTAACCATTGATAAGATGAAGGAATCAAACCTTGCTCAGCTCGTCATCTTGATTCTTTTCTAGCACCTTTGGTTCCTCGTGAATAAACCAAATTACCATGTTCTTATTTCTCCTGCCGTGTTAGGTTAAATTAAAAAAAGTTGGTATTGGTTATCTTGTATTCTGAGATCATTCTGTACTAGTATATAATAGTGAAGGCCAGGAAGGAGCAGTAGTAGGTTTGATTTTGTGCTGTTCCTTTTATGTTAGCGGGTATAGTTGATACAACGAAGCCTCTTCTGAGATTGCAAGTATATATGGAGGAATATGTGTCGAGGGGGATCGATTGAAACATGATGAAAAACTATTTATGAGCCAAACAAAGTGAAAGGGCGATAGGGATAGATTTAAGACATGCTTAAGGAATTTAAAGATTGATTGATTTGTTAATGGTGTTTGGAAGTCAGGCTTATTATGTTTTGGGGTTAAACCGGCTTATAATAACTTGTATTCTTAAGTTATTAATTTTATTTAAAATCAATAAAAAAAAACTTATGCCCTGTGTTTATGAGTTTTAATTTAAGGCCTAAAAGGGAGGAGAAGGGTGGGTTAAAAAAGAACTTTCCTTTACGTTGCTTCCCTTTTCTCCCAAACAAAATTAACAAATACTACTACATTACTAATTCATATTGTAATTTATTTAATTCGAACTATATATATATATATATATATATTAAAAAGAAGAAGAGGAGGAGGAGGAGGAAATAAAATGAAGAAGCCCCGAAGGGCAGTAATGTAAATAACTGATTTTAGTAGTACCGGTACTGGTATTGGACTAATCCACATAGTTGTATGAACATAGGAGTCGGAACTCTCTAGGGCTGGCTCTCTCTCCCCCTTTTCGCCTCTGTTCCCAACTCCCAAAACTCACAGCAGTCTCTCTCTCTCTCTCTCTCTCTCTCTCTCTTTATATATATAAAGTTATCATGAATTCTATTGTCTTATAGCACTCTCGGTGTTTGTCTCTCTCTAACATATACAGCATCCAATAGTAATATTATGCCCATTATGGAAACTGCAAATTCAAACGCTTCGCGAGCCGAAGAAATCAAAGTTTTAGCTAATGATGCCTTCAAAGGTTTAATCTTTTTTTCTTTCTTACCTATATCTTCTACATTCAACCTATTCTGCCACACACACACACACACACACACACACACACACACACACACACACACATATATATATATTGTTTAGTTGAGCTGTCGATAGACCCATATTTATAGATTTTAGTAATTAGGGTTTATCTGAAGTTATAAATAAGTTTAGCAATTAGGTTGCATGTGGCTGTGAATCACCTATTTTTTAAAATTAAATTGAGTTACATTTATATTTTCAAGTCTTATAGACAAAAAAACGTGGTTGATTGCACAAACCACCTACACACTAATGGAAATTCGAAAACATGGTCTGATACATGAAAACACTAGCTAATACTTTTGTTTGTAAGTTTTTGCTGCTGACCATGTGGAGTTTGCATTTCAGCCCACAAATATTCTCAAGCTATTGACTTGTATACCAAAGCAATTGAACTAAACAGTGAAAATGCTGTATACTTCGCGAATCGTGCTTTGGCACATACTAAGCTGGAGGAGTATGGTAGCGCGATACAGGATGCATCAAAGGCGGTTGAGATTGATCCTAGATATTCAAAGGCATGCTGTACAATCTGAATTTTTTTTGTGGCCTTTGTCTTCTAATTTATTGGTTTTTTTCTTCTTTTTTTTTCCTGATGTATTTTGAATGGGTTACAGGGGTATTACAGGCGGGGTGCGGCTTACCTTGCAATGGGGAAATTCAAAGAAGCATTAAAGGATTTTCAGCAGGTGTGTTTATTTGACTTCACTTTTGACCATGGATATTTCAAAATTGATATTATTACTGGTTGGAATATAACTGATTTACCTGTAATGTCTATGAGAATTATATGTGAAACTTTTTGCAAAATAGTATATTGAACTTTTTTTATTATTGCATCAGTTACTAAGGTTTCTATCCTATTATTTGCATGTCATCTTATATTTCTTTTTATGCGTGGATGTCAATGTGGATGTAAATATTTCAATGTTCTAAAAGGTGCTAGGCGGATGCTGGATGGGGCTTAGACGTGATTTTTATTCTAAGTCAATTTTAATATTTTATCTTATATTTATTCAAACAAAACAATAATATAAAGCAAAACAATCTATAATAAATATAATAAAGACATTTGCTTAAAGTTCAAACAAATATCCATATTGTTAATGTCAAAGTTCAAACACAAACATGCAATTGTTTAAAGTTCAAACATATTTAAAATAAACAAGAATTTAATTCAATATTAAAACTTAAAAACTAAACATAAATTTAAGAGTTATATTGAATTAAACTAAATATTACAAATGTATCATTATTTATATAATTTGAAGTTGGTACAAGTTCAAAAAATTACAATTATAATAAAATTATCCATTTTGACTTGATATTGTTCTTTTCTTGTTGTGATTTGATATGCTACAACATATATTATGAATATGGTAAATCATTAGAAAAATAAATATATCAAGATTTGGTTTGGGTAGTTATTAAAATAAAAAAAATCTCTCCGCCTAGACCTTACCTAGGATTTTTTTGCCGCCTTGGGCCTAGGTGAGGTTCCAATGGGGCCTAGCGCCTAGGTAGGCGCCTAGGCGGGGATTTTTAGAACACTAAAATATTTGTCTCAAGTGACATTGATGTTTATGTTCATATGAAGACTATGTGGAGTTTGATGCATGCATGTGCAAGTCTGTTACAGTGAGGTAATCACCTACTATATGTGTTTCCATATCCTGGCAGCTATATAACCACGGTACTGCAGTTAGGCAGTTACAAATCATATATCTAACAGGAGGCCCTTAGGCAGGCCAGATTAACAGTAGCTTCTATCGTTACATAGTAAAATATGCATGATTGACAAAGACGCATATAATAATTAGAATGATTCGTACATGCACAAAATGTTTAATTTCCTGTTTTAGATTATTTATTATTATGTAGACAATAAGAAATATTACATGTAGATGGCTTTTTTAAAATGGATTGGTTCATTGTAGTCGACTTTGAAAGCTTATGAGTATGCCCAGTATAGTTTCCTACATTCACCTATATTTAGGTAAGAGTAGAATGCTGGTTTTTCTTTGTGGATTATGATTATCTTCACTGATTTCATCAGAATTTTTTTTGGTGTAATGTTCTCCTTTGAATGCCCTTCTTGACTGGGTTTACATGCTGCAATTTATTGCACCCAAACCATTTAAGCCTACGTTTTTTTGTTTGTTTTTTCTTTCTTTCTGTTTCCTGTCATATTTCTACTACCCTTACATGATAATACTAATTTAGTATATTATGTGTTTGTTGATGTCTGCCTTTTAGATTCTTTCTGCATGCTAAACATGCACACGATTGTAAATTTCTTCTTGATAACATAATTTTTGATGTGTAGCTTGTATACTTGTTTATTTAATTAGGTCAAGAAAATTTGTCCAAATGATCCTGATGCGACTAAGAAATTGAAAGAATGTGAGAAAGCTGTAATGAAGCTCAAGTTCGAAGAAGCAATTTCTGTTCCTGCTACCGAAAGACGTTCAGTAGCGGATTCTATAGATTATCATTCTATAGGTATAAACAACTGTTAATTGATTATCTAACTTGTATCTTTTGAACTCATAAATTACTTGTTTGAATTTTTTTTTTTTTTTTTTAATTTTACATTTATTTTTTTTAATTTATTTGTTTAATTACTAGTTTGTATTTTTTTTTTAATTATTCTGCCGATAGCAGAGTGTGAAGAAAAATAGAATGTGGCGAAATGTATGACAATTTAAGATGAGTGACGGGGATAGGCCCCCTGTTCTCGTTGAACTTTCATATCGATAAATTTTTTTGTTGTTTCATATTGGCATTAGTCAAAAGTCATTATTAGTTTTCTAATATTTCTTAATTTTAGGTGTGGTTTTCCTCCTCATAAAACTGTTTTTAGTAATGTCTCTGTTAGGAGTAAGCTGTGATGCTTAAAGTTGGGACTATTATTTGTTTATATTTATCTGTTAAGAATCAGAGTCTAAATGGAGGGTTATTTAATTCATTTTATTCTCTTTCTCGTGGTGCTTCTTGGCCACCTTAATTTTTTTTATAATAATTTTAAATAAATAAATAAATCAGTTAAATTGTTCTAATCTATGTGGCCTTAAGAAAGATGATTTTAGATAGCAGGTTATTTTTATGTGCATCCGGTATTCAATCCAGTGCAGTGATTTCGTAAAAAATTTAATATGGTGCACATTCCAGTGGTATCTGTAGTTACTGGTCATAATTCATTGGGATAAAATGATGGTTGTGGTAGACTTGTCTCCTCCTTTAGTCCTTTATCTGGATTTGGCATTGGGGTTACTTTTGGTGTAGATTGATAAGTCAGATGAGACCAGGTGTTTTGTTTCTTTGCAGACTTACCTTAATGGGGTTGAAGATTATTCTGAAACATAAGAATCTGAAGATTCTGTATTATCTGCTTTCTTTTCTGTATTGCAGAGTATGATTGGACGACTCACAATTTCATGGTTCAATAATCTCTCATTTAACCTGTTGTTTTCAATTGATTTTGTAAAATATGGTTAAAGGGTCTGGTTTTCATTGCCTTTGGCCATGATACTATCCTTGTTGTGGCCTGTGGGTCTAGATTGGTGTCAATATTTAGGCTTGTTTGAGCTTTAGGCTAGGACAGGCATACAAATGAGTCTCCGAGGCTCACATTGATGGTGCTTGTTTCTGAAACATCTTATATAATATTGGTTCATATTAATTAGTTATACTTACAAGAAATAGTTTTTTTTTAGTTATTACCGTTTACCTATTTTATCATATAGGGACGCGCCCAGACTCATCATTATTTTCCCTTCAAGTTGCTGCTGTAGCAGTGGCAGTAGTACTATTTGCAGTACTGATGGTAATGATGGGAACAAGAGCAGCCACAGTGGTGGCACCAGCAGCAATGACAACACTTTTGTTGGTCAGGTGGTGGGGTGGCTACATTGGCAATGTTTTTACCAAGAATCAGGCTCTTGACCTAGGTGTGAGTTTCTAAAAGTAACAAAGATATATCGAGGAAAGAGGAAAAGTAAACTTGGAATCCAGAAACAACTTCTAAACTTTTTCATTTGGGGACATCTTGTCTTCCATATAAAAGAACAACTTCCAAACTTTAATGGATATCTTTTACAAGTTGGGGAAACCTTATATAGATATAATTTTCAGCTTCAAAGCGAAATTGAATTGATTTGTTTGCAATGATATGGAACAAATACAACGTTTTGGATTTGGAAACAAATGAGCAACATTTCCTCTTTGAAGGGCCCATACATAGTATGTTATACTAGGTTTCACTTTTACTCTCCTTGTTCTCCAAGGATGTCTTGAGCACAATTTTCAAACATATTAAAGAAGTCAAACTAGGGGAGAGAATTAAGAAAGTTCCATTTACTAGGCCTCATAAAATGTTAAAATTTTGACAAAAGTACGGGGCATTATAGTCTTTTCTCCAGATTATACCTTTTTCTTTTGTTCTTAAGAAGTTAAGCCAGCCTTTAGTGGACAATTTTTTTTTTTCATTTTTTTGAAGTTAAGACATCCTTTGGAAGATGGAGAGAGTATTAATGGACTGATCAAGAGGACTCTCTGTTTGGAAGCTTGTTCAGTGAACTACTTATATGTTGGAATATAAAGCTGTAAGAAATAATCTTCTTTCTTAAGCAGAAAATTCTAAAAAATATAAATCTGCAATTACTCGAGTAAGAGGTGCTAACCTATTGTATTAATAGGTACAACAAATGAGCTATTATTTTCCCAAGTGTTAGCAAGTTTGGAAATAGAAAGAGTTCTGCTAGTGGCAACAAGACGGTACTAGACTTAAGTTTTGACTTGTTGCTAGCGATCAATAAAAAACAAAACAAGCCAGTAGCTATATTTTATAGTCCATTATTTTGAAATAGAACCTATATATTATTCCCCACTCTTTACTTTTACAAGGAACTTAGATTAGGACTGGAGCATGTCTTCCTTGCATTACACCTAGGTATGTTGATTGGCTCCTGAAAACCAGTAATAGAGATTGCATTCCTTCTAGTGCATGTTGATGTTATGTTCAATTGTCTATCATAAGCCGAGAATAATGAATCAGCTTTCCAATGCATGAGGTAGATAATGCCTACAACTCATCAACAAGTTAATATTTGCCACAATTTATACTTTATCATATATGGTATAAAAATTCAAAGAAACGAACATCAATTGGGACATTGGAACTTCACAAGCTGTGCTATATTCCTTTCTGTAGTGTTTGTGGGCTTGTAATTTGCAATGGAGAACAATCCTACTACTTTAGAGTTCAAAGCTAATAGGCAACCATGCTTTAACGTGATATGGAAAATTCAATATAAAGCTTTTATGTTTGTAGAATTTTCTTGATAGCTATTTAAAGGTTTGGTGGCAAACGGCAGTTTAGGCTATGCTTTTTCTTACTCATTTCTCCTGTATGGTTTATGTAATGTATTAGGACTTTGAGCATCTTCCACCTCTTAGGACATGAAAAAATTTATATGGACTTGCATCATTTTACTTTGATACATTCTTTTTTATTTCATACTTTTAGTGGTGGTGCATATATGTACTTAGATATATGTGTAGATATATACACATACACACGGTTATACAAACACATACAAAATATACCAAGTCATTTGCTTTTTTTTTTTGTTCCTTCAAGAAAATACCTTTCTGTAATTCTATTTTTAGCTTTTCAAAACCGGGAATTAAGTTTGTGGCTTGTAATTCAGAAACCTGGAGAGCGTGATATTGAAGATTGATTGGATTTATCTGAATATAGGTCAATGGCAGTTTGCAAGAAAGGTGTTCACTAAACTGAGGGCTTTTTCAAACTGTCATTCGTGTTGTCTATTCTCATAAAAGAGGGAACAACAAGAAATAGATAAGAAGAAAATTGATTTTAATCACCCGGGCCTGGCATTAACAATGATTTTCTCTGTTTCAACTCTAGATGTGGAGTCGCAATATACTGGAGCAAAGATAGAGGGAGATGAGGTAACGCTGGAATTTGTGAAGAAAATGATGGACGACTTCAAGAATCAAAAGTGCTTACACAAACGGTATGTGCTGGAAATCAAAGCATTATGAATTACCATTTTATCTTTAATTTCAGATAAAAATTACAATTTTTCTTTAACCATTTATATATCTTTTAAATCACGTCCTTCTAGTGATATCACTCTTGAATTTTGTGTTTAATGTTATAGATATGCGTTCCAGATAGTCGTACAAACAAGAGATATGCTGCAGGCCTTGCCATCTCTTGTTGATATAAATATTCTTGATGGCAAGCACTTCACTGTTTGTGGTGATGTACATGGTCAGGTTTGTATGCTACTTATTGGACAAAGAACATATTTTGGTATTATTCTTTTCCTGCATATATTATGGAAAAACTTTTGTAGGGTCTTTAAAAATAAGGTTTGAAAGTTTCATAAGACGTTTTCCTTTTTGTGTACATTTTTACAACAGCAACATCTACTTAAGTATGTGAGTTTTCTGGTGAAAATATCCCTTATCCAGCATACTCAGAGAAAAAAAACCTTTGACAAACACAGATGAAACTTAAGACATATATTGCAAACTGTGGTCATGTGCTATCTGCTGGTGTAACTATACGTTAATATTCAAGTAAGACTACAGTTGTATGCCCGATTAGTAAATTTAGGCTTTCACTTCTTTAATATCTGTGGCTTGGTATCCTTGATTCTGAAAGACTGTTAATTTTATGCATGATTATATGCAGTGTGTGCTATTTATTCTTCAGCAATTGTGTCAAAGTGGAAAGAAGAGGATGAAGAAACAATTTAGAATAATCCGCTAAATATAGTTTTGTTGTCAAATTAGTTGTGGACCTTGGTCTTGGAGATAATAAGCAGTATATAGAGGAGGGGCTGTTTAGGATAATAGATTTTGAGTCATATTAGCTGATTTAGTATTAAGTATTATGATCCCTCTCCTTTTAAGTGATGACTAGATAATTTGACACAGTATGATCTTGAGAGTTACGAGTAGGTACTCTATGATACATACCATCTGTACAAGAAGTAAAAACTGAGAAATTTCTGAAATTGGTGGAGGATAGAAAACAGTAGATAGAACCCTAGGAAAATTCTGAAATTTTATTCCTGGAAATGGTACTATAGTATCTGATACAATTAAAAGACTAGATTACTGCTTGTACAAGTTAATATTTTGTGTCGTGAACCTTGTGCATTTCAACGTAACCTTAGTTTAATTCCAATACTATTCTTCAAGTTTTTAAATTAGTTGTGGACCTTGGTTTGGAGATAATAAGCAGTATATAGACGAGGGACTGTTTAGGATAATAGATTTTGAGTCATATTAGCTGATTTAGTATTAAGTATTATGATCCCTCTCCTTTTAAGTGATGACTAGATAATTTGACACAGTATGATCTTGAGAGTTACAAGTAGGTACTCTATTATGATACATACCATCTGTAAAAGAAGAAGCAAAAACTGAGAAATTTCTGAAATTGGTGGAGGATAGAAAACAGTAGATAGAACCCTAGGAAAATTCTGAAATTTTATTCCTGGAAATGGTAGTATAGTATCTGCTGTGTCGTGAACCTTATGCATTTCAACGTAACCTTAGTTTAATTCCAATACTATTCTTCAAGTTTTTGGATTTTTGTTTCATATGAATTCCAGCCCATAAATAATAAAATTATGTCCCTAAACAACTGTTAAATTTTCCTCCGTTTGTCTTTGTTGCCAATATCTGGCTTCATGTTCCCCAGGATGAAGAAATTTATTCTTCCTCCTTGTAATTTCTATATGGCCCACAGTTTCATATGGTGAAAAGTTTATTCTACGGATAAGCACTGATAAGCGTGTTGAATTTTCTTACAATGATGCTTTTACGCATAACATTTTCTTATATTATCTAGTCTTTCGGTGATTAGCTTATTGAACTGATCCCCCACTCTTCTTTCTTTTTGCATTGTGACATGCTTGCAGTTTTATGATCTAATGAATATTTTTGAGCTCAATGGACTCCCATCAGAAGAGAATCCATATCTGTTCAATGGCGACTTTGTGGATAGGGGGTCATTTTCTTTGGAGGTCATACTTACACTGTTTGCGTTTAAATGCATGTCCCCATCAGGTAAGACTAACAAGTTCTTTTCCTGTTGCTCTTCTATATTGTAGCATTCTTAATGAGTTTTCATATCGTCGATGATCTCGGCTGAATTGGTGACCATAGGATGGATTACCATTTTGTAATTTTTTATGATTCTTTTCCTGATTATGTATACTAAGTGGTTTATGAATCATTGTCAATCTGTCATTTTGTTCTCCATTTGGTCATATTTCAACCAAAATATGCTAAATTTTCTTCTGGGAACATGATCCTGTCCTGCTGTTGCATCTGAAAATTTTAAATATTCAAATATTATCTTCTGCCTACATAGATGTACATATTGCAGCGCACCCCCGAAAAAACAAAAACAGCTTTTCAGGGGGGTTACTCACACACATGCTTATAAATGTTTATTTCTCAACCATCACTATCCATGATGAGTATTTGTTTGCAATCCTTTCGTTATACTTCATTACTATTGTGTTCCCACTCTTGTATATATTAAAAATACATATAGATATAATTGTAGTTGTGTAGCATCACATTGACTTGCTGAAAATTGTCAGCTATACATCTCGCTCGAGGAAATCATGAGAGTAAGAGCATGAACAAGATATATGGTTTCGAAGGCGAGGTCAGATCCAAGCTGAATGAAACTTTTGTGGAACTATTTGCGGAAGTGTTCTGTTGTTTACCGTTGGCCCATGTGATAAATGAGAAGGTTTTTGTAGTTCATGGGGGTCTTTTCAGTGTTGATGGGGTGAAGCTCTCTGACATTAGAACGATTGACCGGTTCTGTGAGCCTCCCGAGGAAGGTAGGCTGCAAGTGCCATTCTTATTTATTATCTTTTCTAAAAATTACATTGTTTTTGATCCTTGGCAATCATCCAATTAGCAAATTGACCAATTTCAGTCAGTTGATTTCTACATTATCATTTCCTGATTATAAGATTTTTCTCTTATTGTCTATACAGAGATAGTGTAGCTCCTTTTCGATAGTTGCTTCATAACCAATTTGGAGGAATAGTTAGTAAACTAAGCCCCCGTTTGGTATATAATCTGTTAAATGGTAGTAATAATATATGATATCATTCAAGTGTTGGGATATGTCACAAATATTGTTGAGGAATCTTATTGAGATGACCACTTTATGAAGGAATCTCAATCATGGGTATAGATGACAACGTTGTCATTTAGTTCTCTTTTTATGAGGCAAATGACAGGATTAAACTCATTTCGGGCATAGTTGTTATGGTGCCTTGGCGAGGCACGGCGATAGCTGACCGCGGAGGCTTAGGTGATAAAGTGCATGTCATGGCGTCCGTATGGCGACAAGTCGTTCACAGTGTATAATTTATACATTATTTATTTTATTTTAAAAATACATTGAACAATGAAATTTTATGTACATTAAAACCCAAACATTTTTGCTGAGTAACATTAAGAACGCAATTACCTATAAAAAAAACTTGTAACACTTGTGTTTTTTTTAAATAAATAAATTTCAGGGACCTACGACAAATACAAAAACAGGGTAAAATTTATAAAGTACAAAACTTAAGGGTTGAACTTAATAGATCACCAAACTATGGGGGACTTTAATGAAATTTTGCCTAAATGATAACAACAGTTCCCAAACCAGAACATCGTAACATAGATCCAGAACATCGCGACCTAGAGTTTTGCCAAATCAGAACATCGCGGCTTTGATCCAGACGACTGTCTTAGATCCAAATCAGATCCAGAACATCGTGACTTAGATCAAACATCGCGGTAACAGTCTTTGAATCGAACATCGCGAACCTCTTTAGTCTTCTTCTTCTTCTTTCATTGTTCTGATGTTGCCGATGACTTATCCTGACCTAGACTGCGTGACTTTCTCTGATGAAGCTAGGCGACCACTTGACTTGTTGCGACAGCAGCGACAGGCGACGCCGTAACAACTATGATTTCGGGTTTCATGATTAATTTATTGTACTTAAGGGTCAGGTTATTTCCACATCCTCTCCAGCGACTGTGGGTCCCACCTCATTCTCATGCTAAGTCACCTTGTGGAACTAACAACTACACTTGAAGAAGTAGCATTCCCTATATATGATGATCTTCAAGTCTTTATACCCCGTGTGTTTTAATACTTTTATATGGCATATAGAGCTGCTGTTATTTGAAGTATTAAAATACTTCATACTGGCAAGCTTTTGTATTGTGCTCAATGTCCTATGTTTCTGCAGGTTTGATGTGTGAAATTCTGTGGAGTGATCCACAACCTCAACCTGGAAGAGGACCTAGCAAGCTGGTGTAGGTCTTTCTTTTGGTGGAGATGTCATAAAAGATTTTTACAAGAAAACAATCTAGGTATTTAACTGCTCGTTTTAATAGTTTTCATATTTCATTTCCTTGTACTTGGTATCCTAAAGCTTCATTCATATGCCAGATTTAGTTGTGCGATCTCATGAAGTGAAGGATGAAGGTTATGAGGTTGAACATGATGGTAAACTCATTACTGTATTTTCTGCTCCAAATTATTGTGATCAGGTAAGATAATCATTTTTTGTTTCGTTGCATGTTTACCAAGCATAACTCGTCATATGTTTTAAAAAAAAATAAACAAAAAGGTGTTGGAAATCACTTCAGCTCAGATGGGTGTCTTGCTTGCATCTGTTAACTTGGGGTACTTTGAGATGCTTTTCTGTGACATTGTTGAATTCTTATACCGAATAGAAATCAACACTTCAAGGATCTTGCAAACCAGGACATTTGTGTAGCACATATCTAAGGAATTAATTAATAAGCAATCGTAATGTATTTCACGTGGTGCAGATGGGTAACAAGGGTGCTTTTATACGTTTTGAGGCCCCTGATCTGAAGCCAAACATTTTTACATTCACAGCAGTGGTCAGTAACTTCTGTCTTCTGCAAAATTAATTACTTATTTTTTTGCCTCTATATATTTCCTTCTGTCTTTCAATGTACGCATTTACTTCTCTTCTAAATATTGCTCTTCTGCTTGCTGGTTGGGGCCAGTTTGGAGACTAGTTAACCAGTAAAAACATGTTTATTTTGTCTTCGAGTCATTTCACCATATTATACTGAAATATAATATTTTTTCTTCTTTCCACCTCGAATTATGTGTTTGTAATTGCAGTCACATCCCGATGTCAAGCCAATGGCATATGCCAACAACTTCCTCCGAATGTTCTCTTGATACAAATACGTGAAGTGGACTGCTTATCGTGTACGTGTTCTGTTTACAAAATCGGCCTGGCTGCTGCTCAATCACGAAGTTATTGTTGACAAAAACATACCGTGTTTTGAACTTTGTCATTTTTCTACTTCTGCTTGTCGGGGAGAATTTCTCAGACCGTTTGTTTTTTGTTTGTCTTTGCATACCCAAGAATCCAGCTTAAGGTGAAACTGCAAGGCATGTGTGGCAATGCATGGCTTACCTATCCATTTGTATTCATCAACATTTTCTTTCTCGTTATAGGATTTTGTTATAGGATTTTATGATTCTGGATTTTGTTGGAGATTCCTAATCATGATGTTGCAAATTAGTCAGATAAATATTTTAGTTTATAAATGGAAAAAATTTATATTTACAATGATTGCAGTATATTGCAAATTTTGGTTGGGAAGATTTTCTAATGCTGGGCTGTTTGATACCATCTCCGTTGCTAATGAAATGTATTTCGACTTTTTAAATTAATTAACAAAAAAATTAAAATTGATATGATTTTATTGTAGTAAAAATAAATTAGTAATACAATTATTTTATTTGTTTATATAAAAATTAAATACTCCGACTTTTATTGATTTTGAAAAAGGAAATAAAAGTGTAACCCACTAACTATTGTGGTAGATTGTAAAAATATTAAAAATTCAATGTCGTTATTCTTTCAAAGATTAATTTTTAAATAGTTATAATTTACGTCTAAATTTGAAACCAAAAAGAGTACATCAACATAAATACTAACTAATAGGGATTAAAATGTTCGAGTTTAAGAAATTAGGGTTTATTTAGAGAATACAAACAAAATATTGGGACTCGAGAATAAATATTTCAAAGTAAAGACCTTCATTCATTACAAGTTTACAAGTCGAGTAGTCGACTATCCTTGGGAAAGTCCTGACTTAGGGCTCGAACTCGAACGACGCCGTAGCTTCCCTCGTTGCCGGCAACAACAGGTATGTTATGTTATGTATGTCAAATTTATTTATCTTATAATTTTGATTTTGAGATGATTTTCATTGAAATCCCATTTCATTTTTCTGAAAGAATCTATCTTTCTCTACCCATCACCATCATGAAAGCTTTCTTTCTTTCCCATACGCTTTCTATCCCAGTAAATAACATGTATACGCACACCTTTGTGTTTGATCTTATGAACTTTTTTTTAAAAATTTTTTTTTTAAAAAAGAAGAGATTTTGTCACTAACATATAAGTATAATTTTGGCATATATCAACAAAAAATTTTTAAAGAAAATTATACGGGATTCAGTTTTGCGGGGAGAATTAAAATAAGTAGTGGTTATTTCTGCTCAAAGGTTTTTTTTTTATTCGAATTTTATGATTTATCAATTCATTTAGAACAGAAAAATAAAGTACAGTACAGTACAGAGTTTGGAATCAGAATTTATGGCTTTGTTTTGTTACTTGGTGAATTTGCAATAATTTGAAACGGATATTTTTAGTCCTAAAACTTATTGGATTTAGTTTGATCCATTGATTTTATTTATTGGGATTTTTATGTACAGAATGTAGGGGTTATATATTTTATCTACTGTTTGAGAGAGAGAGAGAGAGAGAGAGAGAGAGAGAGAGGTGGTTTAGTAGAGGTTCTGAAAGTGAACAAGTAATAAGACTATAAGAGAACTGTATTTTGTTGAATGTGTGGTTTTGTTGAGAGGATGGCATAAAAATTTCAATTTTCTTATTGGAGCTAAAGTTGAAACTTGAAATGCATTTCTTTTTTGATTTAGAAAGGGGAGATTTGTTGGTTAACCGCTCCTGTAAAATGTTCAGCATGGACATAGTTAGTTACACCAGAAAGATCTGTTAATATCCCGTAGTTGTTTTAAGACTAAAAAAAATAAAAATGAATCAATGAACAAGCTCAATACTAAGGCAAGAGTTATGGAAAAATATGAATGGCTGAAAAAAGAAGGGGTGGGGGAGGGAGGGTTGGAAAGAAACTCTTCGGTGTTCTGCTTAAAGAATGAACAGAAATTTGGTACGGCAGGAGATGGGTGTTTCATGCCCCATTTTCAATAATCATGTGTTTTAGTCATTACTGTTTGCAGGAACAAAAGCAAACTGGTAGCTCACGTGTAAGAATTTTTTAGCAATTCATCATAGTGGCCCTCTAGTCTTATATATTCCGTGGTTGAATGAGAATAATTGTTTGGATTGGATCGAGTTCCCAAGGGAGGGAAGATTGATATGTATTCCCTTTAAAGTTAATTTTAATAGACGGCAAGCTAAGTTGTTTAGTTCTTTTCCTATAGAAGTGCCTTTAACATCGCAAAAATTTAACTTACAGAATAATAAGCAATTCATAATATTTTCCTAAATAGTAGCATTTCTTGTAGGGTGAGATGACTTCACATCCCTGCTATGTTTTCTTTTCCACAAGAACCCTATTATTGTATCACTATATACTTTGATTATGTCAATACGTGTTGATTCTAGTTTTCACCACATGCATAATAAGCAAGTCCTCAAGTTGCCTGATTCCACTTCCCCATGAGGTTCAAATGTGTGACCTACTGCTGTTAATCAACTTGGTTATCCCTCAGGCTTCAACCTTTTATTATGTTAACATTAGCTTCTATTGTCAATCCTTAAAGCCTTGATTTTTTTTACTACAGATTTTTTTATTTCTTTTATCTAGGTTTTTATTTATTTATTTATTTTATAATTCTTTTGACTTTACCATGTATAGAACCATATAAACTAAATACTACTCTCTCTCTTGATCTCTTCCATTTGTTTTAATTTTGTCAGCCTTTGCCCTACTCCCATCCAGTTTACATGCTACTACCTCATCACTAGATAGCAGCAAAGCACAAAATCATGTCCACAACATCATTCGAAAGAAGCGAAGCATTGGGACATGCCCAAACCTGAAAATATATTCACAGTTGACATTGTTACTCAAAATGGAGTCATCTACCGCCGAACATCCTTTATGCCGTATAACATCACCAATGACCCTGTCATATTAGTATCTGATGCAGGACAAAGTACTGAAGGGTTTAGAGAAAGGGATTAAGGAGGAAGAGAGAAGGGTGATAAGGGAAAGAAGAAGGATGCCCGGAGGCCAAAATGGCACAAAGCCTTAATCTCAAATCAGTATATTAAACTCTGAATTCTAATGTTGTAGATTACATCCTTTATATAGACAATGAAAACCCCAAGTCTAATATCACTTAGGTAACCTATAATTTAATAAAGAAAGAAACTTTAATTACTAATAAAAAAATAATATACACTGTAATTAGAAGATCTACAGTCATTATAATTAATTTATTCATAAATAATAACACAAAATAATTATCAAATAATTACTTAATCTTCATATTCTGCACTCGCTCTCTACATCAACTGAAAACAAAAAATGAAAAAAAATTCATTATGAATCTATCTATTGAGATGGATGCTCTGGAACTGCTTCCAATTGGTTGTATTCCTAAACTTGGCATCCTCATGTTCTTGCTCTCGCAATGCGAATTGACATTTAGGTTCAGACTGTAACCAATTCTTATTATATACATCGTTAGACTGCATATATCTAATTTATTGTAGTTGCGTGTAATTTATTGAAATAATGTTTTGGCTTTGCATTTTATTCATTGGATATTTTCTGTATTGCTCATCAATCACGTTTGTTAGCAGTATTAATTATATGAAATTATGGACATTTATGGAACCAATCCTGGACCAATTGATGATTCTGTATTGCATGATCAAGATAAACATGTTTCATCAGCAGTGTGGGAGGGGCAGGTATTATTTACCATCAAAGCAGTTACCTCCTTCCTCGCATTTCAATATATTGAAGCATCATGCATATGTCAATAACATGCAATACTTATTGACACAATGTCAGGAGCGTGGTGCACTTAGATGTCATGAGCACACTTCAAAGCTTGATCAATGGAGACTCACGCCAAAACAGATTGAGTTAATAAACAAGGCTGGATTTGGCTACTTAAGATTGATACCAGCAATTAGTTTGGATAACCCTCTCATATCTGCTCTAGTTGAGAGATGGAGGAGGGAAACAAATACTTTTCATTTTACTGTTGGAGAAATGACTGTGACTCTAGAAGATGTTGGCTACTTGCTTGGGCTACCAATTGATGGAGAACCCGTTATAGGTGTAACTTATACCACATGTGAAGCGGTATGTATGAAGTTTTTAGGTAAAGCACCAGACTCTGGGTACACAAGTGGTGGGATGGTGAAACTTAGTTGGTTGAAAGAAACGTTTTTCCGGTGTCCTGAAGATGCACCAATTGAAGATATTGAGCACCATACGCGTGCTTACCTTCTTTACCTTGTTGGTAGTACAATTTTTTCCACTACGACTGGTAATAAAGTCCCAGTCATGTACCTTCCACTGTTTGAAAATTTTAACCTAGCTGGGAGGTATGCATGGGGTGCAGCTGCACTGTCATTCTTGTATAGAGCCCTTGGTAATGCCTCCCTCAAGTCTCAGAGCACCATTAGTGGCTGTTTAACACTGCTACAGGTCATTCTCACTGCTATACCCCTTTTTTTTCTTCCTGTTTTCCCTTTGTTCTTCCTTTTTACTTACCAGAAAATTCTTAGGGCGGGGAACATGGTGTGCACACTGTTTAATTGATATATTACACGTAGCAGAGACTAATTTGTCAAATACTATATGCTATTTGTTATTTTTTTGTTTTGTAGTGCTGGAGTTACTATCGCCTGAATGTTGGCCGACCAAAGCTTAACCAAGATCCAGGCCGTGATTGTTTTCCATTTGTACTTAGGTGGAAAGGAAAACAAAGTGGTCCAACAACCAACCGTGATGTAGGCTTCTATCGTAAATCATTAGACACCCTAAAGCCATCTGACGTAAGTAAGGTTCTATGAATTATTATTATGCCAGGTATCCTTTTGGAACACAAATAATAGAATAAATTTTGGTAATGTACAGGTTGAATGGCTCCCTTACTCGAACATTAGTCTTATGGTTATACCAGAAGATATAAGAAATAATTTGATTCTTGGTAGATCAAATACAATGTTGATATGTTTCGACAAGGCAGAAAGACACCTCCCTGATCGATGCCTAAGGCAATTCAACATGCAACAACCAATCCCGCAAGATGTGCAGAGGTGGGAGAGGAAGAGCCGGGGAGTTGATGGGGGTGTGGACTTGTCAGGAAAAATGGAGTCAGAGCTAAATGAATGGGTAGATCGTCATCTCCGCGTTGT
This sequence comes from Panax ginseng, assembly GCA_020205605.1. Lineage (NCBI taxonomy): Eukaryota > Viridiplantae > Streptophyta > Magnoliopsida > Apiales > Araliaceae > Panax > Panax ginseng. The sequence continues at coordinate 110,421,400 of CM035144.1, read as the reverse complement.
GGACATCGATGAAGATGTGGACGAAAATGAGTACATGCCTTGGTACTTGAACGTCACACGCAAATTAGTAGGAAGGCCTGTACCTATGTCATCCGAATTTCAGAGAATGGTATGACCTCTCATTGTTTAGTTAATTACAGTATGTTCTGTCCCATCTATATCCAGTACATGCTTACATTTTTAATTTATTCAACTTTTAATTGTTCATTCTTGATAATTTCTGTTGTAGAATGTCGCTTTGAGGGACATTGCGCATGTAGCAGATATGCTATCGACTCAAGGGATGGATGATCAACAAATACATGCAGTGACAAGAATAAGGTATCTTGCTCATGAATGCTTGAGGGAACAGGTTGGAAGTACGATAGTGGAGGTGGTCAACCCACAGAATGAAGTAGGGAAAAGGGTTAGAGGGAAGGAGAGGGTAAGAAGGAAGAGTGTGGGGAAACGAAAGCGTAAGGATGATTCAGAGCAGTCTCATGCAGCAGCTGAGGACGATCACTCGCAGTTGTGTGTTTCACTTATTGAGGCTGATCACTCGCCATTATATCACATGAATAATGAGGTGGATCATTCAGAGCTTTGCCTTCCAGCTATCGAGGGTGAGGATGCACAACTGTGTTATTTGCCTAACAAGGTTGATGAAATGCAAGTTTGTGATGCTGCCAACGAGGTTGCTGACTCCCACTTTCCACGTGCAGCTGATGAGGTTGAGGTTGATGACTCACACTCTACTCGCGCAGTTGAAGAGGTTGAGGTTGGGGTTGATGGCTCGCAATTTCCTCGTGCAGCGGAAGAGGTTGATGAGAATAACCTTTCTCATGCTGGCAGCGACAATGGTTCACAACCATCTAATGCAGCCATCGAGGTTGTTTCTCTGTCTTCTCTTGAAAATGGCGAGGATGTTGCACAACAGAATGATTCTAGTGTTCTTGTATAGAGAATGAAAGGACATTGTTGCAAGATTTGTAGAGATTAGTTTTTTATGCGGCAGGCTTTCTGTTAAATGGTTGATAATTTTTAAATGATCCCCACCCCATTTATGTTGTGTATGATTTGCAATGCCTTGTGTAGCGCTTGATATCAGTTTTCCTTTTGCAATCACGTAGAGGCAGTCCAAGACTAGCATATTCATGCTCTGTATGTTGCTGAGATTATCAGAAGTTAAAATATCAGAGTAGTCTTGTATTGGCCTTCACTGTAATTTATTGTTGTCGACTTTGAGCTTTTCAGTTTACCTATATATTGTGCGCTAATTTTAGCTTCTGGTATTTGCATTTGTAACTTGTTTGAGTCATACTGTTAGGCACTAGGCTAAGGCTTTATTTTATCTATATGTTTCAGAAAGCTCAAGTTAGAAACAGGCAGTGAGTTGGGCACTAATTGGTTACTTGGGACCTTCTATTTTTAGTCGGTTCACTAGCCGAGGTTAGGTTTTGTCCTTGTAATTTGGAATAGCAAGATTCTTTTAAAATACTCCCAAAGCTGTAGTAGTAGAATAATGATTGAATTTTTTTAAAAGTTTTGTCCTATAAATAAAGCTAGTAGGGTGATGTCTAAAAGAGAAGGGTTGTGACTTGAAAAAAAATCAGTTTTCTTATGGGTTATTTGGTTAAAAGAAGAGAATATAATCCAAAAGATTTACTTGAAAGATTTACCATTGCGCGTACAAGTATCCATCTGACGTGGGAAACTCATAATATTATGCAATTTTCACGGTAAAAAGTAGAGCGGTAAATAAATAATCCATTGGTATAGTACAAGAGTTTTTTGTGGGTTGTTTATTAGAAGGACAATATGCGTAATTGAGACATAATGTGAAGTAGGATTGGAATATGATTAGTAGGTATAAATACTATCTATTGCAAAGCCGTATGTAATCAAAGAATCATCAATAAACAACAAGCCGTCTGTGGAGTACCCAAATTGACGAACCATATGAATCTCTTGTGTTATTCTTAATTCTCTATCGTTTGTGTGCGTGTGTTTGATCTTATATTCTAACAGTAAGCAAAAAGATTACAATCCAATTTGTTAAGAGGTCTGTCTTGATAATTTGTTCTTTCAGTTTGGACAACTTTAGAAAAAAATATGTACAAAAAAACATTAGCAACTTCAGCCATTGTTTGAAACTCAATTATACACCACTTATTTCCTTGCAAGATGCAATAAAGTTTTATAAACAGCAAAACATGTCACCATAATAATAAGAGCGCGTGTAATCCAAATTCAGCAGCTGCTTCTTTCTCCTATTCTTACATGTTGCCATTTTTATTCGGTCAAATAAATAAAGTAAAGCATGCTCTGTTTTTTCCCATTCCAACTACTTCCTCTTTCCCCAGTTTAAAAAGTTTTCAATGTTTATTTGTTAGGAACCTACATTGCTTCAAATTGTCACTCAGTTTAATTTTGATGATATATTTTTGCAAACACATCTCTCGTCGAGAACATAACATCCGCAATAACAAAATAGCCTTATGTATGCATGTATATGTATGAAAAAATAAAAATCAAAGTCAACTGTAACCAAAACAATTTATAAATATATCGTTTGATCAACTGCTTGACATCTTCGCCAAACAGTTAAATCGACACTAGTGTGAGCGGCATAATATTGGTTGTAGAATATATATAAGTTCTCATTCATAGCAATAAGTTATTATAGACACTATTTCAGCAACTAAAATCTTAATTATGGTCGAGATTGAACTTATTTTCCCCCTTGACACAACAAGTTGTTGCGGCAACAAAAGAGCTTGTCCCCTCATCCGTTACATGCCTGTTGGTACAAGCTGTTACGTTCATCCATTATCTGTCTGCCGATACAAGCTGTTGCGCTAGTTAGAAAACCCTTGTAGCGGCTCATGCGTCAGGATGGTACTTAATTCCTAAAATCTGGTCTCGTCTCTCGGATTTTTGGTCTCCTCTCTCAAATATTTTCCTTTACTTTTTCAGATTTCGTCGCCGGCTCTCACTCCCAAGTTCAAGCCTAATTTGTGCTCTGAGGATTCAAAGTCACAAGTTCCTTTTCAATTAAAAGTAAGTTTTTCATAATGATAAGAAAAATGCCCCTGCATATTAAGCCAACTGATTAATGGGGGCGTTTAAGTAATTTTTTAATTGCTGCAACAACTTGTACCGGTAATGGATGAGGGAATGAGGGGCATGTTGGTCTTTAGTCATGCCGCAACAAACTATTTTGTTGTTGCAACGGCATGTTACGGCGGGAAAAAAATAGGTCGAATTTCGGTAATTCATTATCGAGATCAACGATTAGGATCTTAGTTGCTAGAATAGTATACATAGCAATCGGAACTTATATATATATATATTAATAATAGTTATCTGAATTTACAAATGTCTGTGATAGTAGGGAGAGTTACGTTATCTTACGATCGAAAGTAATCACTTTCTATCTACTTCATACGCTATTCTACGTAGGTAGAGTGATTATCTACGATCGTCTGTAATGTAAATTTGAAACTTAAACAATTGTGTTTCTTCATATATATATATATATATATATATATATATATATATATTCATTAAACCTTTTTGGCTTACGTACTTTGTTGTAGCAATTTGAGCAAAAATAAAAAATACAAAAAGATGGAACCCATATATATATATATATAGAATATATATTCTATATATATATGGGGAATATGGAGTTACACGTTTACACGGTTATTAATCTCACGATGCAAATTTGAATTAAACGTATACGATCGTAGTAGAAATGAAATCATTCTACGATCGTAGATCGCAGAATCTTTCTTCATTTTTCTTATATATATATATATATATATATACGACATGAAAGACACCCACTTCTAAAACCATCCCAGCTGCTGTTACGACTTATCAAAGTTCACAGTCCTCAACACAATGTCCTGTTCATTCTCACTCTCTCTCCCACTCCTTCTCCAACTCCTCATTTCACTTCCTTCCATTCATCATATCTCCTCCACCAATGAACAACATGCAAAGAAGAATCTGCAACCAAACAGCATGGAACCGTCTGAGCTAGAAACTCTGTTCAAGATCATGGACACCATGTCCTCTGATAAAACCTGGAGACTCTCATATCCAAACCCCTGTAACCCTGCATCATCCTGGGTTGGAATAGAATGCAAAACAGGAATTGACAATCACCTTCATGTCACTAGACTTGACTTTGGCACACCACCAAATCCAACATGCAAAATCAAATCCATCTTCCCTTCTCAAATTTTTGACCTTCCTTATCTTCAATCTGCTTTCTTCTTTCAGTGTTTCACTCGTACAGAAACCACAATCACTATTTCACAAAACAGAGCCTTCAATTCTGCACTGCAACAGCTCAGTCTACGATCAAACCCTGCTATAATTGGCTTAATCCCACCTCAAATCTCTTCCCTAAAGTCTTTACAAATCCTCACATTGTCCCAAAATCGAATCGCGGGGCAAATTCCGAAAGAAATTTTCAGCTTGACCTCTCTTGTACACCTTGATTTGAGCTATAATTTCCTCACTGGGACTATACCAAACCAATTGGGTAGTCTGAAAAATCTTCTTGTTCTTGATTTGAGCTATAATTCACTCTCTAGTTCAGTCCCTGACACAATTGGAAATATGGGTATGCTTCAAAAGCTAGATTTGAGTTCAAATTTGCTCACCGGAAGCCTGCCGAGCAGCATTGAAAAGCTCAACTCATTGGTTTTCATGGCTTTGAGCAACAACAGATTTCAGGGGAGAATCCCAAAAGGCTTCGCAAAGTTGAAGAGCTTGCAGTACTTTCTTATGGATGATAATCCAATGTTCGTATCACTGCCAGTAGAGTTTGGCCTATTACATAAACTGCAAGAACTTAGGCTTGCCAATTCTGGGTATTTTGGCACAATCCCACCAATCTTTTCACAGCTCATGAATTTGAGCACTCTATCATTGCAAAGCAACCGATTAACCGGCGGAATCCCGGTTGGTTTTGGCAATCTCTCTCATATATATCACTTGAATTTAAGCAGAAACTTGTTAGGCGGCGTGGTTCCTTTTACAGCAAGTTTCTTCCAAAGGTTGGGTAAGAACTTGGATCTTAGTGGCAATCCAGGGCTTTGTTTAAGTCCATCTGAAGCATATGGTGTCAAGAAGATTGGAGTTAATATTTGTGGAAGCAACAAGACGAATTCTTTGTACAAGCCATTGAAGAACTCTGAAGCTCCCTCAAATGGGTTCACCAAATTATTCTTTCTTTTTTATGCTGTATTATGTGTTGTTTTGGCTTTGCATTAATTATTATTATTATTATTATTCCAGCATAAATTTAGTATTTGCCTTCTAATTATTCTAAACATTTAACTTTGTTATGACCAATATATTTTTATTATTGTAATGCTTCATTTTCTTTGTCAATTTCATTTTGGTCCAAGTTATCAGACAGACTAGTGTCGATTCCAATAAATATGGAGTCCGTTGCAAGAGGAGACAAGGCGACTGTTGGAATTGATCTATCTATTCTCCCCATTTCAAAGAAACTTAACTAAACTAGTTTTAGACGTTTAGAGCAATATAAAATGAAATTACTAGATAAATTGATTTGTGCAAATGTTTGACTGATAGTGTAGTAGTGTCCTTTGAGCATAGAATTGGCTCTTTTCTGTCTCTCAGAGAAGTATCCAGGTGTTGTCTTTGTTACTTTTGGTGGGGACTAGGAGGTCTAGTTCTAGGTCTTTGTCTCTGAGGAGAGTGAGTGTGATGTAACAACAACCGTAATGTCCTAAGTTAGGTAAACGGGAGTAGTTAGCATGTGATCATTTAATATAGTGTCTAATGCAGGCAAAAGATTAGTATTATATTAGTCAATTGACCAAATCAAATTCTAACCAAACATGCATACCCATTCCAATTCCAATGGCCAAATTTTGATATGGCAATGTCACAATACGATATAATTTTGATTAATTAATGAGGTGGTTTGGGCCATTGCAACTTGCACATATTATATCTCAAAATTGAGGTTTATTCAACTGCAATCACTCACTGGATGTCAATCCCATTAATTAGGACACACACATTCATAAACACTTGCTTATCCCTTTGACACTCCAATTATTGTTACAAACACTCTGGAAGTATAAATTTCACGACCAAAACCAGTTGCCAAACACATTTGACAATTTTGTTTGTTTCACAAACATATTTTTTAAATGCGTTTATTTAATTCATAAATACAACTTATTTGATTCAAATGCAATCAATCATGACGTTTGGTCCTCTAAACGTATAATTATTACATCTTCAACTCTAATAATCTCGAAAATGAGTCTTGTTTCTCTCTTGATCTACATAAAGAGTCTAATTGTAAATATTAAAAATATATTTTATCTCAGATTTACCCCTAAAAATAATAATGTATTAGTTTAGAAGTAATGAAATACGAACAAAATTATGATAACAACCCAAAGCACATTGCGTCGTTTTATAATAGTGTCAATAAAATGCGACTCGTGAATTAAAGAAATGACAAGTGAGATTTTTTTTGTGGGACAATGGTGTGCATTGCGATAAATTTATCTCCACTTATAATTGCGAAACTTATCAATACATGTGATTGGTAGGAATTATAGAAGTGCCCCCACTTATTACACATATTTTGCAAACAAGTTACTGTTAATATTTATCCACGTAACTAACGATCAAATAGTCGATATAAAGTATTCATAATATATGTCATTATATTACCCTATATTTATTTAGATGAATCATGAAACCAATTCAAATTTGAACAAAACACTGTGTGGTAGGACAAGAAGCCATTGTTCAAAATCTCAGCTGGATCCCAAGGACTGTTTGCATTGCAGAGTTTGTCCATTAGAATTAGAAAGAAAAAGAGGTGGGGTTTGTTAGACAAGTACTGCTACCATGAATATACTAGACCTTGAGCTCCACCCAGCTGAGCACGAGGACACTTCAATTTGTAAGAGACTCAAGTGCTGGATCCCACCTTTCATTCTCACATTCAATCACCTTTTAACTTTATTTACTGGACAGTATTAATTGTGGATGGTACACTCAACACTCTTACACTAGCTACATGCATTTCCCACCATTTCTTTCAATTTCCCCCTAGGTAATTTTACTCTCCTCCATTCTAGCTAGGTTTAATATATTTTTTGTCCATATTAATTAGGAAACTTATATTTTGACATGTGTTTTTAATATTTTCACGTACTAATATGTGACATATTACAGCCCTATACAAATATTTTATTGAGTTCAATGAATTTCATATATTGTACAGACCAGAATGAATTTCCGTAGTGAATGTTGGTGATGAATGGAGAGGGGATCCAATCACTTTTAACTTTTATTGCTTATTTAGAATACTTTGGTGCTGGAGAGCAGGAGCTATTATGTATTTATAATCAAAGCTTATTTTAATAAGGTATGCAGAAGAGACATGACTTAACCATAGGAAAAGCAGAGGGTAATTTCTTTTACTTCTATTTTTTTTTTTCTGAAAAGCTGTGAGCTTTTATACTTGTATAGATAAATCTACCATAAATTAGAAAGAGAAAATAGCAGCAGGAAATAAATTCTGCATCCCAGCAGCAATGCATGTATGCACTATATGTATATATAATTCGTGACCCGCACCTAGCCTGAATAAGAATTCCTTTTTTTATGGGAACATATATTTTTCAATGAAAAATTAATATTCCCGCATAATCTCTCTCCCAACATTCACGTGAGAGAGATTCACGTTAAAATGTTATTTTTTTATATAGAAATATTAGTTTCTTTTTTTATTTTTTGTAGTAACCGGTACATGCAATATCTCACAAATTACGTGAACGGATCAAAACCATAATAAATTATGTTGAAAACCCTCGAGAGCATATATAAAAGCAGCCTATGTTTTATGTATATATAGGATTCCATGACATAACCTATGTGATGAGATACACAAGGCTCACTAGCTACCACTTGAGCTAACCAATTGATTCATGCATAATATGTTGAAAACCCTCGAGCATATATAAAAGCAGCCATATGTTCATTTATGTATATCATTTCTAGTCATTCTTTACTTATTCTTGATTTTACATACATAGGAAACATGGAATAGTTTTCATTTGAAATTATCATCAAGTCATTTCCTTAATCGAAAAAAGAAAGAAATAAAAAAAAAACCCTCCAAATGGGAAAAAGAAAAACTTTAGTGCTCAAAATTATTAATTAGTTATATATATATATATAGCTACTAAATAGTAGTAGCTAGTATTATACTAGTAGTACATGAAAGGGAATAAAAAGGGGTAATATATACTTACAAGGACATGTAATGGAAGTAAATGTAGTTTGGTGCAAGGAGGAATTAATCAATCAGAATAAATCTATGTGCCTAGCTAATTCTCCTCTTCTGTAAAAAGAGAAAAACTAAGTTGAAGACAAATCCTAAAGCATGCATGGTCTTTCCCCATCAAAGAGAAATGGAGATAAAAAAGAAATGTTCACTCAGTCATTCACTTGTCAAGGAGTACATATATCTTCATCTTATTAGTGATCTATCTATCTATCTATCTATCTCTTTTGTGCTTTTGGTAGTAAATTTTCTTTTCTTCATTCAAACTTTTGACCACGTACGTACAATATTAAAGCCTCAGAACAGCAGAGTTTTGTCTCCGAAGAATAACAAAAATGCATAATTAATAATGGAGATGAAATTTATGGGTATATTTTCTTCTTCTTCTTCTTCTTTTGAAATAGCTAAATTAAGAGAGGTACTGACATGAATACAAAATCATATGCTAGTAATCCGACTCACCTGCACGAGGGGGTCCTCCCTTATTGACACACAAAAACAAACACCATGAAAATGATAGATAGATAGATAGATAGATGTGTTACAGAACCTCACGTGGGCAGTGCATACCCCTTTTTTATCTTATAAATAAAGATAATAAATACTACTTATAACAAAAGAATTAAAACTATTATCTTCAATTAATTATCTATCTATCTTGTTGAGCTCGAAAGTGGACTTGACCAAAAAGCTTAGCTTGGCTTACCATACCAGTGTACTGTACAGTACAGTATAAGCAAGCATTAAGCAATAATAAGCAATGAGATGATGAAGATCTCACGTGCAATCAAACAACTATCAATATCAAAAGTAAGTGTGGGGACATCACATGAAGCTATCAGTATCAGCTATGCAATGATCACGTGCAATCAAACAACTATCAATATCAAAACTCAAAAGTAAGTGTGGGGACATCACATGAAGATCTATCAGCTATCAGCTTTGCAATAAAATAAAATAATATTTTTGATGACCACTTGATTTAAGATTCATAATAATATTAATTGTCAGCTCACATGGGACCCATTACTATTTCTATTCTACAATAATAAAAACCACAATTTTCATTTCAAAATAATTAAATTATTTTTGTTAATCGAGAGAAGTGTATAATAATAATAATAATATAAATTTTGTAGTTAAGTTAAACATGAAGCAAATAAATTATGTTAGTTTTCAATTAAATTGTAATTGTAACACATACATATAATATATGAGATAGGAGAGAAGGACTCACCTACTCTGATTTATTTTATTTTATCTTATACATTTTCACAGAATATATAATATAATTGTCTACATATATATCATTTTTATTAAAAAATAAGATGTCTAAAGCACAAGTCGAGCCCAGGCTCGTGGCCCAATTTTTAGTCTTGGGCTTTCTAGTTTGTCAACGCTAAAGAAAGGCCGTTTAACACAGACTAACTATTACTACTCCATTTTAGTGGTCTTCCTTTGCTTTTTCTCAATTTTAACACACACTACTTCACTGCTTTCCACCGTCTTCCACCCATGGTATCAAAGCTTCTGAACCGAATCCGAACCCTATGTAGACCCAGTCACCGGCTCGGCCCTAACGTAAACTCTCCACCGAAATGCCCCATTCTCACACCTTCACAAACCCTCCTTCATTCAAGGCCGTATTCGGATGCTCAAAATGTGAAATTGAGGGCTCCTGTTTCTTCCATCTCTTCTTTGAACGAAGCTGAACTCATTAAATTTTCCGCCATTGCTGAAACTTGGTAAGTTGTTTGCTTCTTTCATTCTCTTTACAAATATATTAATATGTATAATATAGCATGTGTTATGATTGGAAGCTGAAAAAAAATGCAGGAAAAGATATTGACATTGTTAGCTCTGCTGGATTGTTTGTTATTTGGAAACTTAGAAAAGCAATTAGCAATACAACATGTATTAAAACGTTACTGTGTTTGCTGGGATAAACAGAATTCTATTGTTAATTTTCTTGACATATATATGCTGGAGAATTTAATAATGAAATTAGGATTTGGATGGTGCAATTCTTGCTGTACAGCAGCTAAGCAACATAGCTTTCTATGTATACAAGGACACTTTAGAATATAAGTAGGCATCCTCATGAATTAGTACCTATTCTTGCAGGTACTTTGATGATATCCTCCCCTTTAATATCACTCACATTTTTGTAAATGTTTTCGTTTGATAGAGTTTTTACTCAAAATTCTAGTTATCATCACTCCTTGTTGATTCATGTTTAATCGTATTGCTACGTAGTGAGATTGGAACATGTGTACAGGATGGTTTCTTTGTTAAAAGAAATCATATCATGAGTATGCTTAGTTATCTTCTTAATGCTGAAAACTTGCCAAAACTCAATCAAGTATTCAAGTGGCTAGAATTAAAATTAATAAATAAAATAAGAGGATTTGAGAGTTTGAGCCAATAACCATGTCAGTTAATGCTATCAATGTGTCTCTTGTTTTCTATTTCTATGGAAGAGAAAGGCAAAATTCGAAAATCAGGATACTAAATATGTTTTAGCAAAATAAGCTGTAAATCTTAATCTTTATAGGTTGACGCCTTCTTTAATTCATGGTGATGTATTGTCATAACAGAGTTGCAGACTCTGGTGATTATAAAATTTTGGTAGTTCCTTGCATTTAAATAAAAGAAAAGAAAAAAAGGAAGAGAACTTTTTGGAGTTCCTCTACAAATGCATCACCAAGTTGTCGGAACTCCAAATTTAGATACACTTGGAGGATGTTGTATGTCTGCATATGCATACAGAATATGAACCTTGATATTGATGAGTGATGTGGTGCCTTGTTGAAAATCTGATGGACTCCCCTTTTGACGTGATAATCAGGTGGGATGCTGATGGACCGTTTAAGCCATTGCATGTGATGAATCCTACTAGACTTGCTTTCATTCGGTCCACTCTTTGCCGTCATTTCAGGTAGATTGCATATTCTCTTTATTCCCATTTCCTTGTGAGTTCATGTTGTACTTGCTTCTAACAAGGCATGTAAACATCATGCAAGTGATATTTGGTAAATCTTTCAGGAAGGAAATAAGAAGCAGGAAATTGAGAAGGATATCATATGCACACACTTATTTTTTCCAACGGTTGTCAACTTTTTTTTTTTTTAATGAAAATAAAAGGAAGAAAAAAACCTATACTAAACTGTGAGGCTTTGTTGTTATTTATATATGATACACGAAAGGAGAATTCTTAATAGGGTGAAGTATAAAGATGAAGGTGTGTCACATCTTAAGGTTGTGAGCTCTAGATGTTGAAGTTTTACATGTCATCTGAGGCCTCAAGGCCCATCTACTTGTGCCAAGTCTCTACTTATAACTTGGGATTATCACATGCCTTGTTTTTACTATTCATTTGGGATTTGGAATTTCCGATCACATAAAATCAGTACCCTTGTATGTCTATTATACTGCGTGCATACTGTGTAATAGCCTATTGTCAAACGTTGTCAATATACTATTATACTTCTGATTCCGCAAGCCGTGTTGATATTATGAATATGAATATCCTATAGTTTCTAGCATACTTACACAGTTAACACTACTTTCATCGATAAGAATTACACAGATTGTTGTTTAAGATGCCATTCGAAGTGCAATTAAGTGTTGGAAATATAAATTAGGGAAGAATTTCACATTCAACTGATCAGTTTATCCATTTCTTAGCCTGTACTATTTTCAACTAATAAGGTTGCAAAGTGGTTATGGTATGGATGGGAAGAATTAGTGGTGTATGACCTTAAGTGTGGATGGGGTAATAAATTCACTTATTCCTAAATGTTTCCGTGAGCAGCCAACAAAAAGAATTCAGTCTTTAGTACTCCTTTTGTCATAACTTAATTGACCTGTTTCACTTGTGTTCATAATTTAAGGAAGAGTATTACTTTGCAAGGCTTATATTTTATTTTTTTTGCAAATGTTGTTCCTTTGACTTTTTGATCACTCGGGTAATATAGTCAAATTAATCATTAGTGCATTCATATGGACGCTTAATTTAGGACCACCAGAATAGGAAGGGGTCACTTGAAAAAATGGGACTAGGGATTATATGATTATTTCAGTGTTTTTGCTACATGCTAGCGTAATCTGGCACAAATTTGATACTTGTTTATGTTTTTCAGTTCTTTTGTTTGATTACTATCCCTTCTTTTAGTAAGGAGCCAAATTCTGCAAGGCCTTTCGAAGGACTGAAATTTGTGGATGTTGGTTGTGGAGGAGGGATTCTATCTGAGGTATGTCAGTCTTCATATTTTAGGTTGTGCACCAATTTTCAGTTATTCTCATGCCGTCATTTTTCATGTTCTGTATATGGAATCTGATGGACATACCTTTATCATTACACTCTCTTAAGAGTGGGAGGCTGGGAGTAGTGTTTTAGATGTATCTGTATATGATAGCACAGTGCCTTACATTATTTTTGGTTGGTGCTCTGCAAATTGCAGCCCATTTTTTAAGAGGTATTAGCTGAGAATAATATATTCTTAAGGTTTATTTTAAAGTAATATAAGAACATACTACAAATAGTAAGTAATCATACTCTGTAGTTGCTACTGGTTACCTACCTCACTCTCCTCCCAAGAAAAAGACAAAAGAAAGTTGACAAAAGAATTTTGTGTTGCAGCATTCTATCAAAAGATCTTTGCAATAATAGTTTATATCTATTCTATATTATTAAGGGAGAGTAGGGTCTTTGGTCTCTCTTGGTGTCCTTACTTTATAATCTCAATTATATCCTCTTTTTTTAACTTAAATTTTTTAATTTGATGGTTATTAACATAATTTAAGACTCTTTTGTTTGTAATTGTTGATTTGGTCTTTTGGATAAAAGTCGTAACTTTTAAACTAAACTATCTATTATCTATCCACTTACCTATTTTTTTCTGTATTTATTCTTTTAACTTCCTTAATCTATATTATTGAGGGAGAACAGAGTCTTTGGTCTCTCTTGGTATCATCACTTTATAATCTCAATTATATTATCTTTTTTTAACTTAATTTTTTTTTAATTTCATGGTTATTAACGTAATTTAAGACTCTCTTTTGTAACTGTCAATTTGGTCTTTTGGATAAAACTCACAACTTTTAAAATAAACTATCCATTATTTATCCACTTCCCTATTTTTCTCTCCATTTATTCTTTTAACTTCCTTAAGTAGTAAATTTCTTTCATATTTTGACTTTTACCTCGCATGATCCCACATTAATTTTAGTAGCTTATAAATAATTTTTTTTTTGCATACATTTGTTATGCAGCATGATGTGAAGATCAATTTTGCTGCTTTTAAGATGGACTGACATGTGTTTGAACCAAGTTTTTGATATAAAAAAAAATGTGTCCAACTTTTTTGTTGTTTCCTTGTTCAGCCATTGGCTCGCATGGGAGCTACTGTAATGGGAGTTGATGCTGTGGAAAAGAATATCAAGATTGCACGCCTTCATGCGGTATGGTTACTAGATCAAGAACGAAGATGATTTTTTATTTTTATTTTACTATTATTTTATAAATTCATTGTTCTTTGCTTTGTATATAAACAAATTTTCCCATCAGAACATACACCTTTGTCTCACTTCATGAGCAAAAAAAATCTCATGATGGTGACTAGGAATCTTTTTTTTTGAAATTATCTAGCTACTAAAGGGCCATTTGAATGTATACCCTCTTGCTTGTACATTATTTACAAAAGCCCTGCGAGATATATGGCATCCATAAAATTATCCTTTTTTAAGAAAATCAGAAACTAATCTTGTTTATCTGTAACTAAAGGACTAGCTTCTCTTAAATTTGAGTTTTGGAATCAAAGTTGAACTATTTATTATATACCCCTGTTTTCCTAACAATTCCAGGTGCTACACATGACTTTTTTTTTTCTATATTTTTCCCCCTCCTTTTTGTTGTTTTTCTTTTTTACTAATAAAGTCATATTGGTGGTTGCTTATTGTTTGTTAATTATTTAATCATACCTATACTGCATATTGTCCAAAATTATCTATCACAGTTTTCAAGTGATTAGAGAGGCCAAGTCATTCATAGCATAAATACATTTTCATGCTGAATAATCACCGTATAGACTTTACTGTGCCTCTGATGCCATAATGTTCCAATGTTGTTTTTGCAAGTAAATTTTAATGGTGACAAGTGTTTATTTTATCAGTAGATTATTAATATTCTGCAGACTGTTTTTTGGAATTTGGCCAGGATTTGGATCCAATGACTTCATCAATCGAATATCGTTGCACAACAGCTGGTACATACCATTAAAGTTTGCTTACTGTGAAGATTTTTGTGCGTTAATCTATTTACTCCTTATAACATCTGTGGATTATACTTTGATAAAAATGAAGGTGAGCGATAGAATACCAACTTACTTGGTGCTCAAGTCCTGAAACAACTAATTTAACTAGTGGAACTTTTGTCATTTTGCCATATGTTTTAGGGATTAAACACCAATTAAGCTTGTCCTTGATCCCTCACCTAACTTTTTGGCTTTTACTTTTGTAGGGTTTATATATGTTGCGCTATCTAAGTTAGCTGATCACACCAACTGATTTACGTAAAATGAAAAACATAAAGTGAAAAATTTATCTTTCTCTGCGTAGGTATAACAAATGCAGATGTTTGGGTGCCCATTCTGAGAGTTAACTCCTGAAAATTTTCGATTGTTGGCCAAGCTAGTCTTCAGCTACTAAATGCTACTTTCTTTTTAATGTCTTTCCTATTGACAGTTGTCATTGATTTTTCTCGAGCTCTAGTTCAAAATATCTTAACTTATTAAAGAAAAGGAGCATAAAAGTTCAAATTCAAAGGTATTCTGCTCTAATTTATTTATTCACTGTCCTGTTGTGTAGAAACTTTGGAACGGTTGTTTGGTATAGGTGAATCTTGGGTCTGGCCCTTCTTCAATGGAGAGTTCATTTATTGCAGATTTCTGTGAAATTGGGAAGAAGAAGAGAAACATGTTACTTTAGAAGTATGGGACACATGCTATTGTTTGGTTAGTTTAAACATAGTTTAAAGCTCCAGGTTTTTTAAGATCATTACATGTGTGCTCCTCCACAGTTTCTTTGTGATCGTGGTTGCTGACTTTGTTGTCTATTTATTGGTTTGTTTTACCTTTTGCATCTATTTTCTTCATAGTGACGAGTAGGAAGTTATGGAACATTGTAGAGTAGCAGTTGATTGCTTCTCATTTTTGGCCTTATGAATTTGCATTTGAGCATGTCATCAAGAAGCTCATAGAATCCAGTTTTGTGAACAGAAAAACTGGTTGATGAACAGAGGGAGTTCGATGCTGTGATTGCTTTAGAGGTAGTGTATCGTTATAGTGATTTAATTTTTGTGTGATTTCTTTATCCAACTCTTCTGGAAAATGTATTTGTTATTTCACACAGTTTTTCATTCCTTTCTTGTCATGCACTTTTTAATCATGAGCATGTCCATAATTGTTTGTATCTAATTAGGTCATTGAACACGTAGCAGATCCTGCTGAATTCTGCAAATCCCTGTCAGCATTAACCGTTTCTCACGGAGCCACTGTGATCTCAACAATCAATCGTTCCATGAGATCTTATGCAACTGCCATCATCGCAGCAGAATACATTCTCCATTGGGTAATATATTTTCTTTTACTCTTGCTTTTTTTATTGGATAAGTAATGGTCTATTATATACTCCATATACTTTTGATTTGCGGAGTATTTGTTATCAACACCCTCCGAAGCATCTTGGTACTTAGTTTTATTATTGCATTCTGAAACATTAGAGTCAATGAAGAATCTTGATATTCTTTTGTACATGCAATGCAACTAATGGTAATCTCTAAGTAATACAGTTTATTTACATTGATCGAAATATTCATCATAGTGGTTAACTTCTTAAGATCTATGCTCAAGTGATTACCAGATCTCTGCGAGTGTTTTGTGGAGCATGTGTATGTGTGTACAATCATATAAATTAAATGAATCCAACAGTCGGCTAGTTTTTGTTTGTGATGCAGTTTGTTCATCATCAGATTATTCTTAACCAATCAGCCATCATGTAGTTAATTAAACAGAAGATGGTTCTCCTACCCCCTAGCCCCAAAAACATAAGAGGGTTAATTGCTGGAGCAATTTCTTAATTTTGTTGAGTCAATGTATAGACTAGGACGATTTCGATAAACTTAAGTTGGATTATGTAAAGGGTCTAGTCTATACTTTTCATATTTGTTAGAATCCTTTTGTAGCCTTCTGTTGTGATAAACTGATAATGTAAACTTATTGGCTACTTGAGAAAAATATTTACTTATTGGCAAATGGCAAGTGAGAGGAAAATGAAAGATGATGGTTGCAAAATTATGTGAACGTGTTATGAAATTGGAAAGTAATTATGTTATAAAAAGCTCTCCATAAAATATTATATGTCTGATATTCTTCTGGAGAATATTATGGTTATCATATTGGTACTTGCTTGATGCTAAGTTACTATTTTTATTTACCGAGATTATATACATATGAGAAGGGCTGATTCTTCAAATAGTCTCTTATCATCTAGCATCCATTGAGATTTCTGGGTATTTGTTGCTCTTACTATTAAAATATTATACAGCTTCCAAAAGGTACACACGACTGGTCACGCTTTCTTACTCCTGAAGAAGTAGCAGTTATCCTGCAGCGTGCTTCTGTATCTGTAAGTTCCTGTTAAATTATTGGATTTGGATAATCGAACTTATAATGTGCTTAGCTCTCTCGTTTTCTTCATCTTAATTTGATTGGCTAAATTTTACAGATTCAAGAGATGGCTGGGTTTGTATACAACCCGTTGACGGGCCGATGGTCACTCTCAGATGATGTGGGTGTAAATTTCATTGCATTTGGCACCAAAAATAGCGAATGAAGGAAGAGAGTTATTTGTTAAATTTTATGATTCTTCGGGTAATAATACATGGTGTCTTCTCTAGTTATTATTATTTTTTTGAAATCCCTCTGTGAGTGAGAATAGAAGACGAAAATAAGATAAAATACAAACAGACACAATGGTGGGTGTTATTGTTATTTTTCTAGGTGTGCATAGCCTAAAGTAATGATGCTTAGCCTGAATAGATGAAGTAATACTGAATAATTGCAATTTTATTGCCTGAAGGATGTTACGCTGGATTGCTATGCTATGCACTTGAAAAGGCAAGTGGAATGGAATATAAACAAGACTACTATACTATACTAGCATGTGTTTATAGTGAAACGGTTTTCAGAATTTGTTATTATTATTATTATCTGTCCCAAAACAATGCACACGTAAATGTAATTGAGCTTCCCAAGGCAAAGACGTACACAATTTGCCTACCTACAATACTTGGACCACAATAATAAATCCAAAAAATAAAATAAAATGATTCTCAATATCAATTCTCCTTCTAAATTATAAACATGGGTAACTACTAATTTATTGCGTAGTGTTTTATTTTTTTATATTTTAATAAACAAGAATATACAAAGAGCTACCAAAATGTAGTGTGATTCTAGTTTTAGAGCTAAAAAAAGGTATTCTCTCGTTTAGAAAAGGTATTATATATATATATATATATATATATATATATATAGAAAATTAAATTTAATGCTGTGAAAGGGTAAAGAAAGCAAAATAAATGAAATAATGTTTTCTTTCAAAAAAAAATAGCACCCGATAAATTTAATATGTTTACATTTTTGAACAAAAAAAATAAAAAAATAATTATAGTTAATGAGAAATGCTTTAACTGAAGATAAAAAAAAGTTACTACCATGTATATATAATGACATCATTTCTCAAAACCGAGAGGACAAAACTGAGTATTTTCGCGGCAAGCAATCGAATTCTCTCCTTTCTTTCTGATACTCGTGTTTGTATACAAATTACAGCCATTTTTTTTCCTTCTCTGTAACGAAATAGGGCTTCTGATCTTTAGGTGGAGGGAAGAGATTGTGAGAGAAAATGGAAAGTTCAGACATGTCGTCGATGGTGGCTAGAGGACGTTTGGCTGTGATCTCAGCTCACCTCTCTGCTTCCATTGAAAAATCCTCTGATTCAATTCTTGAATCGTCGACGGTTTCCGCAGCTCAGTCGTCCGTCCAACCGCCGCCGAACCTGAAGGGCTCTTTGACGATCGTTGATGATAGAACCGGTAAGAAGTACCAAGTTCAGGTCTCAGACGAAGGTACGATCAAAGCTACCGACTTGAAGAAGGTAAAAAAATCAATTGGATTTGATTTGTCGTGATTAATATTTTGTTTGTTGTAATTGTGGAGTGTTGGTCCGACAACGGTTTTGGATATTTTGATCTCTGATTTCTTGTGTTTTGAGGTGTGTCTGTGGTTTATTTTTTACTTGTTCATCAGTATATTCTTTTTCTTTTTCTTTTTCATAGCATATACTCTGTTAGTTGCCGATGAACAAAAATTGGAAATAAGAAGGATTTGAAATACCTGATTTGGAATATGTTGACCTTGAAAGAAGAGATAGAATATAGTAGGAAAAAAATAAGGAAGCTTCATGAGTAGAGGAAAAGAATCTCTACGTAGTTGTGCTTTAATTTACGTGATGACCTTTTCACTTTCTTTTGATGCATTTGTTACTTTCCTCAGTTACCAAAAGGGGATATATGTTCTTTTAAAATTGAAGCATGCAATTAGACTATTGGAAGTAGTTAAATCTTGCACAAGTGGAACCCAGAAAGAAGAGGAACTGAAAACATTTCACCTCCATAATAAATTGTTATATAGTGAGACATATGATGATACTTGGTGTGAACAACTTGATAGAGTGCAAATGACCTTAATTTCTCATATCTTGACATTAAATTTCAATGGAATTTATCCTTGCTGGTTTAATATTTAGATTTTATTATGGAGAGCGGTTTTCTTATTGATGTTTGATATTATTGAATCCTGCTAATAATTGCACGCATACAGATAACAACAGGAAAGAATGACAAGGGACTCAAACTTTATGATCCTGGCTACCTTAATACAGCTCCTGTTCGATCGTCAATATGCTACATTGATGGTGATGAGGGGATCCTTCGATACAGAGGTTACCCAATTGAGGAGTTGGCCGAGGGTAGTACCTTCCTGGAAGTGGCATATCTTTTAAGTAAGTTACCCTACCCAAGATCTTATCTGTGGTTAAATAATTCAGAAGCATGGGAGAGTTGAGATTTATTTAGTATGTATTACTGATAGAGTTTTTCAAGCAATCATATTACAGTAGCTGGTTCTTTTATGAAAAAGTATTTAGTAGTCCATCAAAGATTAATTACATTTCTAGAGCTTGGTTTGGGTCGCACGCTAAGGACCATACCATTTGTGGATTGTGTCAGTGTTTCTATTGTAACAGACCATACCATTTGTTAAAGACCAACATAGACAATTGACTTGGTTACTATGCAGATTTTCTAACTGTATGCTCTTAGTTTTGCTTATTTATCTTTGAGGGAAATTGCTAGTTTGAACATTTTTAATCATAATATTATGTGAAAGTTCTAAAACGGGGTTGTACAATTTTATTTTCCAGTCTCCATTATTGATTCTTACCCGTTTGATAGGTTCCAAACATGAAGATAAAAGTAAAACCGGGTTGTAGTCACTAGTCACCATCTACTAGCTTACATAAAGATAAAAGTAAATATTACTTACCATTTTGTACTGTCCTAGTTTAACTAAGAACTGGAAAAGATTAATGCGGTTAATGATTGAGGAGAAAGATGCAATATAAAAATCAAACCAAGTGGATTTTAATAGTTAACGACGGATTGACCAAATGCTTCTCTACGGTAGCATAGCATTGCCATGTGCTTTTACTCTTGGAGGGGGTGAAAAAGGTAGCATGCTGTTTTCTTGATATGAATACGCGTACCCACACACGTGTATGTATATGTATGTATGTCCGCACGTCTATATAGCTTACTTATGTGTTTATGTTTACATATTGGCTGGTACTTTTTCTTAACAACTTGTTCAATTCTGTATTATTTCGAATGAGATAATTACTCATTAGTCATTACGTTTTATATATCTGATTCTTTCACGCGTCTGCATCTTCTAATAATTACACCACATTTGCAGTGTATGGAAATTTACCAAATGGAAGTCAGTTAGCTGATTGGGAATTTGCTGTTTCACAACATTCAGCTGTTCCACAGGGAATCTTGGTGTGGTTTTCTTTCTATTTTTGAATTAATAATCCTTCACTGCATAAAGTGGAACTCAATGTTTCAAAATTTAAGGTTTAGGGACTGCCTAACTATAATATTTCATTATAACATAACGGGGACTGATGAACAGACTGTGCTCCTATGGATACCCAGCAGCTCAGGACATTAAATGCACAGTTTGATTGCCAACTGTTATTAAATGATCAAAAAAGTATTAATATCCATATACCTAACACAACTACAGTTAATCTTTTCTATTGTATATACTCAAGTTGCAGGAATCTCATAAACCTGGATCATGATGTTTAGATTATTATACTAGATGTTAATTTACTGGGTAAATGAAAAACTCTTCTGTCACCCTGAAATAAGATACATTAACAGGGTAAATCATGAATGGATTCTATGTATGACTTGATAAGAATGTTATCTTTCACGAAGAGTTTTTGATAATCTATTATATGCGTCACACTTAGGATCATGGAATTCAATTTAAATGTGATTGATGCTAGACCCATTTTGAGGAAGTGTGGGTGTTTGCTTCCTCTGTGAAGACCATGCTTTATCATAAATTTTTTGTCCTGCTTTAGAAAAGATGAATAGATGATTATGTTCTTTTGAGACTTGGAATCTTTGCGATCCTTTCACACATATGGACAGAGAGGTTTGTCAGAAATTTTGATGATCAAATTCTTCTGGTCAAGACTCTTGAGAGATGAGGTAGCAGTTTATACTAAACTTTCTGCCTCTGCTGTGCTTTCCTTTGGGTTTACATCTCTGACCTTTTAAGGGAGTAGAAAACTAATTCTATTATTTTCTCTCTTTCTTATATTCTTTTGATGGTTGGTGGATCCTTGTTCTCCTATTTTGTAATCTCTTCTCTTGCTATTAATGAAATTCCTGTTTGTCAAATAAAAAGAAAAAAAAAATACTCCCAAGTTCTTAACCCAAAAAGATGCTCAGGAAATTTAATTATCTAACATAAGAGAGCCTTAAAAATCGCAGGATGATCAATTTGCTTATAAAATAAAACTGTTTTTTTTTTAATTTTATTGTTGGTGTATTTATTCTTCTTTCGACATGAAGATGAGTAGTGTGTCTTCCCTAATTCTGAAAGCTGGAACTCGGTATTGCAGGATATCATACAAGCAATGCCTCATGATGCTCATCCAATGGGTGTTCTTGTCAGCGCAATGAGTACCCTTTCTATTTTTCATCCCGATGCAAATCCTGCTCTTAAAGTGAGAATAGCTTACCCAAAATCTTCTTGTCTTTAGTTATGAACAGTGATGGATATATTTTTGTGTTATTTATTTATTAATTTTTCTAAAATAAGAACAAGTGATTGAATATTGCACGTGTTATAATATGTAATTTTAAACATTTTTAACAGCATCCATATTTCCAGAATGAAAAACTATTCTATTTAGAAAGTGGCTTAGCTTTGATGTTTGTTCACTCTTCAATGGGATCTTATCTTCTTGTCATCTTGCCAAACTTTTAAAAAGGGTTGATATAATTTGAGCTTTGATAATTTATTCAGCTGTGTTATGTGAAGATTTTGGTTATTAATATTTTGTTACTGATGCCACAAGTATCTACATGTTTCAAAATAGTATATCCTCTTTGATACAGGGCCAGGATTTATACAAGTCTAAACAAGTGAGAGATAAGCAAATAGTGCGCATACTCGGGAAGGTCTGGTTATCTTCTGTCTTTATCAGTCTTTTTTCTTCATTTGTATGCTGAAACAAATTAAAATGAATACAACTCATGTTAGTGCTGCATGTATTTACTATTTGGTTATATATTCAGGCACCAACCATTGCAGCAGCAGCTTATTTGAGGATGGCAGGAAGGCCTCCTGTTCTCCCCTCCAGCAATCTGTCTTATTCAGAGAACTTCTTATACATGCTAGATTCATTGTATGTTTTGTTACTTGACCATCTTATGACTAATTTCGTTTAACAGAAATTCATGACATACTATCTTCACCGAGTTGCCTAGATTAACATTTTTTTGTCATCTTTTCTGCACAAAAACGTAAATAAAAGCACGAAATTATATTTACTTTCGCAAGGAAAATGTGTGCAAAGATTCATTAGGTTTGTCCTGTACACCTGTTTTTTCAGTAAGTCGAATTTCGTGCTACTCAACGACCATGGACTAAACTAGGATTTAACCCTCTAATCTAATTGTGATTCTAATTTACATAATTGCAGAGGTAATAGGTCTTATACACCCAATCCTCGACTGGCTCGTGTGCTAGACATTCTCTTTATATTACATGCAGAACATGAGATGAATTGCTCAACTGCAGCTGCCAGGCATCTTGCTTCAAGGTATGCAACATTAAAATATAAACAAGATGCATCCCAAAAATCTTGCATTACATATCTGATTCTATATATTTTAGTGGTGTTGATGTTTACACTGCTCTTGCTGGTGCTGTTGGTGCACTGTATGGTCCACTTCATGGTGGAGCTAATGAGGTATGTAATATTGTCTTGTGTTTGAATTAAACATATCAATGGGCCTAAGACCACCATTGACAACATTACTGAACTTGCTAGTTCAGAAGTGTAGCTATTTGTGTTCCAAATATCCCTTTATGGCGTAACGTGTATGTTATACCGAGTCTCATTACTATAGATTCTTTTTTTATTTTGATATTGTAGGCTGTGCTTAAGATGCTAAATGAAATCGGGACTATTGACAAAATCCCAAAGTTCATTGAGGATGTGAAAAACAGGTGAACATTCCCTATATATCTATTCTATATATCTATTCTGACAGTCCAAAGACCTTGTGCATGCATCAAATATGTAATTTCTTCTGATTATGATTCTTGGCTTGCACAAACTTATTCCTACAGGAAGCGGAAAATGTCTGGGTTTGGCCATCGTGTGTACAAAAATTATGATCCCAGAGCGAAGGTTATAAAGAATTTGGCGGAGGAGGTATTTTCTATTGTTGGCCAGGATCCTCTCATTGAGGTGGGTTTCACTATTTTAGTCGCAAATTTGTTCTTGCATATGAAATTTAGTGCTTGCAGTTTTGTTTTTTGTTTTCTCTCATGGGGTGTTGGTGGCCCTACAGAATTGCTACTAAAATGCAGTGTAGGCATCTGGATGAAGTCATTGTATCTGCTTTAATATAGATCAAATGTTAAGTCATGTGAAATCTCATGGAGTCTCATGGACCATGTATGTTTCCGTGCCCTTTTAATGAATTCTCTCGGTGCCGTAGAGTCCCATTTGGGAATTCCATTTTGAAGAATAGAGCATTTAATACAATCACATCATACTTAATAAGTTGAAAGGTTTAAGTTTTCAATGCCATCCTCCAACTTTATGATTTAATTCTCCTATATCTTTCTATAGAAAGAGAATGGCATAATAGGGAAGTTAAAAAACTTAATGTTAACTTCTCAAAAATAGATGCTTTATTTGTGGAGACCAAAAATGTAATGGAGAAACTTGTATTGAGACAGAGGAAGGTCATGATCCTTTGCAAGCTCAAATAAGTAAAGCCTTGTCCCAGATAGTTTGGGGATAATTTGGGTTACAATGTTTATTGTTTTGCCATTCCGCTCTATGTAGGGCCATTCTCTTTGTTTACAAAATTTTTATTTTCCACAAGTTGGGAAAGAGAATGGACTTTATGTATTAAAACATAAATAATAATCTGAGAGAGACATTTTTCAGTCCTACGTAACATACCTTCTGATAACGTTGTTCCTTATTAATTTCTAAAAGTACTTAATTTACAGAAACCTGCAAATGGAGGTGGAACGTGGAGATAAACCAAAAGGCATAGCAGCCCCTAAAAGCCAATAAACAAGTCTTTTCCGGGGGTGGTGTTTGTGTTTAATAATGTGTTTCTACATAATTTCTGTAGCATGTGGATATACTTGCTTCGGTTCTGAGCTATTGACTGCTGTATTATGTTCTCTTAGTTCCGTGTCTATAACATATTATTCTGTTCTATTTCTAGTGTCTTCTTCATTCAATAACAATTATGAAATCTGAAACATACACAGTTTCTTGTCTATAACATGTGATTATTCTGTTCTATTTCTAGTGTCTTCATACAATAATCATTATGAAATCTGAAATATACACAAGGCAATGAAATATATAAGTGGGGAATTGATATTTTCACAAGGGAATTTGATAGTTTCCCCTCACATGAATAGTAAATGAGACACATTTGGGCAAGACCTTGTGAAAATATCAAAAATCTCGTGGAAATAACAGTTATCTGTAACTGTTTGCGCATTTGTTTTTGTTCTTTTATTTCTTCCTTTTGTTACATTGTTGTTTTCTTAATTCAAAACATAATCATTCTATCAAATTTTTTTTTAATCTACTGTGTCATATAAACTGACCTGCGCCATTATCAGGTAGCTATTGCTTTGGAGAAAGCTGCACTATCAGATGAGTATTTTGTCAAGAGGAAGTTGTATCCAAATGTTGATTTCTACTCTGGCTTAATTTATAGGTATTCACAAGGTGTCATCAAGTGTCATTATATTAATTCATGAATTGTTGATTAATTTCTAAAATATTATGACCAGGGCAATGGGTTTCCCAACAGAATTCTTTCCTGTTTTATTTGCGATTCCTCGAATGGCTGGCTACTTATCACATTGGCGAGAATCCTGGATGATCCTGATACAAAGATAATGAGACCAGCTCAGGTTAGTTCTCTACTACAACTCCAACTCCAACTCCAACCTTTCTTTTTGTTTTTGTTTGTATTTATCTTAATATTATTATTCAGGTCTACACTGGTGTATGGATGCGTCCCTACGTGCCACTTCGTGGACGGATAATATCGAAGGAGGCAGATAAGCTAGGTCAGGTGTCGGTATCTAATGCTACCAAGCGGCGTCTAGCTGGATCTGGAGCCTAGGCTTAATCATGGTCCAATGTAAAGTTTACGGCGGCCTATTTGGGAGCTAATCATAGTCCAACGTGTAAGTTTACATTGGCCAAAGTCTTAACCCTTCCAGTGAAAATAATCCTATAGATATTGCAGTTTAAATAAGGGCATAAATAAGAGCAGCACCACCAGAAGAGATGGCCACATTTATTCTTCTTAGAGGTGTAGTTAATTGTTAGCAAGTTGATAACTATTTTCAATTTTGAATATCGACAGTCAACAGATATATCAAAAATGGATGATTATGTGAGCATGATCAAAAGGAGTTGCATTTTGTTCTTGATATATATATACACAAGGAGTTGCAGTTTTTTTGTTGATATATATATATATATATATATATATATATATATATATATATATATATATATATATATATATATATAGTAACTATCCTGTGTTGGCTTTAATTATGCTGAAGATCCAAGTGCTTTTTTATTGCCTCTACCACAATCACAATGACCAAGTTGGAACCTGATTATTATTATTATAATGAGACATATTCCGGCATGTATATATTACTCCACTTTATTTTCTTTGACAAATATATATTACTCCCTTAACCCCTGATATATGCCCTCTATTACTTTTAGTCAAATTAATTAGTTTTAAAAATAATAATTGAGCATATTTAAAATTTTAAAAATCACAAACTTCGAAATTAGTACTAAATTATAGTACGTATTACGGTTACAGTTGCCTGAAAGAGAGGAAATTTATTTTCTGTTTTTTTCCCCTTTTTCTATCAAACAAAATTTTAACAGTTTATTGAAATGTACAATAACTTGAATAGAAAAGAGGGAGAGAGGGAACATTTGATTATACTGTAAACGAGTCTTTTTATCCAGGAGAGGAGAGGAAGCCTTTAAAGTGCTCAAAGGATGATGTAACAGATTCTGATAGAATACAACACAACTAAAATACAAGTACATCGCCTCTCCAAGCAAGACCGCAGATGAGCTCCACACTGCAAACAATTAATTGATGCTCGTCAAAATGCATGGCGTATCGTGAAGTGCTACTAAGGATGTTATATTAAAGTAATAGCTGCATTTGCTAGATTATACAAGGCATCATGCATCTCAACCTGTTGCCCATTTGTAATGATACTACATTTTTTAGAAGAAATGAAGAATCATTATATCATCAAAAAAAAAATTCAAGGCAAAGGATGATATTTACACTTTTTAACTGTATGGAAAATTTGTATAAATTGAATCCAACAATCTTCCCAATATAGGGATTATACATCAATTAAAATATGGAATTATGAGCTTTTGAGACTCGAGAACATATCATTATACATTGCATACTGAAAAATATTTGTAAACATTGACTGGGGAATTTAGTATCTCCTCTGCAATGGTTTGATATCTTGGGAAGTTGAAGCGGTACCTATTACAGAAAATCCACTGGGCTTCTTTATAGACAAGGGACTGCAAGACAAGTAAGACATAATAAGAGTTGTTAACTATATTCAGGTTGTAGCTTTCTAGGAATCTTACACTAACGATTAAGAGAGACTAATACCTGTTATTCCTTTGCACCGCATTTCTCTTCATAGCTGTCAAATTTTTTACCTCTTGGCTATTGATTGGTACCAATAAAGTAAAATAAAATAAGTAAAAGAAGTGGGCCCAAGAAATATTCAACTTCATATGTTACCATGTTCTTTCATATCAAAATTTTTCTGTGCGTGTTATATGTTCTTTCAGACTTACCTGGTGACGTGTCTTTCACAAATAAATGCACATATATAATACATGAAAAGTTTTAAGTTTCAAGTCTAGGCATACATACAAGTTACTCTGTCAAAGCATCAATCTATACTCTATTTTAGGACATAGATCTAATTGGGTCACTCCTTGAATGTGGAAGCACGATGAGGATCCAAAGAAACCATAATTTAATGATGTCAACAATGTCATATTTCACAAGCCCGAGAAATCATCAGTACTTTCTTTCAAGGAAATTTTACCTCTTGAGAAAATCTACTTTGGACTTCTTCATAAAGCTGCTCTTCGAGTTACCAATACTGCTACCAGGTCCCCAACCTACACAAAAAAATAATTTTTAAAAATTTAAAAATAACCAATGTGTGCATCAGTGGCAGCATATCATTCTATGCAAGGTGCTATGTGTTTTGCTCAAACTTGATAATGGATCATCACTACATCAAACCTCACAGAGGTACAAGGATGTGAAAGGGATACCTCCACAAAAATTTCTCTTATTGCTTGAAGGCGGCACTTTTGTACATAACTGAACTTGCCGGCTCTGTTTCCCTAAATATATAAACATTTGGATAACTTACAGAATACAAAAGAAAGAATATGAATAATGCATCTTTTCTGGATCTAAAACATTTCTACCAAAAGTTCAAGAAAAAGAAAATAAAAAAAGAAGCATTTATTCCAAGTTGTATGTTTGAACCTTCTCATAATAATAGTTTATAGAAATAAGAGTGGGTCAAAAAATGTTTGAACCTTCTTGAAATTGTTTAAGTATAGTATTTAAATATTTTAAAAGCCTAACAAGTAATACAACCTTGGTACTAAAACTAGTGGAAAAGTCTAATGAATAAATTAAATGCTCTATTATTCTACAAATGATGACTTACAGATTCCATATGAAAGTATGCAAGGACATTAATTATGTTACCAATGTTACCTAAAGATTAAATAACTTTGGAGAAGAACATGAAATATGCAAATTGCAGCATCTACTAGAAACACACTCGAACATAAAAATTGTGAAGACTATGTTTTCAAAACCAAAATATTTGTCTGTAGAAAACTTACGGGCATTATAATTGACAATTATTTCTTTCTTTTTTCCATTGCCTATTCATTTACTGTTTGAGCTTACCATAATTTTTCAAATAAGATAGCAGAATAGGCTCAAAATAAAGCACGAGTAATTAGATTGAACTTGTGAAATGTGAAATCTTTTTCACTTCTTGATAGTATTTTAAATCAAAACTCTGTTTGTATAGAAGGAAAAAAAAGAAAATAAGGATATTAAGACATTGTAAAGTTTACTACCTAGAATCTAAATAAAAACAAGAAAACAAAACTATAATCCGTCATAGTTGCAGCATAATAACTTCTTTATATATCATCTAAATTTACACAAAGTCAATCTGCAAAAGTTACAAAATTCGATATATTGTTTCTTTGGCATCAATTTATGAAACTTCACCGAGAATAATTTGCAAGACTTATTTTGTGTTTCTTTATATCCTGTTCCTAAACATTCACAGCAAACAATAATGAGAAAACAAATATTCATTCAAGAGAAAAATTACGAATTTTAAATATGTTAAAGAAAAATAATCAGGATAATGGAACAAAGAAAGCCAAACTATAATTCTTGTATTTAGACCTCATAAAAAGTTTTTTTAAAAAAGATTTCAGTGAGATCAGCTAATTATTCCAAAGAAAGGGGCAAATTAAAAACATCAATATAATCCGTTTGCCTTGAATCAATACAGATTAATCTAATTATTCATCAATTCATTGGATTTAAGTAAAACTATAGAAAAAGAACATATGAATATGTAATACCTCACGCACGGGAACGCGATTAAAATCTGAAATCGAGGTAGCCTGCTGAAGATGAGACGCCTAACGGACTTCGATGATCACTAATATCTAAATTAAAAAAAAAGAAAAAAAAAGAATTGCAATTAAAAAATATAAAAATTATGCTAAAGCGCACTGGGGATCGAAAGATGTACTGTAAACAATATTCATGCATTTCGCTAAGATACTCCACGGAGGTATCCTCCTCGGCCTGCGTAAAGGGCCCGATCCCGATGGGTGGGCTAACACTTGGATGGGCGGAGATCGGGTCGGGTAGCTCCGAAATAATAAATCTACTAGTAGTACTGTAGTATTTAGGAGCGGAGCAATGGTGGTAATATAGAAGAAACTTAATTGTAGTATTAGGTTTAACTAAATTATTATGCCACTTTTAACTTATTAAAACTAATTCAAATCATATAAATTTTACTGTAATACATATTGTTAATAGTAGAATTTCATTACAAGACTTTTATAATTTCAATATTTATTGTTGTAAAATTTTAGAATATGACATTTTTATTTGATTAAAATATTTAATTAATGTAAGTTGAGACTTTTAGACCTAAATTTCCCACTTTAAACTAGATTCTAGGCGAATAGTAATAACATCCTTGTCCTTGCTTAATATTATGTTCAAGATAAAAGTTTTTATTACTATTTCAGGTAGTTCCAGATTAAATGTATATTTACCTTAAATAATTTATTTTTTATAATAATTTACTTATAATACCTTTATTATTAATTGTTATATTTGTATTCTCTATGCATATTTATGGAGCATCACTAGTAATGTGCAGAAAATTATGTAATTAAATGAGAATTTATGTGGCGTTTCAAAATAGGTATACATTACACATATTCAGTCATTAAATACATGTAGTACGAGAATACAAATACAATATTTAAAATACAACAAAGAGAGTTGTGAGTTTTAATACAACTATTGTCTTCTAGACAATATCCACTCTCTCGAATAAGTCCTCATTACATTTATTATCACACTATTTAATGAATAGTGAGGACTATTAATCTTATCATCGGGACCGTCACTCCGATTCTCCTACTTAGTCCCGCCACGTTCTCATTTCTGAATAGAAGCGGTGAAAGAAAGGTGAGCTCAACTAGCCCAAGAAGAAATATTATGACTAAGATAATGCGAGAATAAATTA
The DNA here is from genome assembly GCA_020205605.1 of Panax ginseng. Classification (NCBI taxonomy): domain Eukaryota; kingdom Viridiplantae; phylum Streptophyta; class Magnoliopsida; order Apiales; family Araliaceae; genus Panax; species Panax ginseng. The sequence continues at coordinate 110,391,169 of CM035144.1, read as the reverse complement.
TCATTAGTCTTCAACGATGTTAAACCCGATAAAATACAATAGACATCAAGTTTAAGCTATGGAACATCACGATCCATTAAAAGAGTCAAGTAGAGAATAAAATCTACTATCTTTTATGATTTAAAACGTTTTCATCACTTTTATCATTTGGGACTCGCTTAATAAATAATCCATCATCATCCCACTACTGACTAAGGATATGCATTAGTATCACAACCATAAATTATCCATGCCTTTATGGGCAATGATATTTATGTATTCATCAATGGTCGTGATCATGACAACAATCGGCCCATCAATGCACTCACGGGCCAATGAGGACTTTTACCACGTCATTTGTAACATTACGACCATGATTACCTTGAATAATCCACGGTCATAATCATACCAAGTCCATCTACATGCCTACGAAGCCACAAATGACTTTCAAAAAAAATATAAACATGAGGATGGCGACAATGATATAAGAGTTCAAAAAAACAAGTTCAAGAATTAATTTATTCAGGAACTAATAACATCCAAATTGTCAACATGATACTTCTTTGTAGAGTAAAATTTAAGAATGCTCAGAAGAATATTTCCGTGAAAAGAGATCTTTGGATGAAGCCGCAAATATCGAGGATATTTCACTAATTTCATGGAGTATAGAAGTCAAAACTTTAACCAACCGAGTATAATAAAGAATGGAATAACAAAAGAAATCACCGTGCATGCGGTATTGCGATGACGAGGTTATTCAACGAGAATAATAAATAACGGAACCGGTCGTCGGAAGCGTAATACGCCAAGCTGGGATATTCCAGCAGAATAATAAAGAATGGAATAACAGCAGAAATCACCATGCATGCGATACTTAGCATAGGCGAGTTATTCAATGAGAATAATAAATAACGGAACCCGGTCCCGGCCAAAAGCGCATGTACGAGGATATTCAATGAGAATAATAAAGACGCGGGCAAGAATTAGGCGTAAAAGCATGTGAACGGGATATTCTAACGAATAATAAAGAATGGAATAATGAAGAATTTCACCAAGTATAGGGTGGCTCGCGTATCTGAAGTTATTCCAACAAAATAATAAAGAATGGAATAATGAAGTTCTCTTCATGAATACAAAAAAATAATACATCTTACTTAGTAAAAGAAACTTGATATCGGAGTAGTGAAGTAGCGAATACTTTTCTTCTTTCTCTCTATAGTTTCTCTCTCTAGAGTTTTAGTGAATTCGTAAGAAATAATGAAGGAATAAGCTTCTATTTATAGAAGAATGAGCTGAATAGTAACCAATCCATTAACGATCCAGATTGATTTACTTTAAACGGACGGTCCAGATTGGTTTACAATAAAATATAATATATTCTATTTATAATCTAATAAAACGAATAACTTTATAAAAGTATTCTATTTTATATAAAAAAATTTTACTATGCAAACACTATGCATAATAAAATATAATATATTCTAATTATTATCTAATAAAATAGATAACTTTATAAAAGTATTACATTTTTTATATAAAAGATTTTACTATTAGCCTAATAAAAGCGAATAACTTTATAAAAGTATTACATTTTATATATAAAAAAAATTTCATTTTATTACATTAATAATACTAATAAAACAAAACTTCATCATCATTATTATTATTCACACTATTAATCGATTGTGTCGTTCCCGAGAAGGGGCTTTCAATAAGAATTTCTCCCTATTGGCGCGCTTGATTAGGTGACCAAACCTCATGTTTGGCAAAACTTCTGAACATCGTTAATAATGCAAATAATAATATTAATAACTCTGTCATCTCAATTATTGATTTAATAATATATAAAATATCGACAATAATTGAATAAAATTGAATGACTTCTCACGTAAGCATCAATAATCAATATCGTGTGCTACTATGCAACCAATGCGTATTCTCATACTTTTAACACCGGTGTTTCAATAGTTATTGGTAAAAATTCATACGAATTATTTTCATAAAAAATATTTTTGTCGTTTTTCTCAATCAATGATAATTCTATTATGGAGTCCACATGATGATTGTGTAGATAAATCGTACGAATATTCCTGTTTAAAATGAATATTCCCAAGCGAATCGAATATTATATAACAACTTGCGTACTTTGTAAAATTTATAAATATTATCCACAACTATAACATTATATCAAATTTATTCCATTGTGGCGCCCCCAAAATAGGTATCTGACACCCATTTCGAAAGTCGCCAAAATACATGGTATGAAAGCAAACTACAACTTTGACAATACAGGATGTCGTGTAGAATACGACAATACAACTGGCTGTGAGTTTGAATACAAATATTGTCTTACAGACAATATACACACCCAAATAAGGTCTCATTAATTATTCATACACTATTTTACTGAAGTAGTGAGGACAACTAAAACATCTTCCTAGAACCATCACTCCATTACCCAGGCTCGATCTGCTATGTTCTCACCTCCCCGAGAAGAAAAATGGAACAAAAAGGAAAAGGGTGAGCTCAACTAGCCCGAGAAAAGAATATTATGACTAAGATAATATACAACAAATTATCGCTAGTCTTCAACGAGGGAAAAATCTAATAGAATACAATAGACAACAAGTTTTAGATCAACAAATCTTGGTGAAGCGACAATCCATTAGAAGAGTCACGTGTAGAAAGAATTCTCATTGTCTTCTAAGGTTTAAAAGTCCATCATCAATAGTTTATCCCCGTAATAACAATCAATATACATCTTTAATCATCTTTGCACTCTGAGCCAAAGATATTCATTTATATCACCATTGGTCATATGTTCATCTCAACACTGTTCATCTTTTGCACTACAGGCCAAAGATATTCATCGATTAATCGTTTCATCTTTGCACTACTGAGGCCAAAGATATTCATTTATATCATCATTTAAGACCGAGGATGATGAAAAATATTTTTAAAGAAAGCGAATCCAAAGTGAAACAAAATGATGAGGATTAAGGATTAAGGATTTCGTACTTTTTGTTTTACCCATATTCAAAAAAAATACCTCGAAAATAATCATATTGGTGTAAAATTCAAGAATGATCAAAACATGGATACAATCAAAGCTAGTATCCGAATAGATATTTTGGACAAAAAGAAATTTTTTATTTTTTGGTGAATAGTCTTAGTATTCGTGAATAGTATGTCGTATCGTGAATAAGTCGTAGTATACGTGAATAAGTAACTCCAAACACAACAAGTTCCAAATTTGATAAAAAAAGTTCACCAATACTTGGCATAATGATATTGAAGAAAAAATATCATTTAAGAAGAAAATAATATCCACTTACCTCAAAATAACCGTCTTGGTGAATTTTGTGGTATAGTCTTGTGAAACTTCATATAGTATAGCAACACTCAAAGTATACTCACAAGAATACGCTCGATAATTTAGAAAGAGAGAAAACTTAGTTTACGGTGTGATTTTCAATTCTAACTTAGCCCTCTATTTATAGGAAAATGTTAGAGCATGAAAGGAGACTAAATTAATAAATTATTATTATTAAAATCAAATTTCTCGCATGCTAGCCATCAAAGACCAGCATGCCACTCTTGAAAATAATTTTCCAATGACCCACATGTTGTCAAACAAGAGTGGGTCCCACCCATTATTTAATAAAAATTATTTTATCTTAGAAACTTCAATAATTAGTAGAAAATAGCTCGTTTATCGAGAAAAATTTGAAACTCGCGACTTTTCATGGGAAATTCCATTCTCTACAACTTTGCGAAGAAAATTTTTCCAAATCAAACGAAATTGGAAGAAATCTATAAGCAGACGATTTTTGACGCCTATAATCAATTTTTGGTCAAGAATTGTGTCCGCAAACACACAAAACATATATTAAACATTTAATGCCACAAAATACTCTACCTCCTCATATACTCATATATCCCACAATCATTATAAAAATATCATAATTAATATATTATTAAAATAATATATTTAAATGTATTATTTTATCGAAAAAGATAAAATATTAATTTTCAACAATTGTCACATTAAAAATTTTCTCCATCTATATCCACATAAAATAAATATTTTCTTTATCATAATAATCAATAATTAATTATTCAAAATAATATTACAGAATCACAAGATCTTGACAACCGGTAGTTCCCGAGAAAGAGGGCTTTCGATAAGGATTTCTCCTCTTGGTAGCGCCTTGATTAGGTGACCAAACCTCTCCTTTGAGCAGAACTTTCTAGACATTGCCAATAATGTTATGTCGATAATATTATTCAAATAATATGAATTATTGATTTGATAATGGAAAATCTTGTGTAATGACAATTATTGAAACAATAATAATATAAATATCAATGCAAAGCAATTATTGAATCAATAAGATAAAATAATGAGCGATAATTCTTGTACCAATTATTGAGTAAAGGCCTTCTTACGTAAGGATTAATAATTCAACAATGCGTGCAATCTGGTATCTTCTTTGTGCGACCACGCGTATTCATGTATTTTAACCACCGGAGTAACCCAGCAGTGTTTAACGGTAATAATTTCGTCGTTATTTATAAAACTCAATCTTTATCGTTTTCCTTCATCCAATAGTTTTTTAGTTATGGGGCCCACCAATGATGGCAAGCGCCGTCAAACGGAGATTCTCGACAAAAAAGAATATTCCACGACCAAACGAATATTCCAAACAATAATGAATATTTTATAACCACTTGCTTATTTTGTAAAATTTGCACATTTCACCCATAACAAAGAATTATATCAAATTAACCCTTATTAATTTAGAATAATGAATAAAGAAAAATTCAATTTTATTTATAATAAGTTGGGGTCTCTACAACCTCCCTCCTTATGAAATTTAAATCTCTAAATTGACATACATACAGTATATCGAAAAGGTGAGGTACCTTGCTTTCATCTCCGATTCCAACTCCCGTATCATTTCCTCAATTGCATGGTTTCTCCACAAAACCTTAACTTGTGGTATAACCCTTCATGCGTAAGACATGCTCTTTCTATCCAAAATCTCAACAGTATCTCCTCGTATGTTAAATCTTCCGCTATCTCAAATGCGGTTCTAATGCTGATAATGTGGTTCGGGTCTTTCACATATTTCTGAAGCATAGATATGTGGAATACATTGTGAACACGAGACATACTTGGAGAGTGCTTAGCGAGTCTATAAGGCTACGTTCCTATTCGATTCAAGAATCTCAAATGGACCAACAAACCTTGGATTGAGCTTTCCTCTTTTTCCAAATCTTGTAACTCCCTTCCATGGAGCAATCGTAATAATACATGATCTCAATATTAAACTCCACGTCTTTCTATGAAGATCAAGATAACTCTTTTGTCGATCTTGTGAAGTTTGAACACGTTGTCGAATCATTTGGATCTTTTACGTAGTCATGCGTACTAATTACGGTCCCAACAATATTGCTTCTCCCTTTCGTCGCCCCAAAGATTTCGAGAAGCGACATTTTAAATCCATACTAGCGCCTCAAATGGAGCCATGCCTATACTTGCTAACGATAGCTGTTGTTGTAGGAGAATTCCACCGGTGGTAGGTACTTATCAACTTCCTTTGAAATCTAGGACACACAGTCTTAATAGATCTTGAGGGTTTGAATAGTCCTCTACGATTGTCGTCCGTTTGAGGATGGTATCTTTGAATCAGAATCGTAAATCCGCGCCCATAGCTTTACGCAAGCTAACCCAAAATCTTGAAGTGAATCTCGGGTCACGATCCGAAACTATGGATCTTGGCATGCCATGCAATCGTGACAATCTCATTCACGCACATCTGAGCAAGGCGTTCGAGGGATAAGTCTCGTGTATCGGTGAAAGAAATGGGCGGGACTTGGTTAATCTATCAACAATAACCCAAATTGCATCTCGCCTTGAGAAACTTTGGGAAGACACTGTAACAAAATCCATAGTAATGTGTTCCCATTTCCATTAGGAATCTCAAGTGGTTGCTGATGGACCTTTTGGCACTTGATGCTCGCTTTTACACGTGAGGTTAAACATCTTGAGATAAACTCCGCAATCTCTCTCTTCATATTGTTCCACCAAAATGTATGTCGAATATCATGATACATTTTGGTACTTCCGAGATGGATTGCAAGCGGGGTGTTGTGTGCCTCCATCATGATTTTATGCTTCAGTCGAGAATCGTTAGGAACGCAAAGTCTCAGAATTGACTCAAGTATTCCTTCCTCATCAATTCTTGCTTAGGAATATCTCCTTCTTGCACTTTCTTCTTCATACGCATCGACATTGTGTAAGCTTGAAAGCGGCTTTAACTTTATCGATTAAAAGTCGGTTCTACTCGTATATTCGCCATCATGTGGGACCACAGGTCTTTAATTCTATCTTCATCCTTTGTAAGTCGTATAAAATGGGCCTTTGCATTGACAATATTGCACTCGTGCTTGCATATGATCTTCTACTCAATCGTCGGCTACCACGTTCGCTTTTCCGGGATGATATTGAATAGTGTGATCATAATCTTTAATGACTCGACCCAACGTCGGCTGCCAGCATGTTGAGTTCTTTTGGGTGAAGAAATATTTGAGGCTTTTATGGTCCAAGTATAAATCTCCACTTTCTCTCCATACAAGTAGTGTCTCCGTATCTTCAATGCGAATCACGATTGCTGCCAATTCTAGATCATGAGTAGGATAATTCCTCTCATATTCTTTGAGTTGTAAGTGAGGCATAGGCTATGACTTTCCCATGTTGCATGAGAACACATCTAACCCCTTTCCGGAAGCATCATTTGTAGATAACAAATCCATCTGAACCGGATGGTATTAGCCGAAACAGTCCGAAATGAGTCTCCTCTTGAGCTCTTGGAAGCTCTTCTCGCATTCCTCGGTCCATAAGAATTTTGCACCCTTAAAGTCGGTGAGTTAATGAGTAGCGATTCGAGAAAATCCTTCCATAAATCGAGATAATAACTTATTAAGCCCAGAAAGCTGCGTACTTGATCCACCGACTTTGGTTGCTCTAACTTTGTATTGCTTGATCTTGGCAAGGGTCAACAGATACTCCTTGTTTTGACACCACGTGCCCAAGGAATGCTACTTCCTCAAGCGAACTTCGCATTTCTTGACTTGGCATAAAGCTTGTGTTCACGAAGTCTTTGTAGTACCGACTTCAAATGGTGCTCATGATCTTCTGGCTTTTGGAATAGATGAGGATGTCATCAATAAAGACAACAACGAACTGATCCAAATATTCCTTAAATACACGGTTCATCATATCCATGAAAGCGGCGGGAGAATTAGTCGATCCAAAAGACATGACCAAGAATTCATAATGCCGTATCGAGTCACGAATGCCGTCTTTGGAATATCCTCGGTTTTAATCTTGGTGATGATATCCGAAGCGAAGATCGATCTTTGAAAAGAATTGCGCTCCTTATGGCTGGTCGAACGAGGTCATCAATGCGAGGTGGCGGATACCTATTCTTGATGGTGACATGGTTGATTCTCGATAGTCAATACAAAAGTCGCATACTCCGTCTCTTTCTTCTTTCTGAATAAAAGCAGGAGCACCCCGAGGAGGCGTCTTTGGGGCCGAATGAAACCAGATGTCTAATAACTCCCGTGGTTGGACTTTTAACTCCACGAAGTTCAATAGAGCCATTCGATATGGGGTTTTAGAAATGGGCTTTGTGCGGTTCAAGGTCAATAAAGAATTCAACATCACGTTACGGGGTAGGCAGGGAAGCTCTTCAGGAAATACATCAGGGAATTCTTTAACCACAGAAATATTATTCAAATCTGACTTGTCTTTATTCAAATCCATAACATGGGCTAAGAAAGCTTGACATCCGTTTTTCAATAAACGAATAGCTTTGTGGCTTGATATGATGATGGTGATTTTAGTGGTTTAGTGGTTTGAATTCGTATGGCAGGTTGGTTAGGAATATGAAAACTAACAACCTTACGAAAACAATCAATTTTGGCATGATGAGTGGTTAACCAATCAATTCCTAAAATCACATCAAAAGCAAGTATCTTTAAAGAGATAAGATCAGCGAGGTAATGTGATAGTGCCAACTTGGATCATGCAAGATTTATAAGCTGTAGATGTAACGAAGGTTTCACCCAACGGAGTTTCAACAGATAAATCAAAATCTAATTTCTCCGAGTCAAGTTTAAGCGTTGAGCACAAGTAGGAGAGATAAAAGAATGGGTAGAAGCAACGGTATCTAGTAAGGTATAAACTTGCAAGAATTCAAGATTAGCTTACCCGTGATCACCTCGTTTGGGTTCTCACGTTTTGTCGATCACGATAAACGCTCTTCCAGGAAACCGTGATTTCGACTTATCCGGATGACCCTTGGAATCACCACTCTCTTGAACTTGGTTTCGCGATAGTACAATCTCGGCGATGTGGCCTTCCTTTCCACCGGTTGTAACATACCTTGGATTGTTGTGGGACAGTTTGGGGTGATATGTCCCTCCTTCCCGCATTTGTAACATCTAATGGCGGTCGTTCTCCTCCCCTAGCATTTGTTGTTGGTCTTTGGTCTTTGCAATTAATATCTTCCGTCATTGTTGAATCTTCTCTTCGAAATTTCCACTTGAGTCACCTCTCCTATTATCATGTCCACGATTACCACACGAGTGGTTACCGCTTTGTCCGTATTCTTTCCTCCTCGCTAGTTATCATCGTTCGATGACTACCCACGATTGTGGTCCCTCGGTTGAGTATACTCTTATCTCGATTCTAATAAGCGAGCCCGTTGACAACATCTCGAATCTGAGAGAAAATTTATGAGAGATAAGGTATTAGCGAATCTACGGTTTTAGACCTCTAAGAAACATCGCGTCATTCGTTCCTCATTCTCCACCAAATGAGGTCTGAAACTGGATAACTCTGCGAACTTTGCCTCGTCTTTGAGACACCGTCATGTTGTTACGTTCGGAGTCTAATAAACTCTACCTCCTTCATATAGCGAATACTTTCCGGAAAGTACTTGTCATTGAACGATTCTGAAATCTTTCCCAAGACATGTTAAGTGCATCGGTGTCAGTACGCTTCACTGATTCCACCACGATGTCCGCTTCACCCACGAAACATAAAGGTGGCGAATGGAACCTTCATTCTCCGTGCACCCCAAGACATCGAATATCTTGGTAATTTGCTTGACCCACGTTTTACGCCTTGATCGGATCCGGCTTTCCATGGAAATCTGGTGGTCCCAACTCCTTAAAGCTGCTTGCATTTGTGATGAATGCAGCATTGCCATCATTTCCACCCGTATTTTGTGTACGAGTCTCCTTATGCGATTTTGCATGAACTGCAAAAAGCTTCTAAACATGCCGTCATTCATCATTTGCTCGTTGGCGTTGTTCACGGGAGGAACATTGCTGACTGTCAGACGTTCTCCTCGTTGGTAGTCTCACCGCGTCTCCACGGTCTCATAAACTCCATTGTTAACGTTCTCGTGACCATTCTTAAATCTTGCCATAAAACAAGGGTTAATTAAACAAATTAACATATCACATAATATCCTATATTATGATGAGCCAACAAATAAGCTTAGGTAGACACACTTGGCGAAGGATTTACTTGTCTCTCCCTCCTAGTTCTATTCCCCGATCTCCGCCGGAGATCATATCCTAAGCTCTAATACCAATTGTGGCGCCCCCAAAATAGGTATACAACACCCATTACGAGTCGCCAAAATACATGGTATAGAAAGCAAACTACAACTTTGACAATACAGATGTCGTGTAGAATACGACAATACAACTGTGAGTTTGAATACAAATATTGTCTTCTAGACAATATACACACCCAAATAAGGTCTCATTAATTATTCATACACTATTTTACAGAAGTAGTGAGGGATGACTAAAACATCTTCCTAGAACCATCACTCCATACCCCGACTCGATCCTGCTATGTTCTCACCTCCTGAGAAGAAAAATGGAACAAAAAGGAAAAGGGTGAGCTCAACTAGCCCAGTAAAGAATATTATGACTAAGATAATATACAACAAATTATCGCTAGTCTTCAACAGGGAAAAATCTAATAGAATACAATAGACAACAAGTTTTAGATCAACAAATCAATGTGAAGCAACAATCCATTAGAAGAGTCACGTAGAAAGAATTTCTTGTCTTCTAAGGTTTAAAAGTCCATCATCAATAGTTTATCCTGTAATAACAATCAATATACATCTTTAATCATCTTTTCACTTCTGAGCCAAAGATATTCATTTATATCACCGGTTGGTCGTGTTCATCTCAACACTGTTCATCTTTGCACTACTGAGCCAAAGATATTCATCGATTAATCGTTCATCTTTGCACTCTGTGCCAAAGATATTCATTTATATCATCATTTAAGATGAGGATGATGAAAAATATTTTTTAAAAAAGCGAATCCGGTGAAACAAAATGACAAGGATTAAGGATTAAGGATTCGTACTTTGTTTTACCCATGTTCAAAAAAATACCTCGAAAATAATCATATTGGTGTAAAATTCAAGAATGATCAAAACATGGATACAATCAAAGCTAGTATCCAGAATAGATATTTTGGACAAAAAGAAATTTTTTTATTTTTTGGTGAATAGTCTTTAGTATTAAGTGAATAAGTGTCAGATATCGTGAATAGTCAAGTATACGTGAATAAGTAACCCCAAACACAACAAGTTCCAAATTTGATAAAAAAAAGTTCACCAATACTTGACATAATGATATTGAAGAAAAAATATCATTTAAGAAGAAAATAATATCCCCACCTCAAAATAACCGTCTTGATTGAATTTGGTATAGTCTTGTGAAACTTCATATAGTATAGCAACACTCAAAGTATACTCACAAGAATCGCTCGATAATTTAGAGAGAAAGAGAAAACTTAGTTTACGGTGTGATTTTCAATTCTAACTTAGCCCTCTATTTATAGGAAAATGTTAGAGCGCCTAAGGAGACTAAATTAATAAATTATTATTATTAAAAATCAAATTTCTCGCATGCTAGCCATCAAAGACCAGCATGCCACTCTTGAAAATAATTTTCAGCAACCCACATGTTGTCAAACAAGAGTGGGTCCCACCCATTATTTAATAAAAATTATTTTATCTTCCGAAACTTCAATAATTCGTAGAAAATAGCTCGTTTATCAGAAAAATTCGAAACTCGCAACTTTTCATGGAAAATTCCATTCTCTACAACTTTGCGGAAGAAAATTTTCCAAATTCCAAGCGAAATTGACCGAAATCTATAAACGGACGATTTTACAGTCTATAATCAATTTTTGGTCAAGAATTGTGTCCACCGACACACAAAACTTATGTTAAACATTTAATGCCACAAAATACTCTACCTCCTCATATACTCATATATCCCACAATCATTATAAAAATATCACCGTTAATATATTATTAAAATAATATATTTAAATGTATTATTTTATCGAAAAAGATAAAATATTAATTTTCAACAATTGTCACATTAAAATTTTCTCCATCTATATCCACATAAAATAAATATTTTCTTTATCATAATAATCAATAATTAATTATTCAAAATAATATTACGAGAATCACGATCTTGTAACCGGTAGTTTTAAAGGAAGAGGGCTTTCGATAAGGATTTCTCTCTTCTTGGCGCAATTGATTAGGTGACCAAACCTCTCTTTGAGCATGAACTTTCTAGACATTGCCAATAATGTTATCTCGATAATATTATTCAAATAATATGAATTATTGATTTGATAATGGAAAATCTTGTGTAATGACAATTATTGAAACAATAATAATATAAATATCAATCAAAGAATTATTGAATCAATAAGATAAAATAATGAGCAGTAATTCTTGTACTCAATTATTGAGTAGTGCCTTCTTACGTAAGGATTAATAATTCAACAATCTTTATGCAATCTGGTATGCTTCTTTGTGCGACCATAGCGTATTCATCGTATTTTAACCACCGAGTAACCCAACGGTGTTAGCGGTAATAATTCACGTCGTTATTTATAAAACTCAATCTTTGTCGTTTTCCTTCATCCAACCGTTTTCCGTTATGGGGCCCACCAATGACTGCGCCGTCGTACGGAGATTCCCGACAAAAAGAATATTCCACGACCAAACGAATATTCCCCGACAATAATGAATATTTTATAACCACTTGCTTATTTTGTAAACTTTGCACATTTCACCCATAACCAAAGAATTATATCAAATTAACCCTTATTAATTTAGAATAATGAATAAAGAAAAATTCAATTTTATTTATAATAAGTTGGGGTCTTACATCCATAATATTCAAAAATGATATTTATAGAAAATTCATTTTATTCATAAAAGTTGGGGTCTTACAATCTCCCCTTCTTATGAAATTTAGCCCTCGAAATTAAAGTGCACGCACTGGTATGTCGAAGAGGTAAGGATACCTTGATTTCATTTCAGATTCTAACTCCCAGGTCATTTCCTCAACATCGTTGTTCCTCCATAAAACTTTGACTTGAGGTATAACCTTGGAGCATAGAATATGTTCTTCTTATCCAAGATTTGAGCAGGGAACATCTTCATACGTTAAATCTTCCGCTATTTCGTCAGGTTCCAACTCAATAATGTGGTTGGGTCTTTCACATATTTACGTAACATGGATATATGAAAAGCGTTATGAACACGAGACATACTTGACGGTAAAGAAAAGCAAGTCTATAGGCTCTGATCCCTACTCGATCGAGGATTAAAATGGGCCGATGAATCGAGGATTGAGCTTTCTCTCTTTCCAAATCTCGTAACTCCTTTCCATGGAAGCAACACGCAACAACACATGATCTCCGATATCGAATTCCACGTCCTTTCGATGAAGATCAAAGATAACTCTTTTGTCGGTCTTGTGAGGTTTTTTTATCGTTCTTGGGATCGTTTGTATCTTTTACGTAGTCATATGTCTCAACTCCGGTCCCAACAAGCGTTGCTTCACCCACCTCATCACTGGCCACACTGGAGAAGCGACACTTTCTTCCATACAATGCTTCGAATGGAGCCATGCCGATACTTAACGATATTGTTGTTGTAGGAAAACTCCACCAATGGTAAGAACTTGTCCCAACTTCCTTGAAGTCAAGGACACAAAGTCTTAATAAATCTTTAAGAGTTTGAATAGTCCTCTCTGATTGTCCATCCGTCTGAGGATGATATGCCGAACTAAATCGTAAATCAGTGCCCATAGCTTTTTGCAAACTAACCCAAAATCGTGAAGTGAATCTTGGGTCTCGATCAGAAACTATGGATACTGGCATACCATGTAATCTTATAACCTCTTTTATGTACATACGAGCAAGACGTTCAAGTGTATAAGTTTCTCGTATAGGTAAAAAATAAGCAGACTTGGTCAATCTATCAACAATGACCCAAATTACATTTATACCCTGAGAAACCTTGGGAAGACCAGTAAAGAAATCCATGGTAATGTGTTCCCACTTCTATTTTGGAATTTCAAGTGGTTGCAATGGACCTTTTGGTACTTGATGCTCCGCCTTGACTCGTTGACACGTTAGACACCTTGAGATAAACAGCGCTATGTCTCTCTTCATATTGCCCCACCAAAATGTATGTCGAAGATCATGATATATTTTAGTACTCCCAAGATGGATTGCAAATGGTGTGTTGTGCGCCTCCATCATGATTTTATACTTTAACTCAGGGTCGTTAGGAACACAAAGTCTAGAGTTGACTCGAAGTATTCCTTCTTCATCGAATCTTACTTCTGGCATAGCACCTTCTTGTATTTTCTTCCTCATATGCATCAGCTTCAGGTTTGTAGCTTGAGCAGCTTTAACTTTATCGATTAAAGTCGGTTCCACTCGTATATTCGCCATCATCACTTGGGTCCCTGGAGTCTTTATCTCTATCTCCATCCTTTGCAAGTCATACAAAATGGGCCTTTGTGTTGACAATATTGCACTCGTACCCGCATATGATCTTCTACTCAATGCGTCAGCTACCACGTTCGGTTTTTCAGGATGGTATTGGATGGTATGATCATAATCTTTCAAAAGTTCAAGCCAACGTCGTTGTCGCATGTTTAGTTCCTTTTGAGTGAAGAAATATTTGAGGCTTTTATGATCCGTAAAGATCTCCACTTTCTCCCCATACAAGTAATGCCTCCAAATTTTAAGTGCGAAGACAACAACTACCAACTTTAGATCATGAGTAGGATAATTCCTCTCATATTCTTTGAGTTGTCGAGAGGCATAGGCTATGACTTTCCCATGTTGCATGAGAACACATCCTAACCCTTTGCCTGAAGCATCACTGTAGATGATAAATCCCTCCGAGGCGGATGGTATTAGCCGAGCAGAGGTCTTTGAAATGAGTCTTCTTTTGAGTTCTTGAAAACTCTTCTCACATTCCTCGTTCCAACCGAATTTTGTATCTTTTTGAGTCAGTTGAGTTAAGGGAGTAGCGATTCGAGAAAACCCTTCCACGAATCTCCGATAATAATACTTGGCTAAGCGAGAAAGCTACGTCTTGATCATTTGATTTAAGTTTCTCCCAGCTTTGAATAGCTTCAATCTTTGCTGGGTCAACAGATATTCCATGACTTGATACCACGTGCCTAAGGAATGCTACTTCCTCAAGCCAGAACTTGCATTTCTTCAACTTTGCATAAAGCTTATATTCACGAAGCTTTTGGAGTATCAGCCTTAAGTGTTGCTCATGATCTTCACGGCTTTTGGAATAAATATGGATGTCATCAATAAAGACGACCACAAAGTGATCCAAATATTTCTTGAATACTTGGTTCATCATATCCATGAAGGCAGCAGGAGCATTAGTCAATCCAAAAGACATGACTAGGAATCCATAATGCCCATACCGAGTTCTGAAAGCCGTCTTTGGAATGTCATTGGTTTTAATCTTCAATTGGTAATATCCGGAACGAAGATCAATCTTTGAAAAGAATTTGGCACCTTGAAATTGGTCAAACAGGTCATCAATACGTGGCAATGGGTACCTATTTTTGATGGTGACATGATTTAACTCCCGATAATTAATACAAAGTCGCATACTCCCATCTTTCTTCTTCACGAATAGAACAAGAGCACCCCAAGGAGAAGTATTAGGGCGAATGAAACCGATGTCTAACAATTCCTCTGGTTGGGTCTTTAACTCACGAAGTTCAATAGGAGCCATTCGATATAGGGCTTTGGAAATGGGTTTTTTGTCTGGGTTCAAGGTCGATACAAAATTCAATTTCAGCTTCTGGGTAAAGCGAAAGTTCTTCAGGGAATACATCAGGAAATTCATTAACAATAGAAATATCATTCAAAACTAACTATTTTTGTTTAGATCTGTGACATGAGCTAAGAAAGTTTGACATCCGTTTTTCAATAAACTAATAGCTTTATGGCTTGAGATAGCGATGATTGATTTTAATGGTTTTGTTGCTTGAATTAGTATAATAGGTTGATTAGGAATATGAAAGCTAACAAACTTACGAAAACAATCAATTTTGCATGATGAGTAGTTAACCAATCAATCCCTAAATTGCATCAAATGCAAGTATTTTCAATGAAATAAGATCGAAAGCGGTGTAATGTGAGGGTACCGATTTGAACCAAACAAGACTTATAAGCAGTGTGGATGTAATGAAGGTTTCTCCCAAGCGGAGTTTCAACAGATAAGTCAAAGTCTAATTTCTCAGAAGTCAAATTTAAGCGTTGGCGCAAGTAGGAGAAATAAAAGAATGGGCAGAAGCCCAGTATCAAATAAGATATATACTTCGCTAGAGTTTATGATAAGCTTACCGTGATGACCTTGTTCGGGTTCTTGCTTTCTACGGGAGGTCACGACAAACGCTTCTCCCTTGCACTCATCTTGGCTTTGACTTTTTACGGGACGTCTTTTGGTGCCTCCATCCTATTGAACTTGTCTTGGTGAGCGACAAAATCAGGCTAGGTGACCTTCTCTTCCACAATTATAACATGCTTTGGACAAGATTCGCATGATTTGGTGATGTGTCCTTCCCTCGCATTTGAAACATATGATGGGTGGTCGTTCTCCTTCCTTAACCACGGGTGATGGTCTTTGACGTCTTTCCATCATTTTGAATCTCCTCTTCTTGAAATGTCCATTCTTATTGTTTTGGCCATGATTACCACCGAAGTGGTTACCATTTACGGCATGTTGATTCCTCACGCTTATTGTCACCGCCGATGATATTTATTATCCTTTAGTATTATCATTTCTTGTACGTTCTTCTCTTTTGGTTGGGTTGACTCATTATCGCGCTCGATAAGCGAGCCCTATTAACAATATCGAATACAAACACGGTTTATGAGAGATAAGATATTGGCGTATCTCGGGTTTCAAACCTCTTAGAAACATTAGCGTCATTCTCTCCTCATTATCAACCAAATGGGATGCTGGCAGGGACAACTTTCGGCAAACTTGGCTTTGTCTTTGCGAGACGGTCATGTTGTTTTGCTCCAGTTTAATGAACTTTACCACTTTCATGTGATGAATACTTTCGGAAAAATACTTGTCGTTGAACAATTCTTGGAACTTTTCCCAAGTCATCTTGGTCTGGCGGAGTTGAGTCGTTTCTGATTCCCACCGATGTCTGCCTCTGCCGCATAACATGAAGGTGGCAAAGGAACCTTTGCTCCTCGGAGCATCCCAAGACATCAAATACCTTGCAGATCTTCTTTATCCACGTCTCGCCTTAAGTGGTTTCGGCTCTCCAAAAACTCCGGTGGTCTAGTTCCTTGAAGCGCTTAGCGATAACCGTCCGAGAGTTTCTAGTGTTTCCACCGCATTTATGCAGAGGCCATTTCTTTTAATGTTGCATGAATTGCATAAATCCTCTGAACATTCCATCGTTTATCATCCGTAAAAGGGTGTTGTTGTTTGCACGAGGATTGTCGCCTTCGATGCACATTATCACGATTATTGATCTGTGGAGACTCAGCGGTCTCCCATGCTCCATTGATGTTCTCAACATTCTCGGATGCCATTTTTAAACACTACCATAAAACAAGGGTTAATTAACATATCACATATTATCCCTATACTCTAACCGACCAATTAAATATCAAATAAACTTAGGTAAGTCATACTAGCGAAGGAATTCTCCGTCTCTCCCCTCCTAGTTCTTGTCTCACATCTCAACCAGGGATCATATCCTTAAGCTTTGATATCAAATGTGACGCCCCCAAAATAGGTATACATCACCTATTCTGAGTCGCCAAATACATGGTACAGAATACAAATACAATATTTAATATACAACAAGAGAGTTGTGAGTTTTAATACAACTATTATCTTCTAGACAATATCCACTCTCAGAATAATTCCTCATTACATTTATTGTCACACTATTTAACAAAATAGTGAGGACTCTTCGAATCTTATCATCACGGACCGTCACTCCTTTCCCCGACAAGTCCATTTACGTTCTCATTTTACGAAGAAAACGGTGAAAGAAAAGGTGAGCTCAACTAGCCCAATGAAGAAATATTATGACTAAAATAATGCGAGAATAAATTATCACTAGTCTTCAAACGATTGTTAAAGCGATAAAATACAATAGACATCAAGTTTAAGCTGCAGTGATGAGAACATCTGATCCATTAAAAAAGTCAAGTAGAGAATAAAATCTACTATCTTTTATGATTTAAAAGGTTTTCATCACTTTTATCGATGAGACTCGACAATAAATAATCCATCATCATCCGCACTACGGCTAAGGATATGCATTAGTATCACAACCACAAATTATCCATACACTACGGGCGATGATATTTGTGTATTCATCGATGGTCAGTGATCATACCAACAAGCTGTATACATCATCAATGCACTACGGGACGATGAGGGACTTTTACCACGTCATTTGTAACATTACGGTCATGATTACAAGAATAATCCACGGTGTAATCATCATACTAAGTCCATACATACGATCTGAGGCCACAAATGACTTTCAAAAAAAAATATAAACATGAGGATGACAACAATGATATAAGAGTTCAAAAAACAAGTTCAAGAATTAATTTATCCAGGAACTAATAACATCCAAATTGTCAACATGATACTTCTTTGTGAGAGTAAAATTTAAGAATGCTCGGAAGAATATTTTCATGAAAGATCTTTGGATGAAGCGCAAATATCGAGGATATTTCACTAATTTCATGGAGTATAGAAAGTCAAAACTTTAACCATTTGAGTATAATAAAGAATGGAATAACAAAAGAAATCACTACATGCATGCGGTGCTTGGCATGATAGAGTTATTCAACAGAATAATAAATAACGGGATCGGTCGGCGTGTCGCTGCAAGCGAGGATATTCAGCGAATAATAAAAATAGAATAACAACGAAATCACCATGCATGCGGTACTTGCCCGTAGAGCGAGTTATTCCAAGCAGAATAATAAATAAAGCGAAACTGAGGTCCGCGTAAAGCGATAGGCGGGATATTCAGCAGAATAATAAAGGCGGGAAAAAATTAAGGCGTAAAATGCATGTGACGAGGATATTCCAAGCGAGAATAATAAAGAATGGACTAATGGAAGAATTTCACCAAGTATAGGGTGGCAGCGTATCTGAGTTATTCAACGAATAATAAAGAATGGAATAATGAAGTTTCTCTTCATGAATCTGAAAAGAAATAATTCCACTTACAGTAAAAGAAATTTGATATCGAGATAGTGAAGTAGCGAGAATACTTTTCTTCTTTCTCTCTATAGTTTCTCTCTTTAGAGTTTTAAATTGAATTCGTAAGAAATAATGAAGAAATGAGCTTATTTATAGAAGAATGGGTGAATAGTAACCAATCCATGAGCGGTCCAGATTGATTTACTTTAAGCAGACGGTCAGATTGGTTTACAATAAAATATAATATATTCTATTTATAATCTAATAAAGCGAATAACTTTATAAAAGTATTCTATTTTATATAAAAAGATTTTACTATGCAAATATTATGCGAGTCTTATACAAATACTATCATAATAAAATATAATATATTCTAATTATTGTCTAATAAAGCAGATAACTTTATAAAAGTATTACATTTTATATAAAAAGATTTTTACTATTAGCTTTAATAAAGCGAATAACTTTATAAAAGTATTACATTTTTATATAAAAAGTTTTTGTTTTATTACATTAATAATACTAATGAAACAAAATTTCATCATCATTATTATTATTCACACTATTAATCGACCAGGTCGTTTCAGGAAAGAGGGCTTTCGATAAGGATTTCTCCTATTAGCGTAATTAGGTGACCAAACATCTCATTGATGAGAACTTACGAGACATCGTTAATAATGCGAATAATAATATTAATAACTCTGTCATCTTAATTATTGATTTAATAATATATAAAATATCAACAATAATTGAATAAAAGCTGAATGACTTCTCACGTAAGCATCGATAATCAATCGCAGTGTCTTCTTATGCAACCACGCCGTATTCACGCACTTTAACACCGGGTGTTTCAACGAGTTAACGGTAAAAATTCATAGAATTATTTTCATAAAAATATTTTTGTCGTTTTCTTAATCAAACAATAATTTTCGTTGTGGGGTCCACAATGATTTATAGTCGTCGTCATTGAATATTCCCAGACCAATCGAATATTATATAACAACTTGCGTACTTTGCAAAATTTATAAATATTACCTACAACTATAATATTATATCAAATTTATTCCATAATATTCAAAAATGATATTTATAGAAAATTCATTTTATTCATAAAGGTTGGGGTCTTACAATTTAAATATGAATAATTTATTATTGTATCATTTTTTAATATGTACAAAAAGTCGACCAAAACTTTTATCCGTTCTACTACTTATAGAACATTCTTAATTCCCAAAGCAGGTTTTATACATGATGAATATTATTTACGGGTTAAATACATTTTTTCTCACTCTACTCGACCTCGGTTTATAAATGAATCATTGAACTGAATTTTTTTTCATTCGACTCACTGAACTACAATTTATTTACAAACCGTTATAAATTCTGTTAAAGTGTTTGACTTTGGACGAAAAAATTACAAGAGGTACCACGTGAGAGAGAAAGAAATCCTACATGTCATATATTTTTGTTTGTGGCATGCCTAGATGGAAAAACAATCATTCTTCTAAAATCCATTAATATTTTTTAAAATTCTGTCTAGTTTAATCAATTAATATTTGTACAATTTTAAATAAATTATATAAATTACATATAATTATATAATTTTCTCTTAATTTAAATAACTAATTAAATTCATTAATTTAATTAACCTCTCTTCACATAAAATTAAAATTAATAATATAACATATAAATGTTCGGCATGTTATTGTATTAAGATATATTACATATATTATTAAAATAAGAAAATTTTGGGTAAATTTTGAATTTGAATAATGTCTTTAACATTATTCATAAGTATTTTATAATAAGCACAAATTAAAAATTAAAATTTATAAAATAAATTCAAACTTCAAAAATATAACTAAAATTTTGAAAATTAATTATTATTTTATTTTTCAAAACTAATATAATTATTATTTATATTATGAATCAGTAAATAAATATTAAATATATTAACAAATAATTAAATTAATTAAAAATATATTAACAAATAAGTAATGTAATTAAACAAAATATATTAATGTGTAATTTTTACAAATATATTTATATAAAATTAATGAATTCATATTTTTTAAAATAGAGTAATTAATAAAACATATTTTTTTTTACAAATATATTTTTTAATTCATCGTGAGTTGCCATCAATCCATCCTACTTCAGTGTCTTAATAGAAGTTCTATCATTCCCAAACAAGCATCAAAACCCTCACGCCTTCATTGGCCTTTTTCTTAAGTAACTCCCTTAGAGTGATGTCTCCGCCAGGCTTTTGCCTCCTCGAGTCCCTTATCAAACTGATTTCAGTATAAACAGACCATCCCGCCATGTAAATTAAGTGTTTCACATTAGAAATGGCATCAACCAAATCCAAACGTCTCAGAGTGTGAGAGAGTGGGTGGGCCGGTTACGTGCACGGCTGAGGGACCCCAAACGCCGAGAAACTCCAAAATCAGATCCAAGCGGCTTTAATCAACTAGATCCAAGCGGCTCTAATCTGATCTTAGCCATCGCCGATTGACAAATAGAGTTGTATGGATCTATGGAGTCCTTCATCGGATCTACCCATTGACAGATAGAGTTGTATTTATTATAATAAATAGATCCGGAATTATAGATATAGATCTGATATATATATCTGCTCCTTCTTCCCTCATCATCTTCACTTTCTCTCTCATCGCCGTCTCCCACTGAAACAAAAGTCGCCGATGATTTGGGAGAAGTCTCGGTAAGAAAAAGAAGAAGAAGAAAATAATAAGAATTAGAAGAAGAGAATAATAATAATAATCCTTCAATTTTAAAATATTAGATAATTTTATATTTTTAAAGTAAAATTAAAATATTTAAAATTTTAAAAAAATATGAATTAATTAATTTATATAAATATATTTGTAAAAATTATTTATTAATTTATTTTATTATTAATTAATTAATTTAATTTAATTATTTGTTATATATATTAATTTAATTTATATTTTGTTAATTTATATAAATATATTTGTAAAAATTATTCATTAATTTATTTTATTATTAATTAATTAATTTAATTTAATTATTTGTTATGTATATTAATTTGATTTATATTTTGTTTAACTACTTGTTATAGAATTAAGTATAATTTAATTTAATAGTTATCCAACTCAGCTTCTCTCTCCTGTCACGTATTGTCACATCATTGTTATGTTAAATAATTAACGGACATAGACGGCAAAATCACTTTTTATAAATAATAGATAGTTTAATGAGTTGACCGTAAAAAAACTCAGTTCGATGATCCATTTGTAAACCGACCCTTAGTAGAGTGGAAAAAACTGTATTTAACTCTATTATTTACTCATCACCAATGTTCAACAAGAGGGGGGCTTTCAGTGTAGTCACTTTTCAATGTTATGCATCTCATTAATATTTGGATTAAGTTCAGATGACCACCTGGGGTTTAAGCGGTTTTCCACTTAACCACTTGTAGTCAGTAAAGTTATATTTAAACTCCCGACTTTTTGAATTAAAGTGAAAAAGTGCTTTCTGTCTTAACTCCGTTATTTTATTTGGCTAAAAACTTAATTACCCTTTATATATATATTGAAAACCAAACTATGTTCTGCCAGTCTTCTTGTTCATTAGATCAGTCTAGAATTTACATCTTACGAGGCTGATTTCATTTAGGGTTTCTGATCGGGGTTTAATGGATATCTCCTCTAAGGTAGCAGCCAATATAGTATTCTTCTTTCTTTTGTTGACATGGATTTTGGTAGAAATTTGGAAGAAAAGTAGAGAAGGTGAAGATAAGAATTTAACAGAGTGCAAGTAGACATGGATTTTGACATTCTGTTTTGATACTGCATCCTTCCTGCATCAGACGAAAACATTATAATACTTCCACTCTCTATGTTTTTCTCTCAGGGACAAGGATTTACCTGAATCGTCGAGAAAATATAGTTCTTGTCTGTAGAGTTTTTGGCATTGTAGGGACAGCCGGAAAGACAATTTCCACAGGCTAAGCAACTACCTATTTCGGCAGACTTTTTCAAATTTGATGGTTGATCTTTCAAATCAAAGTTTACGCTAAGCTTCAGGGGAGTTTTTACACTTTCCTCGTACTCTTCTCCAATAATTTCTTCCATAACTTTGGGTTCTCAAAGTTATTACTATTACAAAATACTAAATAGACAACACTTAAACCACAACGTTTTTTATAAAAATATTGTGATATTTTATTTTATAACGTTTTAAAAAAAAAACGTTGCAGATATATATATAAAAACGTTATCTATTTAAAAGGGTATTTTTTTTATTTTAATTAGATAACTTTTTTTTTAAATATTGTCTATAAAGAAAAACACGGAGCTTTAACTGAACACTTAAAATTAAAATATAGTCTTTTTCTCTCCAAGGCTCGTCAGTTTCATTCTTTCATCCATGCAGAGCTTCAGTTTCTCCTTTTCCCTTCCATTTCTCCTCAAAATCTCGCCATTTTTGAAGCTTCAGAATCGTTGAGAGCTTTAATTCGGTTTGTTTCACGGGTTTCAAGCATGGAATTCGAGGTTTTGGTTTGAGAAATTTGGATAAATCTAGGGCTTTTATGAGCGTCTCTGATAAATCTAGGGTTCACACCACAAAACCCGCCTGACCCAGATATCTGAATCTTCTGTATCTCAACTCTCAGCATTCGATTTTGTTTTTGTTTTTTGTTTTTATCTTCGCGTGGTCTGTTTCTTTTTACTGCTTATCGTCAGCGATTGAGGTTTTTCAACCAACCCTGTTAGCTTATGGTAGTGTTATTTTTTGTTAATATTAATTTGGGTTTTGACTGTTTTGTCTGTGAATTGAAGATTGAAATTCAATGTTCTCAACTTTCGGAAGAAATAAAGATCAAATTAACTGGAAGGAGCGATGATACTGTAAGTATTTTTTCACCCCTTTGGTTTGATCTGTTGAGATAAATGAATTGAAAGCTTTTCTGAGATTCTTTTTCCTATGATGGTAGTTGGGGGTTTTAGTCCTTTTGGGTTTCTATTAGATACTTAGCATTTAATATCCTCTGTAGAATCCAATAGCTAGAAATAATTTTATTACTTGTCCTTGGCTATATCTATCCATATATGTGTTGCATCAGCATGTGAAGTTTGTGTGAAATGTGGGATCATTCAATCTTTTCGTTTTTACTGTTGGGAAGGTGCAATTATGAAGCAGAGGTGATCAGTGATGGAGTCAGTCGGACAAGAAGGGTATTGAAACCCATCAATAACTATTAGCTTTGATTTTGTTATGATAAATTCAAAAAGTAGTTTTCCCAAAATTATTTGGTTTCTTCCAAAAAAAGATTCATGTACGTGCATTGATTCAGTCTGCCTTTCCAATGTGGAGTCTGTTGTAGTGTTTGGTTTCAGATTTTACTGGGATAGTATTGAACTGTTAGCCAAATGCACAAAGAAAATGACATATCCGTCGATGGAATTATAACAGCCATTTACTTATATATGTGATCTTAAATATACTGTGATCATATCTGCGATCTTGCTGATCATATCTGCGATTTTGTTTCAGTGGTTGCATCATTGTCAAATGGTAATGCAAATACTTTAGTGTAGTGACTGACCGTATCCTATGTTCTAGCTATGTATATTGAATGTTTTGTTTTGACTACATGAATTTCTATCTTGTGGAAGTAGATCACAGTACTTATTCCACTCTCTTTCCTTTCAGTTTTTGGTTGAGGACATTCAAATTATTGTGCTGTTTGTTTAGCCTTACTGGTGGTCCTACTGGTTAAATTGTGGAATGCAGAATTAACAGTTTAGCAGATTGTCATTGTCACAATTGAACTTGTAATGTCAGCTCTTCTAGAGATCTTAGAAAGATCTATGCTATTTGATACTTTTCTTCCCTATTATACTTTGTACTAGTTGATACTTTGGGACTATCACAGACTAGATAAGAGCTTTACCTTGATAAATTTATAACGCTTGAAGGATAAATCAAATTCTTTCTCAATAAGAATTGTTTGTCCATAGACTGAGAAGATTACTAATTGGTCAATATCTTATTGAGCCTTTTATAGTCGTACCTTTTATTGGAACTTTAGCTTTAGAGTGCATTAGTGGTTGAAGATTATTTCATAGTGAAACAGAAATTTGCATCAACATCAGAGTTATTTTAGGTTTTCAAGCATTCCAGCATCATCTTATGCACATGTCATCCAGTTGGAAATTAATTGGAGATTAACATGAAACGAAAATTTTGATTGCTCACGCCTTTCAGTGTTATCTTTATTGATTAATTCCTATTTTTGAGTTGCATTGTTTTTGGAACAAAAACCAAGGTGAACATAAGACAGACTACCAGAATCAGATACTTTATTTTGCTTATAATCCACCAATTATTATGTTAACATACTTGTAGATAGCTTAAGCAACTTGAATTCTGTAGCTTTTGTTCCTGCATTACCTTTTATTTGTTATTTAGTTTCAGGATGGTTGCTTTCTCAAAACTGTGAGATGTTTTAGCTGCCAATTGGTATATAGTGTTCAAGTCATCCAACAAGATCAATGTTCTCTTCTGTTGGTGCAATTCTTTCTACAACTAAGCCAATGACACTGACTGTAAAGTATAATAGGCACGTGCCCAAGCAGAATCAGTCTGACTCGTGCGGCCCCAAGTGATGCCTGTTGTAGTGTATCATCTATTGCATACCATATTATTTACAGTGACAAAACACACATTATGAAAACACACATTATGATCTGTGTAAAGTCGCATTTTGCTGTCTTATGCTTTTGACAAGGTTGATGAGCGAGCAGTCCTCAAGCACTTTGATTGGCCTGAAGGGAAAGCAGATGCATTAAGAGAGGCGTCGTTTGAATATCAGGACCTGATGAAGCTAGAGAAGCAAGTCACCTCTTTTGTTGATGATCAAGCTCTCTTCTATACAATTGGCAAGGAGTTACATGAAGTGTGTTACATCAAAACTTGATGAATTGGATGTTTATATAGTGTGAGTTACAATTAAAACTGTTTCTGAGAAGTATTTATGTCACTTTTGTTGGACAGGAAGTGACTCTTTAGCTTGATCAATGAACTGCCTACTGTCTTTGAAGTTATAACAGAAAGGAAGCCTGTTAAATATAAGCCCAGTGGAGATAGCGGAAGCAAATCTCGGGGAAGCACAAAGGTGAGACCAAAAGAAGTTGACACACTATTTAAGTTTGGTATGCAATTACACCAAGTTTCTTTACACCATTTTCGGGTGTGCAACAGGGTGTCACCTATACATTTGCAGTTTGTCTAAATTTATGTGCAAAGTTACATGTCATTGCTATTTTAGTTCTGAAGTGGCAAATATTTGAGTTTTTATGTATGTCTGTGCGTGCGTTTTTTATCCAGTTCCTTGAAAATGGACTTTGTGAAGCTGCTCTCAAGCAGTGGCTTTTTGACTCAGTAAAATTTTATTAATTTGTTATTGTAGGAGGAGCCCTATATCTATTGCTGCAGCAGTTATCTACATTGTGACTCAGCTTTCCAATGATAAGAAGCCCCTTAAAGGTAGCCTTTACATAATTTTCTGTGTAGGACTACAAACCAACTCATATCAGACACTATTCACATACAAATGCAATCAACTTTGGAAAATAATTAATCTCCAGCTGCTATGATGTACAATATATTAGGTGAGAAATTCTTTATAATTTGTATTTCTAGTTGCCTGCTTCTAATATAGATTGATGCTCATAATTAATTTTTGTTATCAAACATCCAAACTGACTTGCTTGAATCTTTGTGGCTGAGACAGATAGAAGCATATTCAATGATCATTAATATTCAAGTGCCATTTCACCAGCCACAGTTGCCAGTTCAATTTGGTGGGCCTAACCCGCAATTGCAGTCTCAGGGTATGGTGAATACTTCATTGCTAATGCCCTTACCAATGGAAAATCCATCTCAAGTGCAGCAGCAAGTATTTGTTCAAGGTCTTCAACCCCATCTGATGCAAGCTCAGGGAATCATGCATCAGGGACATGCTATGAATTTCTCATCTCAAATGGGTACCCATCTAGGCTTTTTTGCGCATGCTTAGGTAGTAGCTTAATTTTATGGATAGTTTGGTTTATTTTGTGGATTGAAAAGTGAATTTGAGATGTATATATGGATAGTTTGGTATATATTTTGTGGATGTAGCAATTTGAAACTGTAAACGAATGGTATTATTGGGATGTATTTTGAATGGTT
This sequence comes from Panax ginseng, assembly GCA_020205605.1. Classification (NCBI taxonomy): domain Eukaryota; kingdom Viridiplantae; phylum Streptophyta; class Magnoliopsida; order Apiales; family Araliaceae; genus Panax; species Panax ginseng. Next base: position 110,364,308 of record CM035144.1, on the reverse strand, counting down.
GATACATTTTGGATTTAAATTTAAATGAGAATGTAGACCTTTTAGCTATATATCATGACATTAGCATATTGCAGAGGTGAACCCCAATTTTTTTATTTTATTTTATTTTTTAATCTATAACATTTTAAAAACGTTGTGTAAATGTGCCTAAACATTGTCTAATATACTAAACAACAACATTTTTAGCTAGAAAATGTTGTGGAATCATACTTTCTACAACGTTTTTAAGCATTTACTAATTTTTGAAAAATAAATCTACAACGTTTTTTTCTAAAAAATGTTGTGTATTGTGCTTAACTACAACGTTTTAAAAACATTGTGTAAGGGTGTCAAATAGATAACACCCTTAACCACGACGTTTTTCTGACTGAAATTACAACGTTTTTTTTTGCGTTGTCTATTTACTGTTTTGTAGTAGTGTATGCTTATGGTTGATCTAAAAGAAAACAAAATTGCACACAGGTTGATTGATCGATAACTGAGCAGCTTATTGTATATATATGTTAGCCTGGTAATTTTGATTGCTAGCAGTTGTGCTGGTGCTGGTGTGGCTTCCACCCAATCCTGAAAATAGAGAAAATCTTGTAGCTCTGTTGTGGCTTCCACCCAATCCTGAAAATGGAGAAAATCATGTAGCTCCAAATAACTCAAAGAGGGCATAGTAGGCCTCTGAAACTCCAGTTGGCTGTACCTGAGTTCAATCAAATTTGAAGCCACGTCTTTCTTTACCAAAAGTAGCAGAAATGCGCATTGTAGTTCACTTGCGACCAGGACAAGCCATCTAACTTGGAAGTTTAACTGCATTCTGCATTTCATTCAGTAGATTGGAGGAAAATGCACCCAAGAGTCTGATATTCCCTTTCAAATTGCCTCAGTACATAACATCAACTAAACTTTGTGAAATGTGAAAGCCTCCTGCTAAGGAATTAACATACAATTCATTCAAAAAGCTAGTAATCAGTTGCATAATAATAATCATCACCACTCTGCCTGATACAAATGGGATCCTCTTAACATATCCTTGTTGCACTTCAAACCCATTTTCCAATCTTTTTTCCATTCTTTTGGCCATTTGGGATTCCTTCTTGCACAAACTGGGGTCGGTATCATCACTCCTGCATTAACTAATGAACCTCCACCGAGCCCTGGGTCTAATGAACCTTTCTAATCAAAATCGTGTACCTAGGCGAAAAGAAAAAGAGAAATCACAGAATGAACAGAAAAGTTGCCAGTCCAAGCAAAGAAAAACATGCATCCAAGATGGCTTAATAACCTTAGAATCTACAAGTATGAAAAGAATTCATAGCAACTCTAGCTACAACTTCATTCCACAGTAGGAAAAGTGGATAAAAGCCAAAGATATTCTCTAAAGTCATCATTCCCTTCACAGTAATCTTCTTACAACCCTGAACTTCAAACTTAACCAACCTCGAACACCCCCTAGCAATAGCAATTAACCCCAAATCCATCAGGTTAGCTACGTTCCTAATCGACAAACATTCAAGCCCTTGACAAAGTGCGATCCCATCGACTTCGATTCAACCAAGCATACAAATTCCATGAAACTGCCCCAATTTAAGCTTCCTCAAATTGGGGCATTTCTATTGAAGAATCTCAAATGCAGGACTACTATGCGTAACATTATTACAAACATCTAGAGTAAAGTCCTCAAGCAAAGGAAGACCCGATGACAATAGAGGGGTGAAATCGGACCCAGATGGCAATAGAGGTCGTTGGTGCCACCTGACTAGTTTAATTTGGTTCAATTGCGGCCAGTGAGGGACTAGGAATTGAAAGGTCAATGGGTTAGCGTAGACTGTAAGGGAATTGAGGGAAGGGAAGGCCTGCCGGAGGAGGAACAAAATGAGTGAATTTGAGAGTGTTGATGGTTTTGAAGGTTGAAGGGAGAACAAGAAGAGAGATGAAGAAGGGGGTATTTTAGATATTTACTAGTTTTTTTTTAATTCTTACATCCCTTTTTACGCGCTTTTGGCGTTTGATATACACACACGGTTAAGTTGGATGAAAAAGGTGACGTTTTCACTTTAACTCAAAAAATCGGAAGTTTAAATGTAACCTTACGGACTACAAACAGTTAAGTGAGAAAGCGCCCAAACCCCAGGTGATCATCTGAACTTTACTCTTAATATTTAGAAGACTTTAATTTATTATAAGTCTCTCTAAAAAATTATTCAATTTTTTTGGAGGTTTCAAATCAAATCTTAAATTAAGATCTTTTTTATTTTAACCATTTAATATTAAATTAAATTAATATCTATAATTTTCTTAATTAGCATTTTATTTTTCTTGCTCCTTTAAATACAAAATTATTGATCAAACTTTTATAATCAATTTTCTCTAATATATTCTTTTCAATTGATAAACCAGCTAATCCACTTAATTGTCAGCTACGAGTTATTTCTATACATGAGGCTACAGAAAATAGAACAATCTGAAAATTATTATTCTGTATTATTACAAATGTCATTTGTGAAATGTTCCCATCTAATCTATAGGGCCTTATCATTGTCTGCAATGCAATACTCTTTATAGGATTAGAGTTGAATTAGCCTTCTGAAAAAACTTACAAAATATCAACACCCTTGCTGCTCTCCTTAACCCTAAAAAATTGTTAACAATATGACCTGTGCGTAATCAAACCACTGGTACAAGGGTACAGAACTTTGCCTTGATCCTCAAGTCATCCTATCTCTGAATACTAGGGTATATCTGCAATGCCTTCAAATATGATTTTGCTAGCATGCAAGACTGTCAGCTACCAAGGGAGGCACAAAACAGTAATCCTGAAGAGTTTGCTCAAAGATATGCCCTACTTTAAGCAGTTTTTCCTGAATTTACAGTATAACATAAAACAACAAACTTCAGAATTGTTTTCCAAAGGTTAGATACGGATATGGTCGACACAGCCAAGTGCAAAACACATAAACACCCCATTTATATATCAGATTAGTATCTATGTTTGTTGGAAGAAATAGGTTTTGACCTATGGACCCAGCCAGTTGCCCCATTTCTGATGGACCACCCTCTCAAGATAATCTCCCCCCCAAAAAATGAAAAAGGAGCTGTAAAGAGTGGGGAAAATATGTTCTCAACTTAAAATATAGATGCATAAGATATCGAGGAGAGGGAAAAAGAAGTCCAGAGTTTTCTAAAAGTAATTTTCATGCCAATTAACATAAACATGAGAATTTGATAGTTCCACAAAGCTCTCTTCACATGAATGTGACATGAATATTAAGGCCTTGTGGAAATATCAAATTTTCTTTAATGGAAATAACAATTCTCTAAATTTTTTACTACCTCATCAAATGCTGCACCAATCATTTGAAAACCAACGGGGAGGCCAGCAGGGCCCCCTTCCACAAAACCACATGGCAAAACCAATGCTGGTAGACCTGCTAAATTGACATTGACCTGCATTGAAAATAACATCATTTAAGAGAAAGTCGGAAAATATAACTGGTTACAAAGGTCCTAAAAATTGAAAACTATTTATTGCAGAAAACAACAGGAAATGCTATAAGATGATGTTAATATTAATACGTCTTCAGGTAAATTTGGACCCTTTTGAACAACATCTTAACATCAACTGGAAATGGAAATTTCTCCCATTTCAGAAAGGAAGGCCAGACAAAAAAATATAAGACACTGTATTTATCTATCAGGTATGTTAAATCAAATTTTCAAAAAGTGCAATCGAAAAAACATCATCTTTGGAACCTATAACTAAGACTAAGGGTGCACGGCATTACTAGATTCTTTTTATATTCGATAAAAGAAGAAGATTTTATTAATGAAGAAGAAGAAGAAGAAGAAGAAGATAAATGGATAGAACTAGATTCTTAGTTCGTTCAATCAATCCATGTTATTTTGTTGGCCACCCATTGCATCCCTTAAAACTTGTATAAAGACTAGTGACTTAAGTTTTCTATGACAATTTTTGGCAAGAGATGAACCAACTCCAAAGTCGTCGTCCTCTTCAAGTAACTCGAAAGTAATTTATCAATTAAACACAATATCTTTTTGCAGATGTATAATTCCCAAAAGCCATATATTGGTGAAGCATCTAACCTCTAAACAATAATTAGAACAGAAAATTTTAATAACTTGCCTACTAAGCATGTAATAAGTTTTATTTATATTGTCATCTAAAAATAGAAATGAAAAGAGTTAGCAGGTGAAATGGATTCTATTCTTCAAGCCAAGTGGCTAAATCCCCAGTATAATAAACACAAAAGTCGGGAAAATTATAAAAAGGAAGCATAGAAAGGCAAGACTTACTGTCATGATGTCACCAGCATACATTGCCAATGGATCATTTTTCTTTTCACCTGAAACAATTATAGTGCCCGGTAAAAATTGTTCTACTAAGCAAAAAGGGAGAAGAGGAAGGGGAGGAAAAAAGAAAAACAAGTTAAATAGGTAAGAAGGTGATCAAGTAAATTTCTTTTCTATCGAGCACATACCAATCTTATAAGCAGCAGATGGAGCCGCAGGCGAAATCAGGATATCATTTTCATCTAATGCTGCCTTGAAGCTTTTCTGAACTAAGGTCCTGACCTAAAACACAAATGTTCGTATTGCTTTTATTATTTATCAGCTGGAATAAGTACAAATAAAATAAAAAACATAACAAAACAGCTATAACGGTGAAGCAATTGCAAGAGAAACACCTACTTACTCCTGAGTCGATGGTTGATTCATTTACTCATTTTCAGAAATAACCATTTTATAAATAAGTACCAAATCAAAAGGGGATGCCAAAGGTTGATTTTAAAAGTTATTTTTCTTTTTCTTTTTTTAACAAGGTTGATTTTGAAAGTCGTAAATTAGAATAATAATAATAGGAAATTTAATTAAGATATTAGGCATCAGAAAAAAATAATTCTGTTGCATTATAATTGTATTTGAATACTATAACCAACCATACGCAAACAGTTGAATTTTTTGGCAAAACTATGGTGATTCCTCGATATAAACTGGCCTTCATCCAAATTAATGAATTTACTTAGCATGATAACTGCAATACCTGCTGCAGCACGCTTGTAATAAGCATCATAATAACCAGCCGAAAGGGCATATGTTCCCATCAAAATCCTCCTTTTTACCTGTAAAAGATGAATGCTCAGGTCTTACTTTGAATTTAGTACTCAATTCGTTCCAAAATATAAGATCATTATTGATTTTTTGAAGTCAACTTAGACCATTTCAAACTCAAAATTAACATGTATTTCTTCAATTTTAGTCAATACAATGAGAAATATTGAACTGTCAAAAAATTATTCCCCATTGTATGATTTATTTTTTCATATTTTTTTAATGAATCATCTCAATCTTTAGTCTCAAATAGTGTTTCAAAAGTCAACAATGATCTTATAATTTGAAACTGATGGAGTATTTGACACCAATCTTCTTTTACTAATTCATAACCACTTAAGATAAGTACTCAAATGCAGTACAACATCTAAGAATATATTTTCTTGGTTGCATTGTATATCAAGTTCTCTTTGAACAAGACTGCAGCACTGTTCCTACGGGCCAATTCGGATGCTACATACCTCAGAACCAAACCCATGAGCGCGGATATTACCATAGAGGGAATTCAGCTCCTCAGAAATAGATTGATTTCCATATCTGGAGATTTAGAAAGAAAACAGAAAAGATTGTAACTCCCAAGGTTGTGGAATACCACAATGAAAAAGTGTACCTAATCAAAAAGACATCTTGGTAATTGTTATGAATCCAACTAAAATATTTTGAGGTGTAGTAACTAATAAAAAGTTCAATATTTGGTCTTCAGCCTCAAAAAGAATACCAGTTCACTACTTTCGACATTTCAGCTTTCTCCAATGCAATGATTATGACTTACATGCCAACTAAGATGCATAATATAAATAGAAGGCAGGCAGTGGTGGGTGATTTTTATTTTATTATTTATTAATATTTTTTTTTTTTTTAACCTTGGCGGGGGGGAGGAGGGGAGGGGTTGAAGGTAAGACATAATAACAGATACACCAGCAGCTAAAAGCGGTAAAGTGGAGACAGACTTGAAATCAAACATATCGCACTCAAGTTGCTGCTCTAAGCTTAACCCTACATGTTCATGCTTGCTAACCAAGCTTTACCACTACACCAAGCAAACACTGTGTATAGGTTGTTCCCTTTGGATGCAAGAAGAGGTGGAGGAAAAAATGAATACAAATTAAATTTTCTTTTTACATCACCTAATACCATCATAACGAGATAGATTTGAAGAGGATTCAGATGAAGCAAGGATGTAGTATGCTGGTAACCCCAGGGAGAATGATGGTAAAGACACCTGCTACAAATATTTTGTTAGTAAAAGATAACATAAAAAGGAATTTTTTGTTCAGGGAAAAAAATTAGGCTTGCAGATAGAGATGAAAATGAAGAACGAGAGAAATACCTCTGCCACAGTGCATCCCAGTTCTTCTAGATGAGAAACAGCGGAAAGGATTGAAGAAACTACTTCTGCATCAACTCCTTCATCAAGAGTTTCACGAATTACACCAACTCTAAGTCCTTTTAAAGGCTTAGATTCTGATATATCTTTGGAGATGAATTGAGAAGTGAAATCGGGGACTTCCTGAACAATAAAATTAACAAATGATAAACCAATAGACTTTACCAGCACGCTAAACTTCTTTTACATTTCTATTACATCTCTCTTTTACAAGCTCAGATTATAGCTCTTGTTAACTTAGATTCTAGGTCTTAAATTCCATATTCCTAATTAGAAATTGAGAATGTAGAATTTTCAAATACCAAACGCTGAGTCATCAAGTGACACTAGCTACCCCATTCTAAGAAAGTTTAAGGACAACCTATTACTTCGATGGAAACCTCAGCATTTCATTTCTCCCAAGTCTATCGGATTTTTGGCAAAAGACTCCAAATTTTAAACTATCATTAGTTGACATCCATGAAGAAATCTTCTATACATATAACACAAGCATAAGAATCTTACTCGCATGCTACTAGTGGCATCAAGTTTATCATGACCTGAAATAGCATGAAGGAGAATCCCTGTGTCAGCAACTGATGAGCCAAAGCATCCAATGACATCCAATGACGATGCATATGCCACAAGCCCATATCTCGAGACACGCCCATATGTTGGCTTCAGACCCACAACGCCACAAAATGATGCTGGTTGCCTGACACTTCCACCAGTGTCACTTCCCAGTGATACTACACATTGCCTAGCAGAAACAGCTGCAGCTGAGCCCCCTGAGGACCCTCCTGGTACCCGTGACAAATCCCAAGGATTGGCAGTCACCTAATGAATGGTAAGATGCATGCCTGAGTAAACCATGCTTTGTTACCAGTTGGAAATGTGGGACTAAAATAGTGTTTATACCATATATAACAAAATTGATCTTGAAATGAGAAAAAAAAAACTTAGACAAATACATATACAATCAACTTGCTTAGTCTGCCTCTGAATAAAATAGTTTCTGCAAAAGTATGTAGGGTCAATGCTTTTTCTAATGGTAAAATTAAATTGTCAATTTTAAAAAGATGGATTGAAGTATAGGAGTAGCCACAATAAGCAAATGAAGATAGAGTACATATAAACATTTCACCCCTCAAATGCTGCATTTAGCTAGACCAACAAGGATTGTAAACTAACTAAAGTACTAATAAACATTTGATCAGATATTTACTTAATGGTGCACATCAAACAAATGAGCCAACCCCGACAGATTCTTCAGTTTAAATTCTAATCCTTATCCAGATTAAACCACTTCTATTTAAACTTGCCAAGTGCATTTCTTTCTTCAATTCTACACCATAATTAACTAGAAGCAAATGTAAAAACTTTACATTCCCTAACTATCATAGCAAAGCACCAAGTAATTTAAGTTATAATTATAGATTAAGACAAGTTTACACTAAACTAAGCTTTGAAAAGAAAATAATAAAATTACTTAACCCAAAACTCTAACCTGGTAAGCCGATCCTTCAGTGGTACTTCCCATACCAAACTCATCCAAATTAGTCTTCCCCACTATAATTGCTCCTTTCTCTCTCATCTTTGAAACCGCCGTAGCATCGTAAGCCGGCCGATAGTTCTCCAGAATCTTCGACCCGGCAGTGGCCGGCATATCGACCGTACAAATATTATCCTTCACACCCACAAACACTCCAGCCAACGGTCCAATCCCCTCATTCCTCTCAATCTTCCTATCAATCTCTTGTGCGTCCCTCAACACGGAATCCTCCGACACGTAGAGGAAGCTCTTGAGTTGCGGCTCGGAGCGGCGGAGCCGGGTCAGGTAATCCTGGGCGAGTTCGACGGCTGTTTTTTCGCGGGAAAGAAGGGATTTTCGTATTGTAAGGATTTGGGAAGTGGGTGGTGTTGGGGATGAAGAAGAAGAAGATAGTGTTAGGGATTGAGAGGTGTGGAGCGTTGCTTTGATGGGTTTAGAGGGAAAATGGAGGTGGGATAATCGACATTGGAGGAGGAATAAACGAGGGTTTTGGACAGAGGAGAGCATTTCAGTTGAGAAGAGAGATTGGAGGGAAAATTGAAGGGGAAGTTCAACGAATTTCTTCCACAAGTTCGTAATCTGGGCTCCTACTGGTTTGGAGTATTAAAAAGTATTTTTAATCCTTCGTTTGCTTTTTTTTTTTAGGGTTTTTCTTTTTCCATTTTATTTTTTCTGAGGTTTAAAACCAAAATAAAAAAAAATGGATGCAAAATATAAACTTTTTTTAATCTATTTCTTTTATTTCCGAGTTATTTAAATAACCAAAAAAAGAGAGAAATATATGAAAAAATTAAACCACTTTTTAGCCAATTTTTTCTTTTCAAAATGGACAAATTTAGAGGAAAAAGGGAAAAAAAAACTTTTATAATCCCTTAATTACCTTTTATTTACAAAAATATAAGAGGAATGCCAAAATCTATATTTAAAATTTAGGTTTTCTTCTCTCTTGTTTTTATTTTATGTAATCTCACAAACAAACGCAAAAGAAAAACCAGAACAAAAAAAAAGTGTGTTTCTAATTTTGTCTTAATTAATATTGGGTTTCATCAATAATTCAGCATTCCAACAAGGGCAAGGAATATTAAGTAGCTATTCTTGTAAAGATTGTGAATAGTATTTTTCCCATTATTTTAAACTAAATAAACTTTATTTTGTTACTATATTTCACATCTTAAAATGGCTTGCACCAGTTGAGTACATTGAGAGCTTATACAAAGATACACACACTACTACATATACAAATTGATTAGTGGTTGATACAACCGTTTACTTCTCTAATACAACTGAATTAACTACCTCTTCCCCATCTACATTTGATGGCGAGGACGAATCCGTATACGAACCTTTTGTTGATAAACTTTGTGTTTGGCTCGGATTTTGCCAAAAGTGGCTTCGAATAGTTTTAAATTTTGGATTGATGGTTGAAAATCCAGGATCCGATAGCAAATCTTGAATTGCAGTCCGGCCTTCAAGCATGCTCATCACCTGAGACATTGCAGGCCTTAGAGTTGGAGCTGCATTGGTACACAAGAGGGCTACATTTAGCAATGTCATAGCTTCCTCTGATGAATATTCAGACCCCAATGCAGGATCAACCAACTCCAGTAAGTTCCCTCTTTCTTGCAAAACATACGCCTGAAAAAGAATCCAGTTTATTATAAAGATGTTAACTTTTTATGGTCCTATCAAATTATTCAGATGTTTTGACTATAAAAGTTCAAGACTCTGCATGGTTTTCAGTTGCACACACTAATAAACTATGGTGAAAAGTAAGTAAATAATACTAATTACACTGAAATGATCGTTTTGAGATTAAGTTCTTTGGCCCATCATATAACAAAAAAAGGTAAGAGTAGATAGAGAGTTAAAGTTTCAATTACCCAGTCAAGAAGGTAAATAAATTCTTCTGTTGGCCTGTAGTTTGTGTTGCTTTTACCGCTAACAATTTCCAATGCAACAACTCCAAAACTGTAAACGTCTGCTTTGTCAGTTAAATAACCACGCATTGCATACTCAGGAGCCATATAACCTCTGCAGCACCATAGACCAATTTGAAATGTCAGTTTAAGATGTTACTGTGTCTATGCTTATAATAAAGATATCTAAAATACAGAAGTGACAAACTTCTGTACATTTACATACACATAAAAAAGATATATATAGAAAAACTTACATAGTTCCCGCAATCTTTGTACTAATATGGGTATTACCATCCTCGTTAAGTTTTGCCAAGCCAAAATCAGATATTTTGGCATTTAGATCCTTATCAAGCAGCACATTGCTAGTTTTAATGTCTCTATGCACAATTTTCAGACTCGACTCTTCATGGAGGTAGAACAACCCTCTGGCTATGCCTAGGCATATTTTCCACCTCATACGCCACTCTAGCTTCAATCTAGATGTTGTCTCTTTTCCTGTTGTAAATCAATATATGAAGCATTATTAAGTCTCTTGTGTCAACACTATCAGATTTTCAAACAGTTGTGTATATTTGTGTACATGAAATACAAAGATTACCAAAAAGTGCACGAGAGAGACAATTATTTTCCATGTACTCATATATCAATGATAACTGGTTTCCCTCAACACAACAGCCATACAGCTTCACAAGATTAGGATGCTGCAATGCAGATATCATGCCTATTTCATTGACAAATTCACGGGTTCCTTGTTTAGACTTTGATGAAAGTTGCTTCACTGCAATTATTGTTCCGTCTCTGCTAAAAACCCTACAAGGGGGAACAACAGAAAACCAACTTCTTAATAAAAAAAATATATATCATAGGAAGATTCGATCATTTATTATGCAATCAAATATTGAAAAGAAGTAATGAGAAACAACTATTTTACTTGAGAACCAAAAGCCACTGTCCTGAGTTTATTACAATGGTTTAAATATTTAGTCTCTTAAAGCTTTGGATGACACCTATCCTTGAAATTTGCATTAAATTTCAGAAAGAAAGGTGAGAAAAACAAATGATGAGTCCTTCTACAGGACCTTTTCAATTAAAGTTCTAAGGGGAGATAAATATCTCATGTAAAACTAGTCCTTACCCCAGGAATCATGTTAAACCACAAATGGTTAAAGATCCTACTAAACTAATGAACAATACTTTATAGTGACAACACATTCTTGCAACCCATATTCTTGATGATACTTAGTTCTATTAATGAGTAAATGTTAACTTCAGAGAAAAAAATATTACCTTGTATACTGAACCAAAACCACCTTCCCCAAGCTTGTATGCTGGATCAAAGTTCTTGGTTGCAGCTTTAATCTGTCTCAATGTAAATAGTCCAATTTGTAGGTCTAGGCCTTTAAGCTCTGCACAATATGCGTAGCTATGGAAAGTTAGTGTACCATCTTTAGATAACATGATATGAACACATTGTTCAAATAACAAAAATAACATAAGAAATTAAAAATATTTCATGTTTACAATTTGTTGCAACTTTTTGAAACTACTCCGTAGCTAACTAAATTAAAACTTAAAACCAATATGATGAACTTAGAATAAATATTTTCTCAAGAGTTCTCGTTGACTCCTTTAGAAAAAAAACAAGATGCTAATGAAAACTGCCAGTGAAATCTTGAGATGCTTTTTATACCCAAAAGTATAATGCATTTACATGATAGATAAAAATTGATCTCAGCTTAGTCCCTTCACTGAAAATACCAACATTGAACACAACAATATATTTGGATTTGAAGTAACAGATTTATTTATAGAAAATCATACCTCCATCTGCTGAAATTTTGTGTCCCAGACAGCCTTTCCTCCACAAAATACATAGAACAAGAAGGGCCACAAACAATGCTCCAGCAGCGACCCCAAGTACTACACCGGCGTTATTCTTTTTACCATTAACTTCTGGAGGTTTGAAGTCTGCATAGAAAGAAGGAAATAACTGCACGTTCAAATTCTAGTGACCCAAGAAAACTGATTAGAGTGAGGAGGTAGTAAAATGAAACTGACTGGATGAGATCTATAGGTATAAATCAAACTTTATAAGCTCTCTCATCAAATGCTGGATAAAGTGACCATATACATGTCCTGGTCCAAAGGTTCTGGATTTGGAGCTGTCCTTAGCTTGTGACACAAATGAGATATCAACAAGCTTCTACACGTGCTTTGTAACAGAGACAAATGTGTGGACAAATCATATTGGGTGATGTAAAACATCAAAGAAACCGTCTAAATGGTCTTACTATTATTATTAAAAAAAAATATTTTTTTTTGGGTGAGGGCCGAAGGGAGGGGAAACAGACTACCATACTGAAATTGTATGCTACTGAAATAGACCGCAAATAATGAGATTCAGCATATAATTATATGTTTTGGATGAATGGGATAGTATCATATCAGTTTTCTATAGATGGTTAAGAATTAGGCCTTGGCCATTATTAAATCTTACTAAGATAGCATTTGAAATTTATATGTTTCCCTGATGAAAAGGATATTGTTAATGATATTTTCATAAACCTGTTAAGTACCCAACATAAGCAAGAAAGATTTAGATCCATCAATTGTCAAATAAATCAAGACCCAATAAATAACAACACTCAACGATATAATATGATTCATTTTGACCAAAGAAGTCCAGGGTCATTAAATTTCATTGGATTAACTGATAATGATTTCATTTATTTTTTGAGCTTCATCAATGATCCGGGACACCTAAATGTAAGGAAGTGCAGGAAAATGATGGTCCTAAAAAATGCAAAATAACAGCTTACTGGGTTCTACTGATATAGCTGATACAAGAGGACCGTAAATTCCTCTCACTGGGATTCCTGTAGTGCCTTTTTCCAGCCCAGTAAAGTGGATCTTCAATGTGGCTCGTTACAGCTGCATTAAAAGTCTTTATAATGGGCTTCTCAGCCCCACCAGCCTCATTTTCAATATTAAAATCCTTGAGTACCAATTTTCCCTATATATTAGCATAAAACAGATTTAAAATTTATTTCCATTATGAATTCCAAAAGAAAAACCTCTCCCCCTCCCTTTATTCCTTGTCATAAGTTGTTCAGTTACCTGGATGTAGACATCAAATATACGCTTCCCAAGGCTGTCAAACGATCTGTCACTGGTGAAAACAATCTCTGCAAAATGGAGGTTGACAGTGTAATTCCCATTCCCAAGACAGAGTCCATAGTAAGTGAGAGAAATTGGAGATGCACGTGCTGTTCTATACAGTTCCGTTAGAGGTGCAGAGACATTATTCAGCGCAGAAGTGTTGGTATTGATATAGACATCTGCATCAAGATCATTGTCCATGAAAATTCCTGTGCTGCTGAATGCCCAGTTCTGTCTAGAGTAATACAGAGACGCTCCTCCTGCTTCTGAATCAGGTTCGAACTTGGTGTTATTGTTGATAACTACTTCCCCACCACCACAGTTAATGTTCAAGGAGTAACCATCTGTTCAAAGTTGACAACTCAGATAAGATGTAGAAAAAGAAACCATAGCAATGAAACACATAATCTTAAATCCCTCTTTTAATTAGTGGGAGTTTACCCCCAAGATGAAATATGTATAGCTATTTGTTCTTCTCCATCTTTCTTAATTTTACGTTTGTGCACGTGTTGGGTGACTTGAGTCATTAGACTTATAATCGATTATGTAAATATTGAAAAACCTTAAACATTTAGCAAATCACATAATCCAATTACACGCAAAGAATTTCCTCCCCAAAATAAAATATTTGCACTCTTTACCAAATTGATGATGATCGTAATAACAAAATTTTCGAAGTAGCAAAAATTTACTCACATTGACTACTTGGAAGAGAACATGGAAAGTTTTGCTTTAGGCATGGATGAACTCTACTACAAGAGAGCATTTAAATAAGCACTATTAGTAGGCAGTAAATTAGCTTGCACCTGGACTATGTAAGTCAACGGTCTAAGCTTTTATCAACCACAAGAAGAAAAAATGACAATCTTCTCTGAAAAAATCAACGTAAAACTGCTTGGACTTAAAACACTGACACAAGTATCTTACGCTTTATCTGCTGACGAAGAGTAGCTCTCCACTAAGTTTCTGGAAAAATGAATGAAAAGTTTGGTATTACAAATATATTAATTTTTCAGTGTAAGAAAAAAGTACAAGTAAGATTGCACTTACACACTCCCTCTAGGACATTCAAATGGAGTTGAGCTTTCCCAAGTGAAGTTGTTGTAAGAAATATCCCTGCATACCAAAATGGAAGTCAAAACCAACAAAAATTCAGCAGTTTCAGAATAACAATAACTCTCTACATTTTATTCTTTGTTTCTTTTCTGATTTTAACAATTTTGTCTCCTGGATTTTTCATGTTGACTAAATGCCGAACACAGACAAGAAAGTTGTGATTATAAAAGGTGATCATCTCTTATCTGGTTCTAGTTCGTGTATAATTGTCAGCAATCTTGTGTACGCTTATAATTAGAAAATGCTCATATGTTTAACAGAACTGATCTATTTCCATTTGTGCACAGTAATTTCTCATAAGATAAGTCTGACTAAGTGATCAAACAAAATGCAAGCAGGTCAAGGAAAATAACTCCTTGTGACTCAAACGGAATCAAAGAATCTGATCAAATTTAAGGAGAAATCCATACGCATTCTTGTTCCGTGATAAGATCCAATCAGGTATAGGCCCGCTAAGCTTGTTTCCTGTCAAATAACTACAAACAACATACACAACTAAGTGTTGATATATGTACAACCAAGAAAGACAGAAAAAGTATTTAAGGATATAAACTTACATGAAATCTGCTTTTGCTAAGTGGATGAAAGATGATGGAATTTCACCAGTCAAGTTATTAAAACTGAGGTCTCTACATTGACAAATCAATTAGATAAGTTACGGGAACTCTATTGTTACCAACTCATATTATCAAAGTTTCTTATTGAAAAAGGAAATAAGAAAAATTATGGAGTCTTAGAGGAATATATAAGAGCAAATAATAGTTATATAGCCCATAAAATGGGTTTTAACTTAAACTAGTCAGTTTATAGTTATGATCTTTCTAACTCCGCACATTTAAAATTTCATTAGTTTCAGGATCCATTCTGTCTTGATATGCTTTATCACACGAGTTCAAAAGAAGTTTGCAATTGTTACTAAATCAAGATTAAGATTATGAATATCGAAAATACAATAAATATTGCATAAGATAGTTTTGAGTAGCTTCATCCAGAGGACATTAATAAGTATGTTGAGCAGGTTTATTATCTGTACAGTCAACAGTGGCATTCAACTTAATATCTATCTTTCTCATTGTTTTAACAACAATTCTAAGACTTCGCAACATTCCAGCCTCTACTCTTGATAATCCAAACCTATCTGCATCTTATGTTGAATTCAAAAATATGAAAACAACAACACTAAAACGGCAATGGTCGCTAATGCAACCCAGACTACATGAGATTAATTAGTATGAAGGTATAGTATACGTACAAAGTTTTCAATTCTGTTGCCTCCCCAATATATTCAGGGATTTCTCCATTAATTAAGCAATTCCTCAGTATCCTGCATTGCATACTTGAACTTAAAAATCTATATGAAGATTTGATAAAGTGCTCTTTAGAGTGAAAAGATAAAATCTCACAATGTCTTCATCGACTCCATGTTCACTGGTGGAAATCTGGATCCTCTACCTCCTAAGTCACTGATCCTCCTAAAAACCATTAAAAAGAAACCAAAAAGAAAAGGGAAAAATGCAGTCCATTTAAAATATGCAACCAAATACAATATAAAATAAGAAAAAAAATTGAATTGCATACAGATCACTTAAGCTTGTCAATTCAGAAATGCTAGACGGAATAGGCCCCTCAAGAGAGCAACCTTGCATGTGCCTGTAAAATAATGCAAATAAAATATCTTTTACAAACGTGCGAATAATTAGTTCAAATGGAATTAGCACATGCACTACTTTTCTAAACTTTCTGTACTCCGCTCTTAGATCTCAATGCACTCACAATCTGAAGTCTGATACCAAAAGCAAACCCAGTTTCAAAAAAATATTAACAAAGCTTACAATTTCTCAATCTGTGTCCAGCTCCGGATAAAATCAGGTATCTTGCCAGTAAAGTTATTGTCACTTACCCTCCTACAGTTTGTCAATAATTAAATGTCAAGTAGAAATTACAATCAAGCTCAGAACTGTAAAAAGGAATTTTAGAAGTGAAGAAAATTACAAGTATATCATAAAGTCGGTCTTTTCAGTACATGGCAAACATTTTTTTCATCAGTTTTGTTTTGGTTCTCTCTTCATTTTTAAATCCCTGAACAGCACTCTACCAACTAAAATAAATATTCTGGAAAGAAGTAAAAGAATTTAGACAACTAACATCTTGCTGAGATTAAGAAGCCCCGGCCCTTGATCAGATAAAGCTGCCCGCCCTATGACCCAACTTCAATTTTTTTTAAAGGCAAAAAAGACTGAAACATTTCTATAGAAATTTACCACTTACCAGAAACATGTTAAACAACAAGTCTTCTAATTAGTACAAACGGCTCAAGCAGCCATTCTAGTTTGTACTTGTATGAAATTTGCCTATATACACACATTAATCACGCAAGGAAGAAAATGTGCTTACATATCAGTCAAGTTGGCCAGCTTGGAAAGTGATGCTGGCAATTCTCCTGTGAAAGAATTCGATGATAAAACACTGAAAAGAGAGGATATCATGATATTAATAACTTCCATTGAAGAATCTAACAATGATACTTAGTGCCTTCCAAATCTCAAACAACAAAAAATTGCACAAAAAGGTAGAGACAATTACAGCTTCTGTAAATTGACCAAGTTTCCAATATCTGAGGGGATGGGTCCCGAGAAGTGATTTCCTTCTATGCTCCTGCAATTTCCAAAAATCATCATTAATTTGAATGCAATTTTAAGAATCTTTAGCCCAGACCAGCCAGTGTACCATTACTAAGCTAGTTTAAGTTAGCCAAGTCAGGAATGACTCAAGTTATCCAAATATAAATGGGACATATTTAGGTCAGTCTCAGAAATAATCATCAAACAATATCGATGGCTTTGTTCTTTTTATGTGGTTGAATAGGAATTTTTCAGTACAAGGGTTGACAAAGAAGAATAAGTAATATATAGGGATCGGCTCAATGTTTACACAACATTATAGGCATATATAATTGAGATACTTTGAAGTTGGATGCAGTTGACAAAAGACAAAGCTTCACATATTACGAACTTGGAGCCACCCTGTGTCCACATTGACCAACTGCTAGGAATAATTATCAGTCATAGGATCATTAGGAAGAGATTCAACGTACAGGTTTGATAGAGTGATAATCTTTGAAAGTGCTATTGGAAATTGTCCGGATAATCTGTTTCCCATAAGAGAACTGCATATTCAATCACAAACACGATCATATGTGATATATTTATATAAAGAGAAAATGTAATGAAAATGGTGGCAATGGTGCGTACAGATCAGTCAAGTTCATGGAACTCCACTCGGGAGGTATAGTGCCATTTAGATAGTTGCGACTCAAGTCCCTGAAAAAAGTAACTGTATAATTAGAGATGCTTTCGATATTGAAAACTTAAGGCAAAATATTGACTGAGCTTCTACATTACTTTTAACAATAAAAAGTATTTCAGTCGTCATTCACATTGTGATTGTAGATGGCATAACTATTGTCTAATTAACAGTTATATCATTAAGGTGAATAGATACACTAATTTAAGTATGGCACCGGTATGAATGGTAAGTAGGTCCTACATTCATGTGAGAGAGGGACATGAAACTATCAAAAAAGGCTTGTGGGAAATAGCAACTCTCTTGTATAAAATGTATTATTACACACTGGATTTTGCTTACAGGCTTTTAAGGTGGCGCAGCTTGGAAAACTCTGGTGGAACACCTCCTGAAAAGTTTTGGCCTTTCAAAGCTCTGCAATAGTTTTGTACACAAAATAAGAACAAGTTGCTAGAAAAAAGAAACATTCGACATAATTAGAAGAACTAAATCAATAAAGAAACATTGATCTTTTTCTGTGATACAAACAATTTTCCACAAGGGCTTAGCAGCATTAAATTATGCTCCCTCTATCAGGGACTAAAATGATTCTTGTCTAGAGCATGATGGTTTCTCATTCTTATTTTTATTTAATTAGGGAAAAAATTGAAATCCTATAAAACTTATTCTTCTCTCTTTTATGTCGGCATTTGATTTGAGCTACATAAATTATCCTAAATTCTAAATATAAGTACTAAGATCAAACACAAATTCTTGGAAAGGCAGACAACATTTGATACTTGTATACAGATGTGGATGGAATAAAGGAGATTATTGTATTTCAACCCTTTACCTGAAACATAGCTAAATTATTAATAAATGAATAAAGAATTAATGTGCTCCACCACTTTCTTGCTTGTAGATTCATTCTAAATTAGTGTACTGCTGCTGCTTCTTCTCTTACAAATCTTAAGCTCGTGATTTCTTTATGAGACTCAATTCCTAACTTTTCATTTGAGGACTTATTTTTAGACATATTTAAACACATATATGCATAAAAAAATTCTGACATTAATTTAATTAGATATTATATACTCAAAGTTTATTAAAATTTCAAGAAGAATTATATCATATGTATTTTTGACTAATTTATGTGAAATACATCCAAAAGATGTACTATCTATATTCTAAAGCCTCCACGAGAGGTTGTTGATTTTGTGGCACACTTTTTTCAATTTTCCTCTTTTTTCTTTACAACTTTAGATATACTACTATTTTGTATTTTTTTTATTAAATTTTTTATATCTTTTTATTTAGTTCTCTAAATTTATAAAATTCTTATTTTAATCTATATAATTTACACACGCCATCACTTATGTTGCTTTTGGATTGAAAGAAAGAATTAATAGAATGAATGTAATGATTTTAATGTATTTTAAGTTATGTTTGGTTGTTGTTGTTGGGTCATGGGTATTATCATATAATAACAAATTTATCACATATATTCATTACATTTGAATGAATTTTATTTAACCTTTTCCATATAAATAAAAAAAATAAAGGAAATAATTCTCTAATACACTATTTTTATTTAATTCATTTATCTATTTTAATGTACACATGCTATCAAACAAAAAAAAGAGAAAAAAACAAAGACCACCCCCCGACCCCCACCCCCTGTTTAGTTTTATTTGAGTTGGGCTAACTGTATCAATAATGACATTAGTAGATGTGGCCCACAAAGGTGTGAAAGCAAAAGAGGGCGGCCAATCGTATCCGTAGTAAACACGTTGACTGACTATTTAGTCAACAAAACCCTACATTCTTTTTGAAGAATAGAGAAGTACTAGTAAATATAAGAGACGAAATTTCCAACCTCTCTCTTTAGAACTAGTGATCAATAACTATACTGAAATTTTCTTTGTTTTGGGAGGACAAGAAAAGGTAAAAATAAAATACAGCATATGTACTTCAGCTCCAATTAATCATCTCTGACTACCTAAATTACATGGATTGATTATCAAATATGTATATACATACATATATATATATATAGAGAGAGAGAGAGAGATTAGAGAGAGAGGGGAAAAAAAAGAGGAGAGTACGTACATGGCAACGACATGACAGGTGGAATTGCCGTTAAAAGTGCAGTCGCAGGTGACGGAGGTCTCAAATCCCTTTCTGGTCACCGGAATACTCCAATTCCCTATACCACTACAGGGATCATTGTTAAAATCCCAGTCCTTTTTACCAAATCGCTTCCCTATTTCTTTCAATGCCCTCGCTGCATTTGCTTCCCAATTAATTAATTAATTAATACTTTTATATACCCGCACCGCATCGCATCGCATCGCATCGCATGCATATATAATAGTAGAATAGATAGATTAATTAAGCTAATTCCAATTGAGGCAAACAGAAGTAGCAAGTAGAATTAATGAGTTGGGTAGTTTAGTAATTACCTTCATCTTGGTGTAGCTTGGGCGTGGCTGCTGACCCAAATGTTAACAGTAGAAATGAAGAAATGATGATGAAGAGATGAAGAAGCTGGAAAAGCCTCGTAGCACTAAAACCACCCCCCATTTGATTCTTCTTCTAATTGGCTAGCTACTCCAATTTGCATGGAGAAAGATTCACTACGCACTTAATTAATTATCCACTCAGTAGTAGTACGTTTATAATTAGAGAGTTATAAATATATAGAGAGAGAAGAGAGAGAAAATATGTACTTTTATATGTTGGACTGGGGTTCATTACTTCATTCTGAATAGGTATTACTTGCATATTGGAGACTCACAGCTGAATGGTCGTAGGAGGAGGATATAGAGATTGGATTGTTACATGATTACTGTTTTTGACTTATTATCATTTGTACCATCTTCAAACTTAATTAATACACTCATTTATTTTGAACAAGATATTTTAGTTTAATTCTGCGACGCTGATTTTATTAAATATTAGTAGTATATTTTTAATATATATCGTGCCCGTTTTGATATTTTTTCCGTTCGCACGTGCAAACGATTTTGCAACTCCTCCTTTTCTTTTCATCTTTTTTATTATGTGATTCTCATTAATCGAACAAGAAAACAATGTCATTTTCATCAACAATGGCGTCCAAATTCTGATTTTACTCCCCCCTTATAAAACAAGTTCATGGGAATTCCAATGCATCTTTGCCAAATTAAAAATCAAGGGTAAAGAATCAGTAATTGAGTCAACATCAAGAGATCTAGCTAATTAGAATTCAGACAATGCATTCTAGGATCAACGTTAAAAAATTGTCAGATTATATGGATTTACTCACCTTATGCATAAATATACATCTAACAACTTTGTGAATTTACGGTCAAATTAAAGTGCGGATAGAATATTATTTTCACCGTTATATACGTGATCGAAAGGCTACGATCAATTGTAAGGATAATATTATGAATTAGTTCTTTATACGTCCCCAAATTAAAGTACGACACGCGATTAGACGATCACAAATTATTGATAATCTTAAGTTTACAATATATATTAACTATGAATCGATCCCCATATACATATTGTTAAAACCGTAGTTTCGTAGAGTCAAGATTATTGTAGAAGATGTGACACGGGTGATCCATGTCCTTAAGGTCATTATCGCCCTCACCACGATCGGTTTGCTATGAGTTGCAGACGATATACCTCCAGAATATATGTTAAACCTCAAAACTGAACCACAAACACTTCTTTGTAGTATTATATTTTCACCGTTATATTTGTGATTGAAAGGCTACGATCAATTGTAAGGAAAATATTATGAATTAGTTTTCTATATGTCTCCAAATTAAAGTACGAACGGAGTATTATTTTTTCCGTTAGATTTGCGATTAGACGATCACAATCTATTGATAATCTTAAGTTTACAATATATATTAACTATGAATCGATCCCCATATACATATTGTTAAAACCGTAGATTCGTAGAGTCAAGATTGTTGTAAAAGACGTGACACAGGTGATCCATGTCCTTAATGTCTTTATCGCCCCCCCACCACGATCGGCTTCATATGAAGTTCAGTATTTATATACCTGTGATATATGTCAAGTCTCAAAACTGAACAAATTTGTTGTAAGACCCCAACTTTTATGAATAAAGATGAATTTTCAATAAATATCATTTTTGAATATTATGGAGTAAATTTGATATAATGTTATAGTTATGGGTAATATTTAGAAATTTTGAAAAGTATGCAAGTTGTTATATAATATTCGATTGCTTGGAGAATATTCGTTTTAACAGGAATATTCGCAGACGACTCAAGACAATCAATCATTGGTGGACCTACACAACGGAATTATTGTCGGATCGAGAAAATGACAAAAATATTTTTATGAAAATAATGGCGGAAGTTTTACCATTAATCGTTGAAACATCAAATTGTTAAAAGTACAAGAATATCTGGCGTGATATAAGTAGTAGCACAATATTGATTATTGATGCTTACGTGAGAAGTCACCGCTTTTGCTTTCAATTATTGCACTGATAATTATTGTGATAAGATCTCACGTTATTTGATTCAATTATTGTCGATATTTTATATATTATTAAATAAATAATTGAGATAACAAAGTTATTAATATTATTATTTGCAATATTAACGATGTCTGTAAGTTCCGCGCAAGGAGAGGTTTGGTCACCTAATTGCTTGGCGCCAATAGGGAGAAACCCTTATGGAAAGCCCTCTTTCCGGGAACGACTTTGGTCGATTAATATTGTGAATTATAATAATGATGATAAATGTTGTTAAATATATTGAGGTGTCTTTTTATGAAGTCACGAAAGTTTATATATATATAAATTTTGTTTTATTAGTATTATTAATGTAATAAAATAGAAAAGCTTTTTATATAAAACAGAATACTTTTATAAAGTTATTTGTTTTATTAGACAATAATTAGAATATAATATATTTTATTATGCATAGTATTTTGCAAAAATGAATATCTTTGACCTGTAGTGCAAAGATGAATATTTGATTCAAGATGAATATTGATTGATGTTACAGGGATAAAATATTGATGATGGACTTTTAAATTCATAGATTATAGTAGATTTCATTCTCTACGTAACTCATCTATGAATTATTATTTCGCTGCAAATATTGATCTGAAACCTATTGTCTATTGTATTTTATTAGATTTTTCCCTGTTGAAGACTAAAGATAATTTATTCTATATTATCTTAGTCATAATATTTTTTACTGGGCTAGTTGAGCTCACCCTTTTCTTTTTTGTTCCATTTTTCTTCTCAGGAGGCGAGAATGTAATGCGAGTTCCAGTAAAGGTGTGGAATGATGGTTCTAGAGAGTTGTTTTTAGTAGTCCTCACCATTTTTATAAAATAATGTATCAATAATTGTAATGAGGACTTATTTGAGTGTTGATATTGTCTAGAAGACAATATTTATTTTTAAACTCACAGTTTTTATGTTGTATTAATAAAGTTGTAGTTGTTTTTGTACAATGTTATTGACGACTCAAAATGGGTGATGTATACCTATTTTGGGGATGTCACATAAGGGGTATTATTTCTTTCTTATTCATGAATAGAACTTCTATTATTCTATTCTTTATTATTATGTTGGAATAACCTGTTATGCGAAGTACCGCATACATGGTGAAATTCTTCTGTTATTCCATTCTTTATTATTACATTGAATAACTCAGATATGCCAAGCAATCGCATACATGGTGAAATTCTTCTATTATTCCGCTCATTATTATTCATTGAATAACTTTCGTATATGCCAAATACCGCATACATGGTGAAATTCTTCATTATTCTCGTCTTTATTATTCTCGCTGAATATCACATGCTGTGCGTTTACGCATGACCTGGTTCCATTCTTTATTATTACATTGGGAATAACGTTTCATGCATGCTATCCTATCGCACGCATGGTGAATCCTACATTATTCCATTCTTTATTATTCTCATTGAATAACTCGTCATGTGGATTACCACATGCATGGTGAATGATCCTTTGTATTCATTCCTTTTAAATCATGAAAATGATCTCAGATCACGTGGATTACCGTATGCCCAAGTAAAATCCATTCATAGCTTCATATATTCTATTATACTCAGTTGGTTAAATTTTTGGATTCTATATTCCATAAAATTAGTAGAATATCCTGGATATTTGCGTTTCATCCAGTATCTTTTTGTGAAAATATTCTTCTGAGCATTCTTGAATTTTTATCCACAAAGTAGTATCATGTTGACAATTTGGACGTTATTGATTCCTGGATAAATTAATTCTTGAACTTATTTTATTGAATTATTATGTCATTGTCATGATGAGTTATGATGTTTATTATGTGAAAACATGAAAGTTTCTTAGAAATCACAAAGGGTTGAAAATCAGATTTTGGTAAAAATGGAACATGAAATTCAATTGACCATATCTCCTATTATATTTTGAATTTTTAAGTGTGGTCAAGTTCTAGAGTTAGATCTATGAGTTTCCTAATTTATCCAAGTGGAATCACTGGAAAAGGTGTTGTAGATTTTCGTGTGGACTGATTTTAGCAAATTACGAAAAACTAAAAAATGGAAAACAACTACTGTCTATATTTTTAAAAGGGCATTTTTGGCCACTTAATTTATGAGAAAAATTCCGGCCTTTTGGGACATGAAAATTTATGGTATAAAGTACATCCTGTCCAAAAATGAGCTCATTCTGACTTAAAATGAGCAAGTTATGACTATTTCAATATTTAGGGTTTTTCCGACGAAAAATGCTATAACCGGAGTTCTATAACTCCGATGACCATGAAATTTAAACTGAAAGCTCACGTTAACATATGTAAGATCCTACCAAGATTTGAAAATTTCTGGAGTTAAACTTGAGGTAGCTAATTTCTTAAGGAATTAATTAGAAATTGATTTTTGAAAAATAGTAAATGAATTTTAAAAATTCTGAGAAAAATATATGTTCATTATGGGACTATATTCTGCTAAATCCCATAAAAAAAATATTTTTGGGACTGATTTGGTATTTTTCATGAAAATGGTTTAGTTACGAACATATGAGTTAAATATGTTATGTGAAGTAACAAAGTTGGAAAATAGGATTTTATGGCTTGGAAATCTATATAAGGTATATCTGATTTTTGATGAGGATTTAATCATTGGTGATGAAATCTTATGAGTATGACATTTTTTGAATGATTAAATGCATTATTTGGTAAAGTGTAAACAATTGAAATAAATTATTTATAAGTTTAAGAAGTGATTAAAATATTGTTATGATATTAATAATATTAGATTATGAGTGGTTGATAATATTTGGATAAATTTAAAGTCTTTAATAATTATCCTTGTTTTCGTTTGATTAATACTTATATCATTGCCATCATCCTCATGCTTATATAGTGATGAAAGTTATCTTTGGCTTACGTGCAAAGATGGACTATTGATTATTGAATTGTATATCTTTGGCTTACGTGCAAAGATGGACTGTTGGTTATTGAATTGTATATCTTTGGCTTACATGCAGAGATGGACTTGGTATGATTATGACCAGGGATTATTTGGTATAGTCATGACCATTGATGATTTAATGAATATCCTTGGCCCGTAGTGCAGGGGTGATTCAATGATGTGTTTATTTATTAAGCTGAGTCTCAGCGATAAAAATTGATGAAAACATTTTAAAACATAGAAGATAGTAGACATCATGCTCTACATGACTCTTCTAATGTATTTCTTATTCGGCTGCAGTTAAACTTGATGTCTATTGTATTTTATCAGTTTAACATTGTTGAAGACTAATGATAATTTATGGCGGCATTATCTTAGTCATAATATTTCTTACTAGGCTAGTTGAGCTCACCATTTCTTTCACTGTTCTCTTCAGAAATGAGAATATAGCTGGGACGAGTCGGGGAACGGAGTGACGGTCCAGATGATAGCATTAGTAGTCTCACTATTCTATTAAATAGTTTGACAATAAATGTAACGAAAACTTTATTTGAAAATGGATATTGTCTAGAAGAAAATTTTCCTATTTAAACTCTCAGTTTATATTTTGTCGTATTTTACACGACAACTGTATTATTAAGTTGTATTTGAATTTTGTACCATGTATTTGGTGACCGAAGATGGGTGATGTATACCTATTTTTGGGGGCGTCATAGTTGGTATCAAAGCTTAGGGATATGATCCCTGGCTGAGATATGAGACAAGAACTGTAAGACCCCAACTTATTATTAAATGAAATTGAATTTTCTCTATTTATTATTTTGAAATAGTAAGGGTTGATTTGATTAATGTGATTAGTTATGGGTAATATGCGCAAATATTTTAAATAAGCAAGTGGTTATAAAATATTCATTGTTGTCGGGGAATATTAGTTTGGTCGTGAAATATTCTTACTTTGCTTAGGGAATATTAAATGACGACGACGCAGAACTTTATGTGGGCCCCATAATGTAAAAGCGATTGGATGAGGAAAATGACAAATATAAGTTGTTTATAAATAATTGGCGTAGTTATTACCAATTAATATTGTTGGAATACCCGGTGGTTAAAAAACACGATGACTTTGCAGTATTGCACCAATTATTGATTCTTACGTAAGAAGGCACTACTCAATAATTGTTACAGTAATTATTGTTCAATATTTATTTTATTGATTCAATAATTGCTACGTTGATATTTTATATTGTTGTTGTTTTAATAATTGTCACTACACGGTATTTTCATTATCAGATCAACAATTCATATTATTTGAATAATATTATTAGATAACATTATTGGCAATGTCTAGAAAGTTCAGTCTAAGGAGAGGTTTGGTCACCTAATTGCGCACCAGTAAGGAGAAATCCTTATTGGAAAGCCCCTCTTTCTGAGGAGCAGTCTCGGTTGCCAAGATATTGTGGATTCTGTAATATTATTTGTGAATAATTAATTATTAATTTATATGATAAGGAAAATATTCATTTTATGTGGATATAGATGGAGAAAAATTTAAAGTGACAATTGTTGAAAAATTGATATTTTATCTTTTTTGATAAATAATTCATTTAAATATATTATTATATTTTAATAATATAATAATGATGATATTTTTACAATGAATGTGGGATATATGAGTATATGAGGAGGAGGAGGAGTATTTTTGTTACTAAAATTGTTTAAAACATGTTAAACATGTTCGTGGACCCCATTTCTTGACTGAAATTTGATTATAGCCTGTAAAATCGCCTGTTTGTAGATTTCGGTCAATTTCTGTTTGGAATTTGGAAAAACTTTCTTCTGCAAAGTTGTAGAGAATGGAATTTCCTATGGAAAGGACATAAGGTTTGAATTGTTTTGATAAAAGGCTATTTATTGTGAATTATTGAAGTTTCGGTATTTCGGGTTTGAATTGATTTTTGGAGTTTTAAATGATTTTATTAACAAAAATGTTTTTGTGACATTTGGTGAGTTGGTGGCTGATGTTTTTGACCAAAGAAGGCTGCTAAGGAAATTAAGAAAAATATATTAATATTTTATTAAATTTTCTGCTTTGGTGTTCTAAGCATTTTCCTATAAATAGGGTGCTTAGGTTAGAATTGAAAATTACACCAGAAACTGAAGTTTTCTTTCTCTTTCTCTCTCTATATTATCGAGCGTATTCGTGTGAGTATTTTAATACTTTGAGTGTTGCTATACGGTGCAAGTTCCCTTCAGCACTATATCCAGTATTCCAGTTAGAAGTATTATTTTTTCGAGGTAAGAGATGTTATTTTTTAAAAAAATGATATTATTTCTTCTAATATCATTATGCCGGATTATTGGTAAGATTTTTCTTGTGAAATTCTTATCTTTTATTGTCGGGATTAGTATTCACGTATATAGCACTATTCACGTATACGACACTATTCACGAATACGGCACTATTCACAGAAAAATTAAAATTTTGTTTTTGTCCAAAATATCTATTATGGATACTACCTTTGATTGTATCCATGTTTTGATCATTCTTGAGTTTTACTTCACTATGATTATTAATGAAGTATTTTTGAACTCTGATTGTTTAAAAGTACTGAATCCTTAATATTTGTTCTTTTGTTTCTTTGGATTCTTTTCTTTAAAATATTTTTCATCATCCTGGGTCCTAAATGATGGTATTCATTGAATATCTTTGGCACAGTAGTAAAAGATGGTTGATTTTTCTATGAATATCTTTGGCCCGTAGTGCAAAGATGAACATGACCAACTGATGAGTATCTTTGGCCTGTAGTGCAAAGATGAATATTTGATTCAAGATGAATATTGATTGATGTTACAGGGATAAAATATTGATGATGGACTTTTAAATTCATAGATTATAGTAGATTTCATTCTCTACGTAACTCATCTATGAATTATTATTTCCGCTGCAAATATTGATCTGAAACCTGTTGTCTATTGTATTTTATTAGATTTTTCCCTGTTGAAGACTAACGATAATTTGTTTTATGTTATCTTAGTCATAATATTCTTTCTTCGGGCTGAATTGAGCTCACCCTTTTCCTTTTTGTTCCATTTTTCTCTCGTGAGGCGAGAATGTAGCGAGTTCTAGTCAAAGTGTGGAATGATGGTTCTAGAGAGTTATTTTAGTTGTCCTCACCATTTTTGTAAAATAATGTATCAATAATTATAATGAGGACTTATTTGAGTGTTGATATTGTCTAGAAGACAATATTTGTTTTTAAACTCATAATTTTTATGTTGTATTAATAAAGTTGTAGTTGTTTCTGTACCATGTTATTGACGACTCAAAATGGGTGATGTATACCTATTTTGGGGCATCACAGTTGGTATCGAGAGCTTAGTGATATGATCTCTGGCGGAGATCGGGGAATAGAATTAGGAGGGGAGAGACGAGTAAAACCTTCGTTTGTGTGTCTTACTTAAGCTTATTTGTTGGTTGGTCAGTATATAGGGATATTATGTGATATGTTGATTTTTTTAATTAATCCTTATTTTATGGAAGTATTTGAGAATGTCGACTGAGAATGTTAATAGTGGAGTAAATGAGACCGTGGAGACACCTTTACTCACCAACGAGGAGAACGCGGCAACAGTGGCAATGTTCCTCCCTGTGAACAACACCACCGAAAGCGTGATGATGAACGCATTTACCGGATGTTTAGAAGCTTTTTGCAGTTCATGCAAAATCAGATGAGGGAGACTCGTGCACAAAATACAGGTGGAAATGATAACAACGCATGGTTTGTCACAGCCAAACAGTTCAAAGAGTTGGGACCACCAGAATTCTGGGGAAAGCCGGATCCGATTAAGGCAGAAATGTCGGTCAAATAAATCACCAAGATATTCGATGTCTTGGGATGCACGGAGGAACAGAAGGTTCCATTCGCCACCTTTATGTTCCGTAATGAGGCAGATTACTAGTGGGAATCTGTGAAGAGTACCCATCCAGCCGCACTCATCATGTCTTGGGAGACGTTTTAGAAACTGTTCAATGACAAGTATTTTCCTTAAAGTATTAGTCATATGAAGGAAGTGAAATTTATTAGATTGTAACAAAACAACATGACGGTGTCCCAGTACGAGGCGAATTTTGCGGAGTTATCCAGGTTTGCACCTCATTTGGTGGAGAATGAGGAACATATGACGCGGATGTTTCTGAGAGGTTTGAAACCCGACATACGTCAATATCTCATTTCTCATAAATTTTTTCTCTATTAAGATGTTGTCAACATTGCTTAATTGTTAGAGCGAGATAACGAAGTATCACGCTCAACCGAGGACCACAACCGGGGATATAAATGTTGATGGTCGTCGTAACAACGATAACCGGTGAAGGAAGAAAAAATACGGATAAAAGCGATAACCACTCTGGTGGTAATCATGGCCATGAAAATAGAAGAAGCGAGTGGGGAGATTTTAAAGAGGAGATTCAACACCGATAATGTGAAGACGCCAAGACCTACCGTATGAATCGGTTCTAGGGAGGAGAACGACCACCGGTCGTATGCTTATAAATGCTAAAAAGAGGGACATATCATCAAATTGTCCACAACAGGTTCAAGGTATGCTATAATTGTGGAAAGGAAGGACATATCACTTTCGAGATTGTATGCAGAAAGCAAAACCAAGTCCGATGGGGATGGTGACTCAAAAGACTATCCCGTAAAAGTCAAAGTCAACGGTTCTTGAAGAAAGCGTTTGTCGTGGATCGGTCAAAATGCGAGGAACCTAAAGCGAAGTGATCACGGGTAAGCTAATCATAAATTCTTGTGAAGTTTATACCTTACTAGAATCCGGGTCTTTACCCATTCATTTATCTCTCCCGCTTGTGCTCAACGTTTAAACTTGACTCGGAGAAATTAGACTTTGATTTATTTGTGGAGACCTAGTTAGAGAAACTTTCATTACACCTAATCGCTTATAAATCTTGTTTGATCCAAGTTGGCACCATCACATTACCCTGTTGACCTTATCTCTTTAAAGATACTTGCTTTTGATGTGATTTTAGGGATTGATTGGTTAACTACTCATCATGCCAAAATTGATTGTTTTCATAAGGTTGTTAGTTTTCATATTCCTAACCAACCCGTCAGATTAATTCAAGCAACTAAACCACTAAAATCAATCACCGTCATATCAAGTCATAAAGCTATTCATTTATTGAAAAAACGGATGTCAAGCTTTCTTAGCCCATGTTATGGATTTGAATAAAGACACGCCGATTTGAATAATATTCCCGTTGTTAGTAAAATTTCCCGACGATTTCTCAAGAACTCCTTGCCTACCCCGTAACGTGAAGTTGAATTCTTTATTGATCTTGAACCTGGTACAAAGCCCATTTCTAAAACCCCATATCGAATGACTCCTATTGAACTTCAGGATTTAAAAGTCCAACTACAGGAATTGTTGGAAATCGGTTTTATTTGTCCTAGTACATCTCCTTTATTTGTAAAGAAGAAAGACGGGAGTATGCGACTTTGTATTGACTATCGGAAATTGAACCATGTCACCATCAAAAATAGGTATCCTCTACCTCGTATTGATGACCTATTTGACCAGTTGCAAGGAGCACAATTCTTCTCAAAGATCGATCTTCATTCTAGATATCATCAGCTGAAGATTAGAACTGAGGATATTCCAAAGATCGCCTTCGTAACTCTAAGATGCAGGCATTATGAATTCTTAGTCCCGTCTTTTGATTGACTAATGCTCCTCATGGCTTTCATGGATATGATGAACCGAATATTCAAGGAATATTTGGATCAGTTCGTTGTTGTATTTATTGATGACATCCTCATATATTCCAAAAGCCGTGAAGATCATGAGCACCATTTAAAGCTGGTACTCCAAAGGCTTTGTGAAAATAAGCTTTATGTCAAGTTGAAGAAATGCGAGTTTTGGCTTGAGGAAGTAGCATTCCTTGGGCACGTGGTGTCAAAACATGGAGTATCTGTGGACCCAACAAAGATTGAAGCAATACAAAGTTGGGAGTAACCGAAGACGGTGACCAAAATACGTAGTTTTCTGGGCTTAGCTGGTTATTATCGGAGATTCGTGGAAGGATTTTCTCGAATCACTACTCCATTAACTCAGCTGACTCGGAAAGATACAAAATTCGTATGGAGCGAGGAATGCGAGAAGAGTTTTCAAGAGCTTAAGAGGAGACTTATTTCGGTACCTGTTCTGACAATACCATCTAGTTCAGATAGATTTGTTATCTACAGCGATGCTTCGGGCAAAGGGTTAGGATGTGTTCTCATACAACATGGGAAATTCATAGCCTATGCCTCGCGACAACTTAAAGAATATGAGAGGAATTATCCTACTCATGATCTAGAGTTAGCAAGCAAGTTTCGCCGCTTAAAGATCCGGAGGCACTATCTATATATGGGGAGAAAGTGGAGATATATTAGGAACCATAAAAGCCTCAAATATTTCTTCACCCAAAAGGAACTCAACATGCTGCAAAACGACGCTGGCTCGAGTTGTTAAAAGATTATGACCACTCCATTCAATACCATCCCGAAAGCAAACGTCAGAAATGACGCGCCGAAAGAGAAGATCATATGCGGAAAAAGTGCGATGATGTCAAGTATATCGCGACAGAACCAACTTTAATCGATAAAGTTAAAGTTGCTCAAAGCCACGAACCTGGTCGATGCGTATGAAGAAGAAAGTACAAGAAGGTGTTATCCCACAGGCAAGAATCGATGAAGAAGGAATACTTCGAGTCCACTCCAGACTTTGTGTTCTTAAACGATTCTGATTTGAAGAATAAGATCATGACGGAGGCACATAATACACCGTTTGCAATCCATCCTGGAAGTACCAAAATGTATCGTGATCTTCGACATACATTTTGGTGGAACAATATGAAGAGAGAGATTGCAAAGTTTATCTCGAGGTGTTTAACTTGTCAACGTGTAAAGGCGGAGCATCAAGTACCTAAGGGCCCGTTGTAACCACTTGAGATTCCGAAATAGAAGTGGGAACACATTACCATGGATTTCGTTACGGGTCTTCCCACGGTTTCTCAAGGTATAAATGTTATTTGGGTTATTGTTGATAGATTAACCAAGTCTGCTCATTTCTTGCCGATACGAGAGACTTATTCCCTTGAACGTCTTTCTCATATGTATGTAAATGAGATTGTGAGATTGCATGGCATGCCAGTATCCATAGTTTCGGATCGTGACCCAAGATTTACTTCACGATTTTGGGTTAGTTTGCAAAAAATATGGGCACGGATTTACGATTCAGTTCGGCATACCATCCTCAAACGGACAGACAATCAGAGAGGACTATTCAAACTCTTGAAGATATATTAAGACTATGTGTCCTAGACTTCAAAGGAAGTTGGGATAAGTATTTACCATTGGTGGAATTCTCCTACAATAACAGTTATCAGGCAAGTATAGGTGTGGCTCCATTTGAAGCATTATATGGACGAAAGTGTCGCTCTCCAATATGTTGGGATGAGGTGGGTGAAACAACATTGTTGGGACCCGAGTTGGTACGTATGACTACGGAAAAGATCCAAATGATTCGACAACATATACAAACGGCACAGGATCGACAAAAGAGTTATGCGGATCTTCATCGAAAGGACGTGGAATTTAGTATTGGGTATCATGTATTTTTGCGTGTTGCTCCATGGAAGGGAGTTACAAGATTTGGGAAGAGAGGTGATAAGTGGTATTTATACCTACTTATTGAATACAAATTCACGCGAACTATGCCCATCTCAAGTACATTTTATTGTGTTTTAGTTGCATTTCATGATATTTTACATTGCATTTACTTAAAACTCCTTTTGGTGAATAAGTGCAGGAATCGGCTTAATTTTGGTGGTAATAGAGGGCACGAGGCTAATGGATGCATGAAGGTGAGGCACAGGCGGGGATATGCATGGCATGAAGGTACATTGGAGCAAGGAGATCAAACATGGAAGAGGATTAAGCATAATTGAACAAGTAGTAGCAAAGAAGAAGAATGATGTAATCGTAACCAAACGAATCGCAAATTGCAAGTCATGGGCAAAATAGTTTTGAGAGCGCGTGCGTGTTCGTATGAGTACTCCTACCGAGAGAGCATGACATTCTGCAAGTCTTGCGCCCGCGTGAGGAACATAATGGAGGGGCCTGGCCACATAGCGATGATGTCAAGTTGTGTATTTATTTTATTTTAATTTTTAATTAAATGAGTTGTAATTGGATTAAAAAACGATTCTGACTGGTGTCAGACACAAAGGGAGGGATACTTTTTGTCGTATTTTCATCATAGAAACTAGGGTTTACACTGTGAGGGAGATTCCAACGTAGAACGAAGCCGAAACGTCTACTTCTCCAATTCTTCTTGGGATTCTTTGTTGCGGTGGATTAGTATTTTATTTTGCTGGAATATTATGAGGATTTGAATGTTATCATTGGTTTATATTCAACAATTGGGTTTCATCGTTCTATCTTTCATCTTTCAATTGTTTGCTTTGTAATCATGTTTAGCATTGATCCCATAATGGCTTTTGGTTCAGCTATGAACTAAACCCCATTATGGGATTCTAACGGATTTTAATATGTAGTTTGGTTGCATGCTTAAATGCTAGGGCTGTTTTACATATCTTATGGGAATTCTATCGTGATTGTTTTACATGTATGAATGCTCGATCACCATTCGTTTCAAAGATTTTGTATGTAATTGACAATGAACATGCTTAGTATGGATTGTAATCATGATAAGATGCTAATATGAAATTTTTTTAGATGGTTTGCGTATTTTGTGAACCGGATAGACATATACCATGTTTCACCGTATGAGCTAGAGTAAGGGCTTGTGCTTAAAATCAATATAATTGCAATTTCACATGTATATATAGTGATTTTGGTTGTATTGATGATTACATGGAGTCTATCATCCGTGGATGCCGTAAGTAAGTAGGTTATAGTGCATGAAGAATGGTTATAACTCTATTCGTGTTTCTTGGCTATTTTCCTATGATATGTGAACACTTCTTGCATGATAGTGGCGATTAGACGAAGTATTAAATAAAGTTAGGGTCCCATTATTTCCAGATTTGATTTATTCCATTAGTATTCTTATTTTTAGTTGTTATTAGCAATTAGATTAATTCATCAATTATAGTTAATAGTCTAGGCATATGAATATAGTGAGTTAATTGATGCATAGTAGTTTAAATTTGACAACTTTCTCTGTGGGATCGATACTCTACTTACTCTGTATTACTTGTTGACACATGTATGCTTTCATGAGTTAGAGCTCTTTTATCAAAACTAAAAAAGAGGCAACAAGAGGAAAGCTCAATCCACGATTTATTGGTCTATTTCAGATTCTTGACCGAGTAGAAAATGTATCCTATAGATTCGTGTTACCTCCAAGTATGTCTCGTGTTCATAATGTTTTTCATATATCTGTGCTACGTAAATATGTGAAAGACCCGAACCACGTTATTGAGTTAGAACCGGACGAGATAGACGAAGACTTAACGTACGAAGAGGTACCTGTCAAGATCTTGGATATGAAGGAGAATGTTCTACGCACAAAGGTCATACCCGAAGTCAAAGTTTTATGGAGGAACCATGCTATTGAGGAAATGACCTGGGAGTTGAAAACGGAAATGAAAGCGACGTATCCTCACCTTTTCAAACACAAGATGACAGACGCCAATTTCGAGGACTAAATTTCATAAGGAGGGGAGGTTCTAAGACCCCAACTTATTATTAAATGAAATTGAATTTCCTCTATTTATTATTTTGAAATAGTAAGGGTTGATTTGATTAATGTGATTAGTTATGGGTAAGATGCGCAAATATTTTAAATAAGCAAGTGGTTATAAAATATTCATTGTTGTTGGGAATATTAGTTTGGTCGTGGAATATTCTTCTTTGTCGGGGAATATTCAGACGACAGTAAGGTGACTTTTGTGTGGGCCCCATAACGTAAAGCGATTGGATGAGGAAAATGACAAATATAAGTTGTTTATAAATAATCGGCGTAGTTGTTATTCACAATTAATATTGTTGGAATACCCGTGGTTAAAAACACAAGAAGACATTTCAGATTGCACCAATTATTGATTCTTACGTAAGAAGGCACTACTCAATAATTGTTACGTAATTATTGTTCAATATTTATTTTATTGATTCAATAATTGTCTGCGTTGATATTTTATATTGTTGTTGTTTCAATAATTGTCACTACTGGTATTTTCATTATCGATCAATAATTCATATTATTTGAATAATATTATTAGATAGCATTATTGGCAATGTCTAGAAAGTTCGCCTAAGGAGAGGTTTGGTCACCTAATTGCGGCCAAGAAGGAGAAATCCTTATCGAAAGCCCCTCTTTCCCTGAACTACTTAGTTGCCAAGATTGTGATTCGTAATATTATTTGTGAATAATTAATTATTGATTTATATGATAAAAAAAATATTTATTTTATGTGGATATAGATGGAGAAAATTTTAAAGTGACAATTGTTAAAAAATTGATAGTTTATCTTTTCTCGATATATAATTCATTTAAATATATTATTATATTTTAATAATATAATAATGATGATATTTTTACAATGAATGTGGGATATATGAGTATATGAGGAGGAGGAGTATTTTTGTTACTAAAATTGTTTAAAACATGTTAAACATGTTCGTGGACCCCATTTCTTGATCGAAATTTGATTATACTGTAAGAAATCGCTACATTTGTGGATTTTGGCCAATTTCTCGCATTTGGAATTTGGAAAAACTTTCTTCTGTAAAGTTGTAGAGAATGGAATTTCCTATGGAAAGGACATAAGGTTTGAATTTTTCTGATAAAAGGCTATTTATTGTGAATTATTGAAGTTTTTGATTTCGTCCGAATTGATTTTGGAGTTTTAAATGATTTTATTAACAAAAACATTTTTGTGACATTTGGTGAGTTAAGTGGTGATGTTTTTGACCAAAGAAGGATGCTAAGGAAATTAAGAAAAATATATTAATATTTTATTAAATTTTTCGCTTTTGGTGTTCTAAGCATTTTCCTATAAATAGGTGCTTAGGTTAGAATTGAAAATCACACCGTAAAGCTCAAGTTTTTCTCTCTCTCTCTCTATATTATCGAAGCGTATTCGTGTGAGTATTTTAATACTTTGAGTGTTGCTATACGATGCAAGTTCCTTCAAAGACTATATCCAAAGATTCCATTTAAGTATTATTTTTTTCGAGGTAAAGAGATGTTATTTTTTAAAAAAATGATATTATTTCTTCTAATATCATTATGCCGGATTATTGGTAAGATTTTTCTTGTGAAATTCTTATCTTTTATTGTCGGGATTAGTATTCACGTATATAGCACTATTCACGTATACGACACTATTCACGAATACGGCACTATTCACAGAAAAATTAAAATTTTGTTTTTGTCCAAAATATCTATTATGGATACTACCTTTGATTGTATCCATGTTTTGATCATTCTTGAGTTTTACTTCACTATGATTATTAATGAAGTATTTTTGAACTCGGATTGTTTAAAGTACGAATCCTTAATATTTGTTCTTTTGTTTCACTGGATTCTTTTTCTTTAAAATATTTTTCATCATCCTCATCCCTAAATGATGGTATTTATTGAATATCTTTGGCCCGTATGCAAAAAAGATGGTTGATTTTTCTATGAATATCTTTGGCCCGTAGTGCAAAGATGTATGGTGTATTGAGATGAACATAACCAATCTGGATGAATATCTCATTCCAGTAGTGCAAAGATGAATATTTGATTCAAGATGAATATTGATTGATGTTCTAGGTGGATAAAATATTGATGGACTTTTAAATTCATAGATTATAGTAGATTTCATTCTCTACGTAACTCATCTATGAATTATTATTTCATTGCAAATATTGATCCAAACTTGTTGTCTATTGTATTTTATCGATTTTTCCTCGTTGAAGACTAACGATAATTTATTCTATGTTATCTTAGTCATAATATTCTTTATCGGGCTAGTTGAGCTCACCCTTTTCTTTTTGTTCCATTTTTCTTCAGAGGAGGCGAGAATGTAGCGAGTTCTACAAGTGGGGTGTAGAATGATGGTTCTAGAGAGTTGTTTTAGTAGTCCTCACCATTTTTGTAAAATAATATATCAATAATTGTAATGAGGACTTATTTGAGTGTTGATATTGTCTTGAAGACAATATTTGTTTTTAAACTCACAGTTTTTATGTTGTATTAATAAAGTTGTAGTTGTTTCTGTACCATGTTATTGACGACTCAAAATGGGTGATGTA
The DNA here is from genome assembly GCA_020205605.1 of Panax ginseng. Lineage (NCBI taxonomy): Eukaryota > Viridiplantae > Streptophyta > Magnoliopsida > Apiales > Araliaceae > Panax > Panax ginseng. The sequence continues at coordinate 110,327,012 of CM035144.1, read as the reverse complement.
TACCTATTTTGGGGGCGTCACATAAGGGGTATTATTTCTTTCTTATTCATGAAGAGAACTTCTGTTATTCCATTCTTTATTATTATGTTGGAATAACTTTTGTTATCCAGTAATCGCATACATGGCAAAAATTCTTCGTTATTCCATTCTTTATTATTATGTTGAATAACTTTGTTTATTTCTGCATACATGGTGAAATTCTTCTATTATTTCGTTTCATTATTATTCATTGGATTAACTCAGATATGGCAATCGCATACATGGTGAAATTCTTCTATTATTCCGTTCTTTATTATTCTTTATTACATGTTGTTATATAATATTCGATTGGTCGGGGAATATTCGTTTTAGCAGGGAATATTCGTACAACGGGGCAATCATTGATGGACCCCATAACGGAATTATTGTCGGAATGAGAAAATGACAAAAATATATTTATGAAAATAACGGCGAAAGTTTTACCGTGAAAACTGTTGAACTACCCGTTAGTAAAAGTACAGTAATACGCGTGGTTGCATAGTAGCACACGGTATTGATTATTGATGCTTACGTTAGAAGTCATTCAGCATTGTTCAATTATTGCTACAGTAATTGTTGCATAATATCTCACGTTATTTGATTCAATTATTGTCGATATTTTTTTATATTATTAAATCAATAATTGAGATGACAAGTTGTTAATATTATTATTTGCAATATTAACGATGTCTAGAAGTTCTGCCAAGGAGAGGTTTGGTCACCTAATTGCGCGCCAATAGGGAAAAATTCTTATTGGAAAGTCCCCTCTTTCTTGGGAACGACCTGGTCGATCAATAATGTGAATTGTAATAATGTTGATGAGTTCTGTTTTATTAGTATTATTAACGTAATAAAACAGAAAAGCTTTTTATATAAAACAGAATACTTTTATAAAGTTATTCGTTTTATTAGACAATAATTAGAATATATTATATTTTATTATGCATAGTGTTGCTGTAAGACCCCAAATAATTAATAAATAAAATTTAATTTCCTCTAATTATTATTTTGAAATAGTAAGGGTTGATGTGATTAATGTGGATAGTTATGGGTAAAATACATAAATATTTCAAAATAAGCAAGTGGTTATAAAATATTCATTGTTGCATCGGAAATATTCGTTTCAGTCGTAGAATATTCAATGCTGCAATAGTATGACCATGTCAAAAGGGCCCCATAACAAAAAGCGATTGGAGGAAGAAAACGACAAATATAAGTTGTTTAAAAATAACTACAGTAGTTATTACTGCTTTAATCGTTGGAATACGGTGGTTAAAAACACGATGTACGCGTTGTTGCACAAGAAGACAGCTGCAGTATTGCACCAATTATTGACTCTTTACGTAAGAAGGCACTACTCAATAATGGTTATGTGAATTAATCGCTCGAGTATTTTTTATTGGTTATAATTGTTGCGTTGATATTTTATATTCATCGTTGTTTCAATAAATGTCATTACACAAGATTTTTCATTATCGAAGCAATAATTCATATTATCTGAATAATATTATTAGATAACATTATTGGCAATGTCTAGAAAGTTCTGCTCAGGAGAGGTTTGGTCACCTAATTGCGGCAGAAGAAGAGAAATTCTTATTGAAAGCCCTCTTTCCGGAACCGTCTCGTTGTCAATATTGTGATTACAGTAATATTATTTGTGAATAATTAATTATTGATTCATATGATGAGGAAAATATTGATTTTATGTGGATATAGATGGAGAAAATTTTAATGTGACAATTGTTGAAAATTGAAATTTTATCTTTTCTAATAAAATAATTCATTTAAATATATATATATATTATTATATTTTAATAATATAATAATGGTGATATTTTTACAACGAATCGTGGGATATATTAGTATACAAGGAGGAAGAGTATTTTTGTTGCAATAAATGTTTAAAACATGTTAAAATGCTCATGGACCCCATTTATTAACTCAAATTTGATTATAGCCTTTAAAATCGTCTGGTTTGTGGATTTTGTCCAATTTGTTTGGAATTTGAAAAAACTTCCGCAAAGTTGTAGAGAATTCTGTTTGGAATTCTTCCGAATTTGATTATAGCCTCATTAATCACATCTTTAGGTGGTCGATTTTGATTCAAAGGATGGCGAGAAATTTTTTATAAATATATTATTATATTAAATTTTCGCTTTGGTGTTCTAAGCAATTTCCTATAAATAGGTGCTTAGGTTAGAATTGAAAATCACACCGTAAATCAAGTTTTCTCTCTATATTATCGAGCGTATTCTTGTGAGTATTTTGAGTATACTTTGAGTATTGCTATACTGGTGAAAGTTCGTTATACTTTATATCCGAGATTCCAGTTAAGTACCGCCTCTTTCCGAGGTAAGGGATATTATTTTTTTTCGTAATTATATTATTTCTTCAATATCATTATGTCAAATATTGATCTCAAGTTTTATCAAATTTGAAACTTTTGGTGTCTGAGATTACTATTTACGATACTGTGACTATTCACGATACTTGCAGATTATTCACGAATACGACACTATTCATCGAAAAATAAAAATTTTTCTTTTCGTCCAAAATATCTATTGTGGATACTAGCTTTGATTGTATCCATGTTTTGATCATTCTTGAATTTTACACCACTATGATTATTTTTGAGGTATTTTTGGACGAGAATAAAACAAAGTACGAATCCTTAATCCTTAATCCTTGTCATTTTGATTCACCGGATTCGTTTCTTTAAAAAATATTTTCATCATCCTCGGGTCTTAAATGATGATATTATGGAATATCTTTGGTCCAGAAGTGCAAAAGATGAATGATTTCGATGAATATCTTTGGCAGTAGTGCAAAAGATGAATGATTTCGATGAATATCTTTGGCGCGTAGTGCAAAAGATGTACTGGATGTTTAGATGAACATGACTAATCTGGTGAATGTCCTTGGCCTCAGTAGGCAAAGGATGAATATATGATTCGGATATATATTGATTGATGTTACGAGAATAAAAATATTGATGATGGATCGTTAAATTCATAGATATTAGTAGATTTCATCCTCTACGTAACTCTTTTATGAATTAATATTTTTCGCTGCGAGTATTGATTTAAAACTTGTTGTCTATTGTATTCAATTAAATTTTTCCTGTTGAAGACTAACGATAATTTGTTGTATATTATCTTAGTCATAATATTCTTTACCGGGCTAGTTGAGCTCACCCTTTTCCTTTTTGTTCCATTTTTCTTCTCGGGAGGCGAGAAATGTAGCGAGATAGTATTTAGCCTGGGGGTATGGAATGATAGTTTTAGAGAGTTGTTTAGTAGTCCTCACTATTTCAGAAAATAATGTATCAATAATTATGATGAGGATTTATTTGTATGTGGATATTGTTTAGATGGCAATATCTCGTATTTAAACTCATGCTTTTATTGTTGTAATAATAAAGTTGTAGTTGTTTCGCATCAGTGTATTGACAACTCGTAATGGGTGATGTATACCTATTTTGGGGGTGTCACAATTGCATAATAGTGTCTGCGATAGTATTTTGCATAGTAAAATCTTTTTATATAAAACAGAATACTTTTATAAAGTTATTCGGTTTTATTAGATTATAAATAGAATATATTATATTTTATTTAAAAGATTTGTTTTATTAGAATATTTTATAGTAAATCAATCTAGACTGGTCCGTTTTAAAAGTAAATCAATGGACCGCTCATGGATTAATTATTATTCATCCATTCTTCTATAAATAGAAGTTCATTCCTTCATTATTTTTACTTAATTCAATCAAACTCTAGAGAGAAAATTCTTCTTCTATAATCTCGAGCGTATTTCTTTAGAGTTTAAGAAAGCTTTGAGCGTAGTGCAAGTTTTCTTCAAGTATATCCTCGCCCTACCAAAGTAGGAATACTCTTCTTTTATGGTACGGGATATTATTTGTTGTACTCGTAAGGTGTAAGACCCCAACTTTTATGAATAAAGATTAATTTCTCTCGAATTATATTTTTGGATATTATGGTGTGGATATTATTTAATGTTATAGTTATGGGTAATATTTACAAATTTTGCAAAGTACGCAAGTTGTTATATAATATTCGTTTGGTCGGAAATATTCTTTTTGTTTGGGAATATTCAGACGACAAGATAATCATTGGTGGACCCTATTAACGGAAGTACATGCAACGTAGTTAGAAAACGACAAAAATATTTTATGAAAATAATGACGGAGGTTTTACTGTGATGCCCCCAAAATAGGTATACATCACCCATCTTGAGTCGCCAAATACATGGTACAAAATTCAAATACAACTAAATTATACAACAGTTGTGTATAGTACGACAAAATACATGCTGTGAGTTTTAATACAAATATTGTCTTCTAGACAATATCCACTCTCAGAAAAAGTCCTTATTACATTTATTGTCACACTATTTAACGTAATAGTGAGGACTACTAGTTAATACTATCATCAGGACCATCACTCCGCTCCCCGACTCATCCCACCACGTTCTCGTTTCAAGAGAATAAAGTGAAAGAAAGGTGAGCTCAACTAGCCCAATAAGAAATATTATGACTAAGATAATGCAGAATAAATTATCATTAGTCTTCAACAATGTTAAACTAATAATATAAAATAGACATCAAGTTTAACTACAGCGGACATGCAATCCATTAAAAGAGTCAAGTAGAGAATAAAATCTACTATCTTTTATGATTTAAAAGGTTTTTCATCACTTTTATCGCTGAGACTCAGCTTAATAATTAATCCACATCATCCCTGCACTACGGCTAAGGATATTCATTAGGGTCACGACCACAAATATTATGCACTACAGGCCAAGAATATTTCTGTATTCATCAATGGTCATGATCATGCCAACAACTGTCCATCAATGCACTACGGGCCAATGAGGACTTTTATCACATCACTTGTTACATTACAGTCATGATTACACCGAATAATCCCTGGTCATAATCATACCAAGTCCATCCATGCTCTACAGGCCATAGATGACTTTAAAAAAAATATAAACATGAGGATGATGACAATGATATAAGAATTCAATAAAAAAAGTTCACGAATTAATTTATTTAGAACTAATAACGTCCAAATTATCAACATGATACTGCATTGTAGAGTAAAATTCAAGAATGCTCAGAAGAATATTTCCATGAAAAATACTAGATGAAGTGCAAATATCAAGGATATTCCACTAATTTCATGGAGTATAGAAGTCAAAATTTTAACCAACTGAGTATAATAACGAATGGAATAACAAAAGAAATCACCATGCATGCGGTACTTGCAGATGTATAAAAGTTATTCCAATGAATAATAATAATGGAACCAGTCGTGAAATTCACATGCAAGCAGGATGTTCCAATGTAATAATAAGTGCGGAATAATAAATAATGGAACTGTGTCCAGGCGTAAAACGCATGCATACATGATATCAAACGTAATAATAAAGACGGAATAATAAATAATGGAACCAGTCCGTGTAAAATACACAGACATGGATATTCCAATGAGTAATAATAAAGACCGAATAATGAAGAATGTCACCAAGTATAGGGTAGTCACAGATATGAGTTATTCCAAACAACAATAAAAAAATGGAATAACATAAGTTCTCTTCTTGAATACATAAGAAATAACACCCTTTACTATAAAAGAACTGGATATAAGAGTAGGGAAGTAGTAGAATACTTTTCTATAGTTTCTCTATAATTTCTCTCTCTGGAGTTTCAGTGAAGTTGTAAGAAATAATGAAGGAATGAGCTTCTATTTATAGGAGAATGGAAAGGAACCGTGTAAGGATTTCTTCACAGATGAAATAATTCAAAGACTCACGGATGAAAATTTTGATACTACATATTCAAATTGTCAAACCTTCAACCAATCATAACAAAGCAATACAAAATATAATACATATATATATATATATATAATACTAACTACCTCTATTATAATTCAACTCCATTCCCCCACCATTTTCCACTCACATAATAAACATATATACTATAATCATACACACATCACTTTCACCCTTTCTTTTCCCCCACCACTTCCCACTCACACACATATTATATTATATATACACACTCACACATAACAACCTTATATACATAAACTCCCTCCCTATATCGTGATCTCTCTCCCACCCCCAATTCCAAAATTAGTTTTTCAACACATATGGGCCTCTCATATGGGCCCCACATATGGGCCCCACCTTTAAATAATTTTTATCGATTATTTTGAAAAATGGATAAATGGAGATTCATAAAATAAGCAAAACTTACACAAATACCTCATAAAAATTACATTAATAATTTTAACAACATTTATCACCTTTATTATAATTCACAATATTAATCGACCAGTCGTTCCTGTGAAAGAGGGCTTCCTCGATAATGATTTCTCCTTATCAAGTAGCAATTAGGTGACCAAACCTCTCCTCGCGTAACTTCTAGACATCGTTAATATTGCAATTTATAATATTAATAACTCGTCATTTCAATTATTAATTTAATAATATATAAAATATCGACAATAATGAATCAAATAACGTGAGATACTATGCAACAATTACTATAGCAATAATTGAACAAAAACCGAGTGACTTCTCACGTAAGCATTAATAATCAATACTGTAATGCTACTTATGCAACCACACGACATCGTATTTTTACTACCGAGTAGTTCAACAAAGATTATCTGTGAAACTTCCGCCGTTATTTTCAATAAAATATTTTTGTCATTTTCTCAATCCGATAATAATTCCGTTCAGGGTCCACTAATGATTGTCTTGGTCAATGCATTTAATATTCCCCGGACACAAAGAATATTCCCCGACCAATCGAATATAATACAACAACTTGCATACTTTGCAAAATTTATAAATACTACCCACAACTATAACATTATATCAAATCCACACCATAATATTCAAAAAAATATTTCGAGAAATTTAAATCATTATTTATAAAATCTGGGGTCTCACATTTACCGTTAATACTGTTGAAGTACTCGGTAGTAAAAGTACAGATGTCTGGCGTGATTGCAAAGATTACAAGATTGATTATTGATGCTTACGTGAGAAGTCACCGCTTATACTCAATTATTGCTACATGGTGATTCTTTGCGATCATATCTCTCATATTATTGATTCAGGTTATTATCACAAGATCATCTCGCATAATATTTTATATATTATTAAATCAATAATTGAGACGATAAAGTTATTCATATCAATGTCTAGAAGTTTTGTCAAGGATAGGTTTGGTCACCTAATCAAGGCTTAATAGGAGAAATCCTTATCGAAAGCCCCCTTTCCGGGAACGACCAGTTGTTAAATATTGTGAATTATAATATTAATGATGAATAAGTTTGTGTTGATTAAAGATGAATTTGATAGTTCCATTGTGTTGGGATTATTTGTGTTAGTAGAAATCGACATTTATTTTGATAATAATTAATGTCCTGGAGATTATATTGTTTAATCCTGTATTTTAGGCACTTTTCATGTAGCCGAAGTACTATTCACAAGTTACTTATTCACGAAGTTACTATTCATGAGCAATCAAGAGAAACGATAAAGAAAGAAAGGGTGAGCTCAACTAGCCCAGTAAGAAATATTATGACTAAGATAATGCAGAATAAATTATCAATAGTCTTCAACAATGTTAAACTGATAAAATACAATAGACATCAAGTTTAACTGCAGCAGAATAAGGAATCCATTAGAAGAGTCAAGTTGAAAATAAAACCTACTATCTTCTATGATTTAAAAATGTTTTCATCAACTTTTATCGCTGAGACTCAGCTTAATAAATAAACCACATCTTCTAATCATCCATGTACTACGAGCCAAGGATATTCATTAAATCTATACCGAATAATAATCCTCGTCATAATCATACCAAAACCTCGGCCCATCAATGCATTACAATTTCATCGAGGACTTTTACCATATCATTTATAACATTTGTGTGTCATGATTATACCGAATGATCCTCGGTCATAATCATACTAAGTCCATCTATGCACGTATGCCAAAGATGACTTTCATTACAATATAAGCATGAGGATGATGATAATGACATAATAATTCAATAAAACAAGTTCAAGAATTAATTTATCCAAGAACTAATAACGTCCAAATTGTCAACATGATACTTCTTTGTAGAGTAAAATTTAAGAATGCTCAGAAGAATATTTACATGAAAAGATACTGGATGAAGTGCAAATATCAAGGATATTTCACTAATTTCATGGAGTATAGAAGTCAAAACTTTAACCAACTGAGTATAACAAAGAATATATGAAACTACAAACGGATTTTTACCCGCCATGTATACAGATCATTTCCACAATTTAATAAGGAATGAATACAAAGGATCATTCACCATGCATGTGGTAATCCACATAGACAGGTTATTCCAACAGAATAATTAAGAATGGAATAACAGAAGGATTCACCATGCATGCGATAGAGACCGCCAAGCAGCATGTGTTATTCCCAATGTAATAATAAATAATGGAACCAGTCCGCCAGAACGCATACAGATGAGGATATTCCGATACAATAATAAATGCGGAATAATAAATAATAGAACCAGGTCCGGCGTAAAACGCACAGACAGGATGTTCCGACAGAATAATAAATGCGAAATAATAAATAATGGAACCAGGTCCGCCGAAATTTGCACCGACAGGATATTCCAACAGAATAATAAAGAATGGAATAATAGAAGAATTTCACCATGTATGCAGATTTGATAAACAAAGTTATTCCAACATAATAATGAAGAATGGAATAATGAAGAATTTCACCATGTATGCGGTATTTCGCATAAACAGGTTATTCCAACATAATAATGAAGAATGGAATAACAACTCTTACGAGTATTGAAAGAAAGTAATTCTCTTCATGAATACGTAAAGAATAATACCCACTTACCTTAGAATGAAGTGGATCTTTGGAATAGAAATGTAGCAGACTTCTCTTCTTCTTTCTCTCTATAATTTCTCTCTATAATAATGACTCTAAAGCTTTAGTGAATTGGTGAGAAATGAAGGAAGAATGAGCTTCTATTTATAGGAAAATATAGTTTCGATAATTGCACGTTTTGGGGCTCGAAATATTACAGTACAATACCTCCAACTTTTCTTTCATTTTTAATTCAGTCATCCAAGTATTATCAAACTTGCACCAACTCCCCTAATAGTAAATCATGTGAATCAATAGTAAAATCATGTGACTCAATAGTAAATCATTTGACTCAATAGTTCTAAACATGTGAAAAATTAATTACAATATAGTACCTCCATCTATACGTCCATCTTTAACTTAGTCATTCAAGTATCATCAATCTTGCACCAACTCCCCTAATAGTAAGTGAATGTGACTCAATAGTAACTTGTGAATAGTAACTCATGAATAGTAACTTGTGAATAGTACCCGATTGAACAATATAATCTCCAGACATTAATTATTATTGAAATAAATGTCGATTTCTACTAACACAAATAATCCCAACACAATGGAACTATCAAATTCATCTTTAATCAACACGAACTTATTCATCATTAATATTATAATTCACAATATTTAACAATCAGGTTGTTCCCAGGAAAGAGTGGGCTTTCCAATAAGGATTTCTCCCTATTGGCGCGCAATTAGGTGACCAAACCTCCTCGATGTAACTTATAGACATTGTAAATATTGCAATTTAATAATATGAATAACTTTGTCGTCTCAATTATTGATTTAATAATATATAAAATATTATGCAGATGATACTGTAACAATAATTGAATCAATAATATGAGAGATATGATGCAACAATCATCCGTAGTAATAATTGAGTATAACCGAGTGACTTCTCACGTAAGCATCAATAATCAATCTTGTGTCTGCTACTATGAAACCACGCCAGACATCGCATTTTTTTACTACTAGGGTAGTTCAACAATATTAACGGTAAAACCTCCGTCGTTATTTTCATAAAATATTTTAGTCGTTTTCTAACTACGACCGTACTTTCGTTGTGGGGTCCACTAATGATTATGCCGTCATACGAAAATTCTCCGACAAAAAGAATATTTTCCGGCCAAACGAATATTATATAACAACTTGCGTACTTTGCAAAATTTATAAATATTACCCACAACTATAACATTAAATAATATCCACACCATAATATCCAAAAATATAATTTGAGAGAAATTAATCTTTATTCATAAAAGTTGGGGTCTTACATAAGACTTCTCTCAATATACATATATGTAGTATATATATCTATATCTACACATTTAGATACATACATATATCTATAATAATTTCATCAAGAAACTATTTTTATTTCTATTTTAATTATACTTATTACTACTAATGATGTAAGTTACATATTAGTAATAAACTTATAATTAAATAAAATTTCAAAAGTCTCACAAGAACATCTCTTGTTTCAAAATAAAATAAGACTATACACTTGTATTTATAAAGTGAGAAATAATTTTTTTATTAAATGCGACAAAAAATAATTAATTTTATCAAACAAATTTACACCTTATTAAATGTTTCACTATAGACACAAATCAAATGAAACTCTCTCTTATTTTTTAAAATTAGTAAAACAAATTACACTTTTATATTTACTTAAATTATGTTCACTAATAAATTTTATTCAAACTCAAACTTAACAATAATTAAGTCTCCAAAATATAAAATAAGATTCAATTTCTAACACATATATTAGCTTGCTAGTAATCAACATTCTGACATATATGTGGTTCAATTTTTATTCACTAGCTTGGCCAGTATACAATATTTCGAATGGCTAGTATAAAATGTCCTAAATATATATATATATATATATATATATATATATATATATATATATATATAGCTAGTTATCAGTATCAGCTAGTTATGAATGTAGCTGGTCACATATATAAAATTATATACTGCTACTAAAAAACAAGGATAATAATAATCATATTATTATTTTCTTCTTATATATAATACTACTAGGATTCCCAATTTATCATGGAGACTTAAGCTATTAGATTCAGCGATTGGCTGCTGCTGCTGCTGCTGTTATTTTTGAATTTTGGGTTGTGAAAATTGAGTGTAACAAAAATAAACAAAAAATGGATGGTAGTGACAGTTATCTTCAATTATTAATTATTAATTATTAATAATAAAAGTACTTGGGGATATATAAATTCCAATTCTTGATAAGGTATAGTTTATTATTCCAATTAATGCATGGCATGGCATGGCATGGCAACTCGCCAACTCCTACGCGTTTTCAAGACGACTCAAGTACTGCATTGACCACTTGCAAGTTAAAAGGATTAAACAAGTGTATAAAAGAGCTGTAGTGACAGTGGAAGCATAAAAATGATTACAAAAATACCGAGTGAACATCTCTAAAGTAATAGCAGTAGTAAAATATGATTTGATTGTTGTTTGTTTTGTCTTGAAATTTAAATTTAATTTTTAATTTTTTTATTATGTTTAAAAATTAAGGTGTTGTATTCTTAAATTGTAATAAAAATTTGTGAAGAGTTGTTGAGTATAATTTGAAGAATTTTTGTTGATATTTATATAGTAATTCTCTTTATTATCATATATGGAATGTATTAAATTCCAATACAATGAACTTATATATACAAATTAATTAAACTTAATGTGAATATAATTTTTTAAAGTAAAATGTGAATGTAATTTGAAAAGTGGATACAATGAATATTATTTAATTATTAAAATAATTAATATCACTTATAATAAATTCTATTATTACATTAATTTAATAAGTATGATACATTGCATCAAAAAAGGTATGATATAAACATCAATAAAATATAATAATTTTAATGTAATTAAATTTATATTCACCAAATAGAAAAACACTTTAAATTAATAAATTATTAATTTATTAATTAAATAATAACTCTCTAAATTAATAAATTTTTTTAATTCTAATAATATTAATTTATAAAAATTCTACTGTAAATGTGTTTGTTTGTACCTCATCATATTTTAACAAGAAGGTTTAAGGATAAGGCTCTACTCTAATGTAATTTGGCCTTCAATGAATATACGCGTAAGATCAAATAGTGCTTCCACTAATTCCCTTTATATATATATATATATATATATATAAGATTTCATCTACAAAGAATGGGTTGTTGAGGAAAGAATTTCATTTTAGTTAATGGTAGAGTTTGTACCCAAGCCTTAGACAATTTTTTTTTTTTTTTTTTTTAAGTTTAAAAGTGTAAGGTAATTTACCAAAAAATGGTCATTCTTTCCAACAACGACAATAGGTTCTATGGATGGAACCCCATATATATATATATATATATATATATATATATAGAAATGATCAGTAAAAGATCCTTACTTTATTAAAATGAGGGACTTTTTTTTTAATTTTTTTTGCTTTTTTTTTTAAAACAACTAAAAAAATAGTTTAATATTTTATGAAATGAAATTTTTTTCATAATACAATGTTTTGGACGTGTTTTTGAATACCTATACTAAAAAAGTGGTGAGTACAATTCACTTCTGTATTTATACATACATGTTTTGTTATCGTACTCAAAATCACACCCAAACGTTATTATTATGAAAAAATTCAGTTCCATAAATATTAAATTTTTTTTTAGTTATTTAAAAAAAAATATAAAAAAATTTCGCCATTAAAAAAGAAGGAATCACTTACGCGATCCCGACCTTTATATATATATATATATATATATCGTCTCAATTCCATCTTAAGAAACAAACCTACATACGTGACAAAAAATTATCATCTATATATACACGTCCCATTCATAATAATCTATTGTCATAAATACTATTTCAATAATTATGATTGAAATTAAAAATAATTTTACTCTTACTTACTTCTGGAAGGAGTACTCTTTTTGGCCTTGCTACTACTCCTTCTAGCAGTACCAAAATGCCCCAAATGACTTGTCCTTACCGGCCGCTAGATATATTTTATTTTTAAGTTAATTTATGAAATATTAAAATATAAAATATTAAAAGTAATAAATCTAATAATAAATAGTATTATATTAATTAGTACAGAATCATTAAGTTCATTTGAATTAAAATTAAATAAATTATATTGATTTTAAATATTAAAAATTAACTTAAAAAATTAAAATATAATAATATTTTTAACATCCTTTATAAGATGGAGGGAGTAGTTTACTTCTTTTACAAAATTAAAATTTTGTATGCTTTTAATTATAATATAGTTTATGATAACGAGGGTTGAGTACGGAGGTCTATAAGTAGACCCAAAGGCTGATATGTTTGATTGCTAATATATATATATATATATATATATATATATAAATTTTTTAAAATCAATTGCCTCCTATTGCTACTCCTTGTAGGTGCAGCCATTCCTTGAAGAGGAGAGAGAGTATGTAAACTAGATGAGCCACGTTCAAGTCCTGTCAAACAGTGTTAGAAAAACTACAATTTTTTTTTAAAAAAGGGAACGCGTTTGAAAGTTGGTGTACATGTCCTCCTCTCGATTGATTAGTACTTTAAATTATAAAGACAAATCCATTCATTAGGGGTTTGACTCATAGCTGTCCTTTGATCTAGACAGCCATCATAAATAGAACATTATAGTAATGTGTCATTACTATTAATTAATTAATTAATTTATTATAAAATTAATTTTATAATTATATGATAATCAGATTCATAAATACTGTTACATCAATATAATATATGGTCGATATTCATTACTGTGAAATTTAATTGCGAGTCAATGATTTTCATTTGAACATATATATATATAAATCCATTGTTATTGCAAATTTTCATTTGAATGAATGACATGATTACACATGTTTGCGATCAACTTAAACATCTTATAAATTATGTTAATATATTCATTATATTTGCTATCATAAAAATAAAATTCATAACAATTTAATTATCACGTGCATGGTACTAATCTAAAAGTCTTAACCAAGTTGTTGTATCATTTAGTGAAAATTTACATTCTGTCATGTAAAGTTCTTTGATTTTAAATCGATGAATTTTTATATCCAACTGTAAAATTAGTAATTAAATTATTTATTTATTGTTTCAATTTAACAAACAACTTTTACGCATCAGCAATAAATCTTAAGCGAAATGAAAGTAATAATTAAGCCCTTAATAAAGCAAAAAGAATATGAAGTTTAATTTATTTGGTAATGAATATTGGTATATAAATTGGTTGAATGATTTAATCTTGAAGGAGATATGCGTATAGGAGTTGGTTCCAAATATCAGGAACTCCAGGTAAACACCAATGGCTACAATCCATGGAGATGTTGCCTCCATATCCATAGGCTGACGGGTGCCCATCTATTCTTAGCTGTGAGAGGCCCGTTATGTTGAGCAAATAAACGGCCTTCGACATTCCACTCAAGACTCCCTCTAGCACAATTTGTGCTGGATGAGATACTACTGGCCCTGGCAATGGCCGTCTTGCACCAAAACAACTCTTCGCTTCAGCCTCTGCCCCACTGTTTACACAAGTTCAACAATTAGCCTAGGCGAATAAAAGATGATGTCATGTTCTAGACTTAAAAATTGGTTAAATTTAGGTTTCATTTAATATCAAATACTTCTATTTATATTTTATTTAAATTGAAATGGAAGGTTAATATAAAATTATAGTTTTTTATAGGGAGTGTGAAATAACAGTAGAAGAAGTGGAATTAAGTCACAACATAATAAATAATATGGACTCTTAATTTTACAAGTAATAGAAAATCAGAGCATTTTTAATGATGACCATTCTTACTTAGGCCCAATTTGTTTGGATCTAGAAAAACGGGAATAAAAAAACAAACACAACATTAAAGAAACTTATTGGCACTTTCTCAACATTATTCTTGATATTATATATATTACATAGAAAAATTTGTTACTTTTTTTTTAATATGTATTTTTTAAAATTATTCTTTCAACACATTTTTCATGTTGCATATATATATATATATATATATATATATATATATATATAGTCCATTTCAAGAGCTCACCCTTTTATTTTACATACCATGTTCACTCTCTTTAATGACAGATATAGGATGACGATTGATGCATCATAATATCAAAAAAAATCATCTTAATTTTTAGCGAATGATAACATATAGCGACGGACCGAACTCGTCTCCATAAGGTCTGAACCAGGCTATAGACGATTTTGAGCTATCACAATGATTCAGACTCTATAACGACAGTTTTATCCGTCGCTAAAAGTGGTCCGCGTGCAGACCACCCACATAAGAAAAGTCTCTCTCTATATATGTATATGTCTTTGTAAAAACAGAAGCTAACCTACCCGGCATGATCCGGGGAAACACCCTGAAAGATAACTTTGGTCTTAGTAGGATCAACATTAGACTCCACCCATCTAACCCATGTATTCAATGCTTTTTGGTATGCAACTAAGCGATTCATGTCTCTGTATATCATTTGTCCTTCTTGGATAAAATCCCAACTGCAAAAACAGACATACATTATCTTTTATATAATTAGCAACCAAATTAACCAGATTATATATATATATATATATATTACACGTACAAACGAATTAATTGAAGACACATGCATATATATTCCCATATTCCTAGCTATATAAGTTAATTAAACTTACGGTTGTTGTCTCCCGGAGTGAAGCCACCAATGCCATGAGTTGAAGATTAAGACATCGATTCCCTTCCACATCTCACTAGTTTCGAGTGAGTCTAGGTTTAGAACGCGTCCAATTTTCTGGCTTTTAATGTCAACAAGAAAGGCATTGCGGAAGAACATTATTGAAATGTTGTAGGCCTGCAAAATGGTTGTGTTGGGTCATGATATTTCCTCTCTTTGGACCGAGCAAATTGAACTTATTTATTTAACTAGTTTATTGGGCCTTCATTATTGAACCTTGAAAGTCATTGGGCCTAGTCACCATATTGTTTCTATTGAACTCTATAAAATCGGGTCGGTTCATTAGACTAACCCATTAGATCTTTAAAATATCTATTGCTTTGACTTTTAACGATGATGAAAAAAGCATGACGATTGGTGAGACATCTCGCCATGCATTAATGTGGATGAGATTATGGCCGTGGCGACACAAAAACATGATGACTAAAGGTAGTGGATAGACCGCATTCGATGCAGAGAACTCATCGGATCGGAGGTACGTGTCGAGTTAGTAGTAGGTGTACGATAAACCCAAAAGCGAAGAGTATATCCTATCAACCAAGTCTTCACTGACAGTGCACGTTCACATTCATATTCACATACACCTGTTGAGAATTATTATCTCTCTCAATACACTAGACATTACATCCTCCATTGTTAACCTTGTGAACACGATATCGACTCTCATGCTCGAAGCTATCCCTCGACCGGTCGGGAAGGCCGTCGAGCTTGTGGTGTTTATCGTGTTTTATTGTGAGGATCGAGCGTCTTACGTGATTGGGACGTTGGAGAAGATCTTGCTAGATTAACATTGGCGTTAGAAGGAGAAATTTGAGTTCTAGTGTCATTGAAATTTTCAATCACAATCGCTTAACCTACTTGGAAGATGGTGAGGAGTAGAGATGGTATGCATGCTGGAAGGGCGGCGATGGTCATTAGCTAAATCAACGCCTCGTGTTTCGATGAGAAGGATCGTCTGGTCCTTCTAAAAAGTGCTCACGAGAGCACGACCTCTAAACATAATCGGGTGATCTCCGTCAGAAGATCCGTGAGTGGAGCAGACGGAGAGTTGATCTTTGATGCGGATAAGGGGCATGATCGTGGTGGGCGCAGCGGAGGGCTCACCACCTAAGACTCATCGTCGAAGTGGTCGGCGGACATACCGCCAAGTTCAAGCGAGGATGATGGATATGAAGCGAGATAAAGCCTTAGAGGTTCATAAAGCGAGAGAGAAGATATAGCCCGAAACGGATGCTTGAGTGGCGGAGTTAAGGGACGAAGCATCTAGCCATGTTCAGTCCGAAAGGCGGAGTAAGCATGAGGAGATGCCACGGCGAGAGGGTAAAGAGCCGAAGCATTCTACACATGTGTCTAGGGATCGTTCTCACGGTAGAAGGAGATTGAGGAGCAGAACTCCCGTGACCTCGAAGGAGGCACTGGTGGTCGTTGATTCTCAGCATCGAGACGACGACAGGCGAAGGAGCAGGTCGAGGGAGATCGTGCCAGAAACCAAAAGAAGAGAGCATCAGCGTGACCATTCTCATCATGAAGATGTAATCAGACGGAGTAGATCCGAAGCCCGCAAGGGCAAAGGGATCGGCGGGAGGAGGTCGATCCACTCAGAGAGCGGAATGTCGTTCGGGAGAAAGAGGTCTCCTACATGACTGAAGGTGTTGATTTTTAGTGAAGGAGTTGAAAAAGAGCTCAAAGCGGTTTGGTCGAGGTTCAACAGTGAAGGACACTTTCAGGAAGAAGGCATCCCTTTTTCTCCGGATATTCTCAAGGAGAAAGCGAGATATCACCAAGAAGTTGCCTCGTATAGAGTTACGATGGGTCCGAGGACCGAATTCTTAACATAGCCAAAGCGTTCGATGTATTTCATGGATTATTATGATTTCACCGATGCCGCCAAGTGCCACACATTTTATACAACATTGAGGAAAGATCGAGGCGGTGAATGGGGACTTTCCCGTCGATTCAATTTCCTCTTGGGTAAAGCTTTGTGATAAGTTTCATGCCCGCTTTGGGAGCAACCAAGGAGAGGAAGCCCACCTGGTTCATTAAGGTCAAGCCGGTTCACCAACGAGTCCTTGGGGTGATATGTGAAGAGGTTCGGAGAAGCGGTTGGTTAGTGTATCCGACCTCAATAATCTCCGGTAGTAGGTTTGTTTCAGAATGGGCTAGATCTGGTAAAGTCCGAGAAGTTGGTGAAGAAGTTGATGTTCCACCATCCGAAAAGCCTGGCAGAAGCTTTTAACAAAGCAGAAGGATATATTGTTGTAGAGAGAGGCTATGAATAGCTCAAACGTCCTTCTTGGACCAATTCAAGGATGCGGATGCTCCCAAGGCGGATGGGCGATCGAGAAAGGGGAGGATATAATGATCGACCGGAGGGCGATTCGAAGAAGTTCAATAACTCATGGCGGGGGGAGTAGTCGTCCACTGCCCCGCCTCGAAGGTGAATAAGGTTTACACCAATTTGAACACGAGATAGGTCGGTGATTTTGGACCGGATCAGGACCCGACCATTCATGAAATTACCTACGTGACCATATCAAGCTGTAAGTGTGGCAATACAGAAAATATTGTGGCTACCATCAAGCCGCTGGTCACGATACTAATGAATGTTGCAATTTGAAAGATTTTGTAAGACCCCAAATAATTAATAAATGAAATTTAATTTCCTCTAATTATTATTTTGAAATAGTAAGGGTTGATTTGATTAATGTGGATAGTTATGGGTAAAATACGCAAGTATTTCAAAATAAGCAAATGGTTATAAAATATTTATTATTGTCGGGGAATATTCGTTTGGTCGTGGAATATTAAATGATCAAGGGAATATTAAATGATTTACAGTAGTGACCATGTGTAGGCCCCATAATAAAAAGCGATTGGAGGAAGAAAGCGACAAATATAAGTTGTTTAAAATATAGCAGGCGTAGTTATTTACCGTGGTACCTTCGTTGGAATACTCCGGTGGTTAAAAAAACCACGATGTCTGGCGTTGTTACACGAAGACACAGTATTGCACCAATTATTGACTCTTACGTAAGAAGGCCTACTCAATAATGATTACGATAATTCTTTATTCGATTATTTTATTGATTTAATAATTGTTGCGTTGATATTTTATATTGCTTTTGTTTGATAATTATCATTACACAATATTTTTCATTATCGAAGCAATAATTCATATTATCCTGAATAGTATTATTAGATAACATTATTGGCAATGTCTAGAAAGTTACATTACAAGGAGAGGTTTGGTCACCTAATTTCATGCTTGAAGAAGGAGAAATTCTTATTGGAAAGCCCCCTTTCCTTGAAGCTGCACGGTCATCGATATTGTGATTACGTAATATTATTTGTGAATAATTAATTATTGATTCATATGATGAGGAAAATATTGATTTTATGTAGATATAGATGGAGAAAATTTTTAATGTGACAATTGTTGAAAATTAATATTTTATCTTTTTACGATAAAATAATTCATTTAAATATATTATTTTAATAATATATTAACGGTGATATTTTTATAATGAATGTGGGATATATGAGTATATAGCGAGGAAGAGTATTTTTGTGGCATTAAATGTTTAACACATTTTTGTGTTGGTGGACACAATTATTAATGAAATTTGATTATAGCACTGTAAAATCATCAGTTTGTGGATCAAGGTCAATTTTGTTTGGAATTTGGAAAAACTTTCTTACGTAAAGTTGTAGAGAATTGAATTTCCTATAAAAATCATGAGATTTGAATTTTTCGATAAAAGGACTATTTATTATGAATTATTGAAGTTAGAAATAATTGATTTTGGAAGTTTAAAATATTTTTAATTACAAAAATGTTTTTTTCATTTTTGAAAGTCATTTTAACATGTGTGGTGAAGTTTGGACCAGATTTGTGTGCGAGAGAATTTTGATTATATATATTATTATTATATTAAATTTTTCTACTTTGGGGTTCTAAGCATTTTCCTATAAATAGGTCTTAGGTTAGAATTGAAAATCACACGAAGCTCAAGTTTTCTCTCTATATTATCGGAGTATTCTTGTGAGTATTTTGAGTATACTTTGAGTATTGCTATATCTGCATGTTCAAGTCATAGCTTTATATCCAGGTGTTTCAACTAAATCACATCTTTCGAGGTAAGGGATATTTTTTTTAAAATGATATTATTTATTCTAATATCATTATGTAGGAAGTATTGATCTGAACTTTTAATCAAATTTGGAACTTTTAGTGTGGGATTACTATTCACGTGTCTGAAGACTATTCACGATATCTTGATCTTATTCACGAATACTTGACTTTATTCATGAAAAATAAATTTTTTCTTTTCGTTCAAAATATCTATTCGGATACTAGCTTTGATTGTATCCATGTTTTGATCATTCTTGAATTTTACACCACTATGATTATTTTTGAGGTATTTTTTGGGCGTGGATAAAACAAAGTATGAATCCTTAATCCTTAATCCTTGTCATTTTGATTCCTTTGGATTCGTTTCTTTAAAAAATATTTTTCATCATCCTCGGTCTTAAATGATGATATTATGGAATATCTTTGAATTGTAGTGCAAAGATGAATGATTTCGATGAATATCTTTGACCCGTAGTGCAAAGATGAGCAGTGTGTTTAGATGAACATGACTAATCGATGAATATCTTTGGCTATATAGTGCAAAGATGAATATTTGATTCGAGATATATATTGATTGATGTTACTGGGGATAAAAGATGAGCGACGAACTTTAAAATTCATCATAGAAGATAGTAGTTTGCATTCTCTACTTAACTCTTCTAATGAATTATTATTTCATTGCGAATATTGATTTAAAACTTGTTGTCTATTGTATTCTATTAGATTTTTCCTGTTGAAGACTAACGATAATTTTGTTGTATATTATCTTAGTCGTAATATTCTTCTTGGGCTAGTTGAGCTCACCTTTTCCTTTTTGTTCCATTTTTTCTTCTCGGGAGGCGAGAATGTAGCGAAATGCAGAGTCTGGGGTATGGAATGATGGTTATAGAGAGAGTTGTTTAGTAGTCCTCACCATTTTTATAAAATAATATATCAATAAATGTGATGAGGATTTATTTGGGTATAGATATTGTCTAGAAGATAATATTTGTATTCAAACTCACAATTTTACTATTGTAATAATAAAATTGTAGTTGTTTCTGTACCGTGTATTGACAACTTAGAATGGGTGATGTATACCTATTTTTGGGGCGTCACAGATTTCGTAGAGAGGAAGATTCAAAAGCGGTTTCTTTGGTTCGAAGCGTGGCGGGAGGGACCAACAAGGTCGACAAAATCTTGATCGTCTTTATTCAAACACGCCCAAAGTATTCAATACCACCGCTTGAGGCGCGTCGTTGATGTAATAACCGGAGGGACGACATGGAAATTGGTAGGGAAGAAGAGGAGAGGATATCTGGATTGATCGTGTCTGGTGGTGGCGGGTGCTCCCCCAAGGCGGCTGCACCTTTCCGAGGATATTATTTCTTTCACCGATGCTGATTATCCTTCGGAGCCAATCGAGACGCATGAGGGGGCGTTGGTGATCACAACGCAGGTGGGTTCGGTAGATGTGAAGCGCATGATGATAGACAACGAAACTTCTGTAGACATTTTATATGCCCATGCTTATTAGAGGATGCATTTTGATGGGAAGAAAATGGAGGTCGGGCAGGAGGCTCCTTTATATGGCTTTAGCAACGATCCAGTTAGAGTTGCAGGCACCATCGAGCTCCCAAGTCTTCACAACCAGGTACGTTCACATTCATATTCACATACACACAACTGAGAATTATTATCTCTCTCAATACACTAGACATTACATCCTCCATTGTTAACCTTGTGAACACGTATACTGACTCTCATGCCTGAGCTATCCCCCGACGGTCGAAGCCGTCAAGCTTGTGGTGTTTATCGTGTTTACTGTGCATGATCAGGGTGTCTTACGTGATTGGGACGTTGAAGTAGATCTTGGCGTTAACAGGTTGCATGGGTGCAGCAACATGCATGTTTGAGCTGAATCAATAACCTTATTTCTTTTTATATATTTAATCTTTAAGATATATAGAGAGAGTAGCTAAGTTTAATTTCCTATTATATAGGAATAGGAAATTGAGGGACTGATAATATATTGGTCTGGATCTTAAGCTTACCCCTTATTTAACATATCTTGCATACCTCTTTTTAGTGACGGACTGGACGACGATTCAGTCCGTCGCTATATATAGAACCGTTCTTAGATTTTAGCACGGATAACATATAACGATGGACAATATATAACGACGAACCGAACTTATAGAGATGAACTGAATCGTCGTCCGGTCTGTCGTTAAAAGAGGATGAACAAAATATATTAAATAAGAGGTGAGCTTAAGATTCGGACCGTGTATATATATATATATATGTATATATATATATATCTGACCGGGAATATGAAATGGGAAAGGCCTCCAATCCTCTTGGTGATGTAGTTGGCATGTGGCACTGCTGTATGAAGCATGCACGTGAGAGACTGCCATTGGTTCAAACTCAATGAATCTCCTACAAACATGATGCGCTTTCCTTTGAATCTCAATAAAAATTCTTGACCATGAGTCCTACAAAATCCAGACACACACACTCGCACAATAAAAAAGGTACCTCTAAAAATTACATGCAAGAAAATTGGTTTGACTAAAAAAAAGAAAAGAAAAGTAGGAGAAGATGACTTGATTTAGTATTAATTTAATTTGTTAGACGTGATAACCAAATTAATTTGTCGCCATATTTATATTTTTAATGTGGTCAATTTTGCATAAATGAAATTAAACCAAACTAATTGTACTTATTCAGCTCCACAAGCAAGAGCACATGATATATTACGATAGGTAAATGACCTTTCAAATAAATAAATAAAGTGGGTGGGGTGGGTGGTCTCTTCATGTCGTATTGGAGGAAACTTCCCTTTGGTAGATCTAGTTGTATGATATATGGTGGTGGTCACCGACACTACATTTTTCCAGCTATTAACTGATTATGATTGTTTTGGCTTCTCTCGAGCAAATTAAAGCATAACCAAATTATATATGAATTATTATTCTAAAAAAAACTTTTGAGGGAAAATTGATAGGATCACATGATGATTTTTCAAGGTTATCATACCTTTGAGATTATTTTGGGCAATCTAATCAGTCTTGCATGTGTATTTTAAATTAGAAAATGATATATATTAATTGTGAATGTGTATGTCCTTGATTATTTGATTGTCCGTTACGTGAATAAATATTAATGATAAATTTTTTTTTGGAGAAATGTGTAATAAATGGGATCCTCTTATAATTTCTACCAATTCAATGTATTGATAAATTTCACAATTGCAAATCGACATAAATTTATCGTAATACATAACAGAGTATTCTTCAATTCTAAATTTCTAATGTGCTTTCGTTTTCTCGACCAATGTAATATATTACGTAAATAATAAATAATACTGAGATGACTAAATCTTGGAAATTACAAGTATAAAAAATGAAGTAATTAACAAAATAAATAAAGCAGCCCAGAGAACGTACCTAAATTTCAGTTAGTTGATTTATGAATTATAATCTCAACAATACATAACAATATATTTAATTTCAATAGTTTGTAATTTATCGTACTACTGTGTAATGTGTCAAGTCCACAAATTCACAAATTCACAAATTCACAAATTCACAAATCAAATGCATTAGTTAATACTAGTATATATAAGTAGCACTTATTATGTAGAAAAACTTAAAATTGCTTATGCTACTTATTATGGACTTATTAGGAAGTTGTCCCTCTCCTCCACATTATCACCAATCGCATAATTGAGGTGAGGTTGGTTGAATGACTTCTTGTTCTTGGTGTCCTCTCACTCTCTTTCACATCCACGTATATATGAAAGCTTATGATCATGGTTCACAACTTTTAAAATAAGATGAAATTTTACGCATGAATTTATGGCCCTACAATTAATTAATTACTTTTGTTCTTCTTTTTTTCCCTTCTAATTGATACCGACGTGGCAATTGGTATAAATTAATTACTTTTATGTGCTTATAAAATAAAATATATATGGCGCCTAAATAATTAAATTAAGTATTTTTTTATTATTGGAATTGATTCATATTTTTGCGGGTTCGAGGAATTGTCACTTCGATAGGGTAGTTCGGTTTTGAGTTTTACTGATGTATTAGGCCTCATATATTTGAGCTCATATTATAGAAGCTAGAGTTTTCTAATTACAATAAAAATATTGTTTGGTGTGTGAATTATTGTAGATTGTGTGAGACATCTAATGAATAATCAGATAAGTAAGACTAACCAAATTGATGAACCTAAGTATATGACATGTTCTTATTTTTCCGTCTTTCATATAATATATTTATAATTATAATATTATTTATTCTTAAATTCTACCAATTATGTTATGTGGTAGGTCTGCCCTTAAGCGAGATGTCTTTAATTTCTTTCTGTTTTTGCTCCAATAAGCTTAGTCAGATATATATAAGAGCAACAAAATGTAGAAGCACATGTTAAAAGACATTTATAAAGTAAGCATACACTCTGAGGACATTTACGTTAAAATTAAAATATATTTTTAATTTTGGAATGAAACATAAAAATAATAAAATATTTTTAATTTTAGAACATAGAGAATAATAATTACCATATTTGTTATTTTTAGAATTTAAATAAATTTATATTAATGCAAATTTCAATTTAGAATTTTGTAAGATTATAATAAATTAAAATATATCTTATAAGGAGGGAGTAAGCAATTCGGCTAGCTGTTGCCGCCACCAAACCATGACATTATATTCGCATAGAAACATATAGTATAGCCGTAAGCTGTGTGCTTTAAGTCAATTATCTTTCTTTGTGAGAGCAAAAAAATCCAACCACCTTAGATATATTTATTTATATGAAATTGATATACATGTCGATAAAAAATATTTTATGAAATTAAATTGCAATTAATATAAAAATGTATGTAATAAGATAGAAATAATGAGACCCTTCTTAATTCTTACATATCAATGTATGCACATATATCGCAATCATAATTCGGTCGAAAACTTTCACAATATATAATAAGAATATTATTTATATATACCATTTGAGATATTTTAGATCCTATTATATATTGATGAATATATATATTTTTTCTCTAATTTATCTGGCAAAGAAACCCTAGCTAGCCGGTTTTGAAGATAATTTGCGCTCCACTGTGTCAAACTCCTTCCTCTCTTTTATCAAATATACCATTTTAGAAGGAACCCATTCGAAGGTTATACTCTCTTCATTTCGAAAAAGAGTTTCATTTTAAAATGTAAAAATATAAAGTATGTATTTCTATTCCGTATTTACTTATAAATTTAATGAGTTGACGTTAGTTTATTATAAGTCACATGATAATGAAATTATATTTTTAAATTTTGAGAATACGATTTCATTTTATATAATTATCATTAATGGAACAAGATTATCTGAATGGAGTTGGAGACCCGTTCTAACCCGAAACGATGTATGAAAGAGATACTTGAAAGCTATCGAAGTTAACTAAACGAAAATGAAAAATGAGACTTTTTAGTAGAACAATATTAAACAACAAAAAAGATTTATTTATTTATTTGTTTTTTACCTCCACGAAGAACAAAAAGTAGTGTAGAAAATTAAACATAAAGAAGAGAGAAGTAATATAAGATTAAAAAGCAATTAAATAAATATTAACCTTGTTAAATTGCAAGAAGTAGGCTGCCATCTGTATTGGAGGTAATCTATGTCTGGCCGACCATTCCTCTGGCAATCAAACTCCCTGGACTCTAAAAATGGACATTGTAATGGATCATACAGAGGATATGAACCATCATGAACCCAACTCCCTTTATAAATATCACAACCCTCCTTCTTCGGGTACTGCCCTTGTACTTGGATGGTAATTGTCAGTAGAAAGAATACTACTACTACTGCAACATTAGAAATACAAAACCCACCCATGAGTGAGAGAGAGATAGAGAGAGAGAGAGAGAGAGAAGGAAAATAGGATAGAGAAAATGGGGTTGGAAAAGGAAGAATAAGATTTTATAAATATTTGTGTGTATTTATAGGTGATCCTCATTACTTTTGAATAGTGGGTTTAATTGTTAACCAAAAAGACATGTGCTTAATGTTTTATTGGGAAACGGAAGCTAAATCATTGGGTAATTAATTTTATTTGATTTTAATTCTTTAACTTATGAGAGGGAATTAAGGAGAGATACTATATATTCCAAAAACTTAAGAAAACAATATCTTCCTCTTTTTGATTCATTATACAATTGATTCTCTTACCATTTGTTGGGTCATAATATTTCTCCTATCTTGGGCCGGATAGATCGGGCCCATTTATCAGTATAATCTATTGGGCTTTTATTATTAAGCCATGGGACTCTTTGAGCCCATTTATTGTGTCAACTTTATTTTATTCTATTGACCGAATTCGAGACCGATTGGATCGACCCATTAGATATTTTAATATACATTACTTTGACTTGTGATGATGAAAAAGCATGACAGTTGACCAATCCTCCCGCCATGCATTAATGTGGATGGGATCATAACCCGTACGTGAGGAGAAAGCGATTGCCAAGCGATAGATAAACCGATATAGTCAATGAGGTCCATCGGATCGGAGGGTGTCGGGTAGTAGCGGGTGTACGATAATCCAAGCAAAAGTAATATAACATGAGAAGCCATCGTATGGAGGTATGTTCTCTCTCATATAACGATTACTCATATTCTCCTATACCCATTGAGATTTTAATTCTCTCAATACACTTAGACTATATATTCCTCCATTGTTAACCTTGTGAACACGTCTTAATTCTCACGCTCGAGTTATCCCCAAACCAGAGCCGTAGTGAGCTTTCGGTGTTATTTGTGTTTCTTGTCGCAGGATCGGGGACGTCTTACGTGATTGGGACGTGGAGTAAGATCTTGGCGTTAACATTGGTATTTAGAAGGAGGGCTTTGAGTTTACAGTGTCGTAAAAATTTTCAATCACAATCGTTTAACCTCTTGGAAGATGAGGAGGAGTAGGGATGGTACACCGGAAAGGTGGCGATGGTACATTGGCTAAATCAACGCCTCGTGTTTGATGAAGGATCGTCAGGTCTTTCAAGAGTGCTCACGAGAGACGGCTTCTAAGCATAATTCGGGGATCTCCGTCCAGAAGATTAAAGGGGCTAAAGCGAAGATTGGTTTCGGTGCGAATGAGGGCGAGATCACAGTCGAGGAGAGGTGGAAGGCTCATGACCAAGATTCATCATAGAAGTAGCGAGGAGATAGAGGCGCCAAGTTGGCGAAGATGGCGGGGACAAGCAGAATGAGCCATGGCGGTCTATTAAAGCAAAGAAGATATGGCCGAAACAGATGCTTGGTGGTGTGGAATTACAAGACGAAGCATCCGGCCGTGATCAATCTGAAAGGCTTGATGGGCATAAGGAGGAGACTTCGGCGAAGGGGTAAGGGCCAAGAGGTCCTCATGGGTTTCTAGGGATCATTCTCAAGTAGCGTGAAGATCGAAGTTAGAACTCCCGTGGCCTCGAAGAAGGCGATAATGGGTAATTACTTTTCGAAGATCGAGATGATTATCAACAAAGGAGGCGAGGTCGAGGAGGTCATACAGAAGTCAAGGGTAATGGACTATCAACGTGATCATTCTCACCCTGAGGAAAGAGTTGTGTCACCGGGCGGATCAAGAAGTCCCTTCAGGCGGTAGGATCGGCAGGGAGGGTCGATCCTCCGGAGACATAATATTGTTCATGAGAAAGAGGCTTTCTCCATGACTGAAGGCGTTGATTTTCTAGTAAAGGAGCTTAAGAGCTTAGAAAACAAGCGGCACGAGGTCCAAAGAAAAGAAGGGCGCTCAGGAAAAAAGCATCCCCTTTTCCTCGGCTATTCTCAAGGAAAAGCGGATATCACTAAAAAATGCCTCGCGTGGAAAGATTACGATGGAGCAGGAGATCCTTATGACCATAGCGAGCGTTCAACCAACTAATGGACTATTACGACTTCGCGATCGCCAAGTGCCACACCTTTGTTCTAACCTTCGGAAAAGATGCGAGGCGTTGGTTGGGAACTTTGCCTTGATTCCATATCCTCGTGGATAGAACTTTGTGATAAGTTCCATGCCGCTTCGAGCAACCAAGAAGAGGAAAGCCCACGGGTTCTTTAGCGCAGATTCGACGGTTTGCGGTGAATCTTTGGGCCGAGATGTAAAGAGGTTGAGGAGAAGCGATCGGTCGGTGTCCGATCTTAATGACCTCTCAGTCAGAGGTTTGTTCGAATGGATTGGATCTGGTCAAGTCTGAAAAGTTGGTGAAGAAATTGATGTTCAATCATCCAGAAGAGCTTGGTAAAGCCTTTGACAAAGCGAAGGTTACATCGTTGTGGAAGAAGCTATGAACAACTGAAAAATCCTCTTTCGGGTCGGGGAAAGAGTCGGTGGCTCTAAGCCCGAAGTTGAACGAGAGGAGAAGCAGGGGGTATAATGATGGACGGAGGCGATTCAAAAAGTACAACAATTCTGGCGGCGAGGAAGCGATCATCCTCCGATTCCGCCCCGAAGGTGAATAAGATCTACACCAAACTAAACAATCGATAGATCAATAATTTTGGATCGGATCGAAACCAACCTTTCTTTGAGCCACCCGTGATAATTACCAAGGCCAGGCGGGGTAACTCTCGTAAGTATTGTGGCTATCATCGTCAATGGCCACGACACTAACGAGTGTTGCAATTTGAAAGACTTTGTGGAGAGGAAGATTAAAGGCGGCTTGTTGGTGCGGTATGTGGCGTAAATAATCAGTGAAGCGTTAACCGTGGTCTTTATTAGGGCAGTTCGAGGGCTCCAATATCTTGGCAAAGGCGGAGTTATCGATGTGATAAGCTGGTGGGTCCATGAGGGAAGTTGATAGGAAAGAAGAGAAGGGCTTACTCGATTCGGTCGTGACTATAGCAGATGTTCCCCCGAAAGCAGATAGACCATTCCGGGGATGTTATATCATTCACCGACGCCGATTATCCTTCCGAGCCCATCGAGCCGCATGAGGGGGCCTTGGTGATCCAGGCGCAAGTGGGCACGGTGGATATGAAGTTTATGATGATGATAGACAATGGATCTTGATAGATATCATCTGTATGCCCGTACTATCGGAGGATGCACCTCGACAGGCGAGAAAATGGAGGTCGAGGCGGGGAAGCTCCTTTATACGGCTTAATGATGATCCCGTAAAAGTAGCGAGCCACTATTGAACTCCGGTTGTCTTGACACGGCTTGAAAGTGAATCGAAATAGTGTGTAAATTCTATGTTGTGCCTGGCGTTGATTGACTTATAACGCTATATCTTGGGAAGACCTACTTTAGCTCGCTCTCCAGTGTGACCTCCATCCCTCATTTCAAAATCAAGTTCCCCACGGCTCATGGAGTAGGAGAGGTGGCGAGGGGACTTGGATCCGGCCCAAACGATGCTTATCGGAATGTTGTTATTTCCTCCGGGTGGGGGCCGCAAAGCAAAAGCGGCGATGACAATTGAGATTGAGCCCTTTACAGAAAGTAGTTCGAGGCGATGGTGATTCTCACGGAGAGACGGAGGAGGTCGAGTTGATCATTGGAAAGCCCAAGCAAGGCCGTGAAGATCGGTTCGGGCTTACTGGAATCTCTTTGGACAAACCTTATAGAGTTGTTAACATTGCTTTATGCGGATATTTTTGCATGGGGAAGAAGGACATGCACAGAGTTAAGCCGGGAAAATAGTGAAACCTGACTGAATGTAGATCCCTCGAAGAAGCGGTTAAATGAGAAAAGGCGGATCTTTTGCGCCCGGCGACGAAAATCATTGATGAGGAAATAGCAAAGTTGTTGGCTGCCGAGCTTCATCTATGAAATTGATTATCCAGTGGATGGCGAATGTGGTGTTGGTGCGCGAGCGAGAATGGAAAATGGCGGGTTTGCATCGACTACACCGAACCTCAATAAAGCTTGCTGGAAGGACTTTTATCCTCCGCCCCATATTGATCGATTTTATCGATGCCACTTCGGGGTATGCATTACTAAGCTTTATGGATGCTTTTTCGAGTTATCACCAAATATCCATGCGTAAAGAGGACATCCGAAATGGCGTTTATTACACACCGATTCGATTGTCGCTTACAAGAAGATGACTTTTGGCCTTATAAATCTTGGAGCCACTTACCGGAGAATGATGAACTTCATCTTGATGGCAAATTTGAGGAAGGAACATGGAGGTATACGTTGATGACATGATTGTGAAAAGCATGCACGTTCAGAGTCATTTAGACGATCTAGAGGAATGCTTTCGGTATCGTCTCCGTCATCGCTAACTAAGGCTTAATCCGGCCCAAATGCACTTTCGGCCTCGGTGCGGGGAAGTTTCGGGTTATCTTGTTAGTCGAAAGGGTATCGAGGCCAACCCGGAGAAGATTCGGGCCATTCTTGATATGAAGACTCCTCGGTCATTCAAAGGCGTCCAACGTCTCGATCGTGGCGAGATGCGGCGATTAAGGAGGTTCGTCGCCAAATCTGCGGAGAGGTGCCTTCCTTTCTTTGATACTTTAAAAGGGTCAAGAATGCGAAGGCGTTCCGGTGGACTTGATTGTGAAGACGCATTCCGGAAGCATAAAGGCGTATCTTTCCTCGGCTCCTTTATTGGTGAAACCCATTCCAAAGAGAGACCTTATATCCGTATGGCGGCAAAAGAAGTTAAGCGGTTGGGCGGTCTTTGGTTCGGGAGATCGGTGGAAGACAACATCCGATCTATTATGTTAGTCACGTCCTGCGAGATCTGTGAAACCGGTATCCAAATATTGAAAAATTTGCCTTCACTTTGATAATTGCTAGTAGGAAGCTTGGCGATATTTTCAAGGTCGGCTCACGGTTTATACACCGATCAACCATTGAAGAAGGTGATGGGCAAGCCCGGAAGTTTCAGGAAGGTTAGCGGCGTGGACAATGGAGTTATCCACGATTTTTCATCGAATATCATCCACGAACGCTATCAAAGGCCAAGCTTTGGCCGATTTCATAAATAGAATGTTCGATTCACGAAGCGATCTTGCCGATTAGGAAAATTTGAATCCTCGATCAGCGATTGCGATTCTTGGCAGGATCGAATGTTTGGACCCTATATGCAGATGGTTCTTCTACCCTAATCATTAGTGGGCGGGAATTATCTTGACAAGTCCCGGACGGGTTCAAAGTTCAACGAGCCATCGATTTGGATTTAAAGCGACCAACAACGAAGTAGTATGAAGCGTTGTTAGCGGGTGTTCGATTGGCAAAGAGTCTAGAGGTCCGGAACCTTATCATCTACAGTGACTCTCAGTTGGTTGTCAAGCAGTTATCAGGGGACTATGAAGCTCGTGGGAATCGAATGATCAAGTATTTGGCGGAGTTAAAGGACCGATCGCGAGATTTCGCTCGCCGTGCAATTTCAGGGCATAGAGCGTAATGACAATTTTATCGCCGATGCATTGTCAAAATTGGCTACTACGGATGCAGATGTTTTTAACGGATCAGTTTACTTGGAAGTTCGCAACAATGTTGAGTGTTCGGCGACATGAAGTTGTGATGTGTATCGAGCTAACTAGCTCTTTGGATGACCCCTACATCGAATATTTGGCAGATGGCGTCCTTCCTTCGGATCAGATGTTAGCAAAGAAGATCAAATACAAGAGCGCCAACTTTATTCTTATTGATGGCGATCTTTACCGATTGGCCTTTTCTTCACCATTACTGAAGTGCCTGGTCCCATCTGAGGCGGAATATGCTCTTCGGGAAGTTCACGAGGGCATTTGCGGTGATCATATGGCTGCTAAATCTTTGGCTTACAAAGTACTTCGACAAGGATACTATTGGCCTATAATTTTCAAGGAAGCTACTGAGTATGTCAAGAAATGTGAAAAGTGTCAACTCAATAAATCCGATCCACATTGACCACGAAGAGCTATACTCGATTTTATCTCCTATACCCTTCATTTGTCTGGGGGTAGATATATTGGGGTCCATTGCCTAAAGCTAAAGGTCAAGTTAGTTTTGTCATAGTTCTTTATTGATTACATGACTAAGTGGGTAGAAAGGCGAAGCCGCTTAATTATCTGGAGCAAGAATGCTTGAAGTTCATAAAAGAATCCAGTAGTGTTTCGCCGGGATCCCTAGAGTATTAATAATCGGACAACGGACGTCGGCCATGGGATCAAAATTTGAAGCATTTTAAAGGAGTTGGGGATTCAACATAAGAAGACTTGGTGGCTCATCCACGGTCAAATGGCCAAGTTGAGGTGACCAACGGAATGACTTTGAAGCAGGATCAAGCCTTGGAGACTAGATGAAGCTAAAGGAAGATGGCTGGAGGAGTCGCTCGGCGTGTTGTGGGCTTACCGGACTACACCAAGGACTACCTGGGGATTCACCCTTTCGGTGGCTATGGTAATGCGATGCCTTAGTCCACTGTCGAAATCGGATCTCCAAGTCTTGGTCGATCAATACAAAGAAATATACAATATTGAAGGATGAAGGCCAATTTAGATCTACTAGAAGAAGTTAGAGAGGTTGCTTCTACTTAAATTGGTACGCTTATCAACGAAGAGTAATGAAGCATTACAACAAAGGAGTCAAACCGCAGATTCAAGTAGGAGACTTAGTCCTCGGAGAAGCTTCAAACTTCTACACCTCAAAATACGGAAAGTTAATGCCAAAATGGGAAGGACCATATGAGGTGATCGAAGTATCCAAACAAGGCACTTTACTAGGTTAAGGGCATTAGATGGTTAGAAATCAAAAACACTTGCACGCTTCGCGCAGTTTGGAAATACTTTCAATAAAGATCAAGTCGGGTTCATCGAATTCAGATATTATCGTTTCATTATCAATAAAAGACACTTTTTCACTATTGATCCCGGTCCTATTTTGTCCTACGGCCACTATGGTGTAAGGAGGTATGGTAGGACTTCATTTGGCCATTCGATGGCGACCCATTTGTCGTTCTACCCCAGTGGGTAGGCGAAGGATCCTATATTGATTTTACCAGGTGGTAAATCAATGGTTACTATTGGTCCTGGTCCTATTTTTGTCCCTACGGTCACTATGGTGTAAGGAGGTATGGTAGGACTCACCGGGCCATTCGATGGCGGCCCATTTGTCGTTTCTACCCCGAGTGGGTGGCGAAGGATCTATATTGATTTTACGGGGTGGTAAATCAATGGTCACTATTGGTCTGGTCCTATTTTGTCCTACGGTCACTATGGTGTAAGGAGGTATGGTAGGACTATTTGGCCATTCGATGGCGACCCATTTGTCGTTTCTACCCCGAGTGGTAGGCGAATGATCCTATATTGATTTTACCGGTGGTGGTAAGTCAATGGTCGCAATTGGTCCTTATATCTCGATCCTTATATCTTGGTCCTTAAGTCTCGATCCTTATATCTTGGTCCTTATATCTTGATCCTTATATCTTGGTTTTCGTATAATTGTTTCATCCCGAGTGGTAAACAAATGACCGATCTCACACTTCGGAGCCGATGAGTATTTGGTACTTTATTTTATTTAAGTGTTGAGTTGAATGCCTCGTCCCCTTAACATCACTTTTATCATTACATGACATGTTTATACGTTATATGACATGCTTAATCATTTGAAGTTAAATCCTCGAAAGGGTTTTTTGTATACTTGTCCATATAAATTCATATCAAGTATTGACATAAATTAAAAAGTACCTTTGAAGTCATAAGGAAGAAAATCATTTCTCATTAATATTTAAATTCATTTACAAACAAGGAAATAAACATAAAATTTCTCTGAGATATTCATAATAAGACCTAAGACAATCCATAAAAATTTGGTGCTTGGTAGCTCCATCATCATCCAGAAGAGTCCAAGCAGTAAGGATCTAAGTTAGCCTTGATCAACCTTTCCTTGCCAAGACTTCGGCAGAGCTCGTAGCTTTCTTTGTGAATCCTCATGATTTCTTCGTTTATTTCGTCCGAGTTCCTATACTCTTCACAAATTTCTTTGCGAAGAGCATCAGTTAAAGGAGGCCCAAGGTCCCGAAGAGCCTTGAGTTCTCGGATCTCTTACTCGAAATTTCTGTGCAGTATATTGATTGAAGCTTTTCATCCTGCTCCATCTTACAGATCGTCTTGGTCAAGATTTTGGCGTTGGACTTCAACTCCTTGATCTTATTCATCCTCGGTTCACTCCTCCGAACTCCAAGTCGACGTTCATGTTGACAATTTCAAACATCTTGAGCCTTAGTCGACTTTAGTTCTTCTTGGAGGCCTTCACTTCTCCCTTAGCTTGGGCCAACTCTTTACGAAGACCTTCATTAGTATGAAGAAGGCCTTCACGATGAGTCCTTTCGAGCCAAAAGTGCATTTCGGGAGGAATTTTCCTTCTTTAACGCTTCTCCTCGGATTCAACTTGAGAGATCGGGGACGCAGACGTCCAGAAAGCTGACATTGCCTGTTCATGTTCAATGTTATTCAATCGACTTCGGATGTATGAGTATGAAAGTAAGTAAGCAAAGGAAAGAAGAGTCATTTACCTAGCCAAAATTTCATGCCCTCATTTGAGCAAATCCCCGTTGAATCTGTTCGAGGCAGATGGTCATCGGTCTCACGAACAAAGGCCTCAAAAACAGTTGAAAGGGAAGTTGGCATTAAAACCGAGGCCACATAGTCGGTGAACCCATGGCATCATCTTTGAAATTCGGATGTCATTGATCCTCGAGGAGGAGGCATAGGTCGATCGCGAACCGGTGAAGGATCCGCGTGCATTGCCTCCGGAGAAGGTGATCAGTGGCATTGGCTCGGGGAGTTGAAGAAGGTTGAAGTCGAACCGAAAGCCGACCGTCCAAGGTCATTTTCTTTTCGGACGGAGAAGGTTCGGCCGACACCGCTTTCGGCGCTTAGGTGTTGGGGTTTCATTTAATGAAATTTGGATGTTGAAGGAGGAGGAACGCGGAGTTCGTCGGCGATAAGAGGAATTATTTTGCTTCTCAATTTTTTTTACACGAAGGACTTTTCGCCGATCGTGTGGAGGAATGTCGAGGAGACTCCTCTTTCTTAGATTTGGTTCGAAGTTGGTAGAATTGGTTCGGAAGTTGGTAGGGTTGATTCGAGAGGTTGTTGTGGGTTCGATTGAAGGAATCGTTTGTGGGTTTACTCCCAGGAAGTACCTCCTCGCCGCTTCGGGATTTATCTCGCGAGGAGTCCTGGCCCTTTGGCGCCTTCTTCCTTTGCAGGAGGTCGGAGGACCGCTTGAGGATGATAGGATTGTCGACCGGAGGTCATCATCCCGAAGGGAGTTGTTGTTAGCTCGAGGCGGGGAGGTTCGATTCGGGAAGGCTCCTCATTAGGGAGTTCTTCATTTGCATCAAAGAATCCTCCCCGCCAAGAAATCTTCCAAGTCTTTTACTCCGAGGGAAGTTGGTTTGATCAAAGACAACGCAAATAATCACAAGTTAAAATCTGTACCACATAAACATTTCAAAAATTATATCACAGAATGGTCCAAGACTTACGTTTATGGTCATACAACCATGCTTGCTTGGTCAAGTGAGAGTGAAGCTCCACTCTTGAGAAAGGATTTTATTCATGAAGTCGCCCATCTCCCCTCTTGCGCCTCGGGGATGTCACCAAGTCGCAGAGATACGCTCCAAGTGGTCCAATCGGGAAGGAAGAGATTCCGGGACCGATGACGAAGAACCATTTCTCGTGCCATCCTTTGTTGCTCGAGGGGTGCTCATCGAGGGCCTCTTCTCGAATTTCGAGTTTGGGCGTGGGGACTGCTTGCTCAACATTTTGAACCCTCGTTCTCGGATCCGCCAACCGGTAGAAGAGGTAAAGAAGAGATCAGCAGAGGGTAACCCCTAGTTCATGATGTGGCGATGAACGCCAAGATATGGATATAGGAGTTGGGCACCAGGTTCATGAAGCCTACTCCAATAAACCCCAGGAGGGTAACTATGAAGGCGTGGAGGGTAGGCGAACCCCTTTTCCAAAGAGAGTAGTCGGCATGGCGACCCATCCGTCTCTGTCATTTGGTACATTCGCTCCTCCTCAGATGGAGCCCTCATAAGCAAAGTTATCCGGAACATGATACCGAATCCAGGAGAGTTCGCGATTCAGATTCGAGAAATGGTGGAGGTGATGTTGGCATGAGGAAATTGTTCCCCATCCTTGAAGAAATCGGTGGGAGATGGTGGATTGGCACTTGAACCCCCCTTGGTTAGGGTTTGAACGAGAAGAACTTGAAGGGTTTTGGCTTGGATTCACCATTGTTAAGTTTGTGAAAGCTAAAGAGAGGTTTTTTCGAGAGAAGGAAGAAAGCTCAAAGGTTCAATTTCAAATCGGTGAGGTAAAACCAAATCTAATTTTGGTGAGGTTTACCTTTTATATCGACCGTTATCGCGGAAATGGTAGGCCAGGCGATTTAATGTCGATAATAATGGGAATTAGAGTGGAATACGTTTGGATGACCTTTGAATATCTTGTCCGATTAGGCTCGATTGTTGGATCTCTATCTTATTGGCCCGTCTGAATTCAGATTCGAGATCCTTTATCAAATTGGGCTTATTGCTCGGGTATCCACTATCCGGTCCTCCCTCATTCCACTTCAGTATGATAAAAGTGGGTATGATCAACTTATTTCCTATTTTTGAGCCTTTATTAAATTCTAAATATCATGAATCTTATATAGTTTTCCATTAAACATTTTGTTTAACTAAAAACTAGGGGGTAATGTTGGGTCATAATATTTCTCTATCTTGGTAGGATAGATCGGGCCCATTTATCAGTATAATCTATTGGGCTTTTATTATTAAGCCATGGGACTCTTTGAGCCCATTTATTGTGTCAACTTTATTTAATTCTATTGGACCGGGTCAGACCAGTGGATCGACCCATTAGATATTTTAATATCTGTTACTTTGACTTGTGATGATGAAAAAGCATGACAGTTGACCAATCCTCCTGCCATGCATTAATGTGGATGGGATCATAACAAAGTACGTGGGAGAAAACAAGGGCCAAAAGCGGTGAGATAAAACTGATATAGTCGGTAGGTCCATCGGATCGTAGGGTGTCGGGTAGTAGCGGGTGGCACGATAATCCAAGCAAAAGTAATATAACTTAGCAAGAAGAAGCCATCGTATGGAGGTATGTTCTCTCATATCTCGATTACTCATATTCTCCTATACCCACGACTGAGATTTTAATTCTCTCAATACACTAGACTATATATTCCTCCATTGTTAACCTTGTGAACACGTACTAATTCTCACGCTCGAAGCTATCCCAAGACGAACCGCCGTCAAGCTTTTGTTGGTATGTTTCTTTATCGGCGGGATCAGGACGTCTTACGTGATTGGGACCTGGAGAAAGATCTTGGCGTTAACACCATTAATAATCGTGATTATTATAAAGTTTAGGCAAAAAGAAAAAACCTAAAAAAAGAGAGTATATAATTGTGTGAGTTATTGTATAAAAACGATTTTATTTTTGTATAATTGAATATACTCTCTTTTATGTTTGTATATAAAAGTGTAGTTTGTAATTTTTATAACTTTTTAAAATAATATTATTATAAAAAAAAATCCACATAAAAACGTGGGGTGTTGTCACCTCCCGTGTCCTCTAAAATTTATAGACATTTTTCATTGATTATATATAATTTTCCATATATAACCCTCTTTTGTTCAAAAGAGGATTGTGTCCATATATTTTAGATATATTCTTTCCTCTTTTTTTTTAAAAAATATATCTTTATTATTATTATGAATAAATAAGCATAGAGTTTGACTAAATAAATGCCAAATATTTTCTCAATTCCACAAAGGTATCAAATTTTTTATTTCACAATCATATTATCGCTACAACACTCATAAATAATCCTTTAACAATAGTTTTTATATCTTTTTTTAAAAAAAATAAAATAAAATTCACTCAACCCAATTTTGAATGTGAATTAGTTCTAAAAGCAAAAAATGCAACAAACTTTTCTATCTCTTCTTTTAAGATATGCACTTCATCCTTTCTAAAATATAAAAGCACAATAATATGTAGATCGAATACAATAGTTTTTTTTTTAAAAAAAATTATATTTTGAAATGTTGAAAGTACATGTTTTCTATAAATATAAAATAGAAAAAAAATTCACTTTACAAGTGCCTTTTGGTATTAGTTTAATTATGTAAACTAGCTACCAATTAATCATTTAATTTCATGGATGTTATTGTTGAATAATTATACCATAACGTGTTATTGCATAGAATAAAATAAAATAAATAATAATAATAATATTAAATACTTACATGAATTGAGAGAAGCCATCTTGTATATATCTCTCAATCTTAGGCTTTAGTGTTGGGACCAAACCCTAACTGTTTTATTTATAGAATAGCTAAGGGTCAAAATCGTCTATCAAGATTATGAAACCCTAGGGCCCATTATGCCAAATATATACTATTAGAAATATTATTTATAGGCCACATAATTAATTACCAAACCCATAAATAAAGTGATTAAATTAATACAATATGTAAGCCCAATAATTACATAAATAGTAGAGGCCACATAAGGAATAAAATATTCTAACATTAATTCTACCACTTGCCCGAAATACCATTTATATACAAAACATAACGCTTACAATCATTAATTTGGCCAATTATTAATTTATTGTCTACATCTTGTTCAAATAAAACCACTAATGTGAATTAATACAATCTTTGTGTCACTTTTAACACAAGATCCCCATTAGTTACACAATTAGAACTTTTATTAGAATAAAGATTAACATTAAGCATAACATGTATGAATAGAGTTTACATAAGTGGTAATAGATTAAACTCATTCATATGGTCCAAAACATAACCGTACCGTTTGCTCACAAGTTCTCAAGTGTGCACAATGAAGAGAATAGCAAACCATAAACATAATATGAAGTTCAAAACAACAAGCTCAAAATATTGTCTTACATCAAAATAACTCATTAATTAAGACTACCAGTTAAACCCATGCTGACAACATGCTCTAAAAAGAGCTTGGGTGGTAAGCCTTTCGTAAGTGGATCCACTAACATATCATGCGTACTAATATATTTAATGACAACATTTTGATCTTCAACTCTTTTCCTAACAAATAAGTACTTAGTGTCGAGGTATAGTTCAACACCACTCGAAATGGTGCTGTTGGAAAAATTGAAAGCAGAATCACTGCTAGAAAAAGGTCATTTGTGATGGCCAAAAGCCATCACAAAAAGTAGGAAAACCATCACAAAAGGTTTACGTGATGACTTTAAGTGTTACAATGGTCGTCTTGTATACGCCCATCATGAAAGGTTTTACGTGATGATTTTGGCAATCACG
The DNA here is from genome assembly GCA_020205605.1 of Panax ginseng. Taxonomy (NCBI): domain Eukaryota; kingdom Viridiplantae; phylum Streptophyta; class Magnoliopsida; order Apiales; family Araliaceae; genus Panax; species Panax ginseng. The sequence goes on along the minus strand of CM035144.1, from coordinate 110,287,817 downwards.
CAAACGCTTAGTGCTTTTGTGATGATTAATACAATCACATTAACACGTATAATCTACTGTGATTGTCAAAGTCATCACAAAAAACATGACTTTAGGGATCAAATGTAAGAACATGAATATCTATATATTTACGTATAATTTATTTCACTGTATTAATTGTATCTATATTAATTGTATTAAATGATACTTGTAGGATTTGAACCCTCCCCCATTTGCAAACTAAATAATGAGTATTACCACTACACTAAAGCCCAGATCATGATTATAATTTTAAAACAAAATATAAAAGGAAACATATGTGAGTTGACTTACTAAACAAAATTACTTCCATATAAGATTTGGTGATTACAATGGCAGTCACAAATACTCTATAATGATGGTAAAATTAGTCATCACTGATAGCCATCATATATTTTATTGTTTTGTGATGGCTTTAAAATTTCATCACAAAATACCTTTTTTGTAATTGCAAATAAAAGTCGTCACAAAAATCTATCTTTTTAATGATTGTCACGGCCGTCATAAAATATTATTTTGATTATTTCTTACATTAAAATATTAGTGATAGCTTAAATGTAATCACGAAAATGGTATATCTATAAGTGATGACTTAGTGAGTCACAAAAAGAAAATTTATTTTGCGTGAAAAAATTAGTGTGATTGACATGACCATCACAATTATAATATATTGATGGCAATATTAGTCATCATTAAGAGTCATCATATATACTATTATTTTTTGATTGCTTAAAAAGTTCATCACAATTTACTATATTTTGTGATTGTTTTTAAAAACTATCACAAAGTTCCGTCACATATTCTTGTTTTTCTAGTAGTGAATCATTATCATAAAATACTTTCAATGGCCTTGAAATGGAATCTACAACCTTAAGTCCTGAAATAAGATTCCTTAATAATACGGCGTGACAAGTAGCATGATAACAAGCCACATATTCTTCCATCATCGTGGAAGTGGTAGTTAACTCCTGCTTATGAGTTCTCTACGAAATAGGCCTCCTGACTCTGATGTAGATTTATTTTAGTCTTTACACTTAGTAAAATCAGAATCAGAATAACCAACAACTTCAAGGTTATTTGTTTTTTTTTTCTAAATGTAAGCATAATAGTGTAAAACCTTTTTGGGTGCTTTTCAATGATCCAAACTTGGATTTAGTAACGTCAAGCATGCCAGTTATATACACTGTATCTGGACGTGTATGAACTTAAGCATACATAAGACTCCCAACCACAGAAGCATAGGGAATAAGATTCATTTAATTACGTTCAAGTTGATTCTTAGCACATTGATATGAGCTAAAATTTTCACCCTTAACAACAGGGGCGACAGTAGGAGAGCAATATATTTTGCATGTTGTATTTGTTAAGAACTTTGTCAATATAATCTCTTTGGGACAATCCCGTGAGACCTGTCTCGATGAATTTCAATACTTATAACATAAGAGGCTTCACCGAGTTCCTTAATATCAAAATTTCCAGAAAGGAAACGTTTGATCTCATACATGTTTGTACTTGCAAGTAGTATATCATCCATATAAAAAACAAGAATAACAAATTTACTCTCACTGACCTTCAAGTATATATATGCATTGATCCACTATATTTTTTTTAAAATTAAAATTACTCATCACCTCGTGAAACTTAAGATAACATTGTCGAGAAGCCTATTTTAACCCATATATGGACTTCTTAAGTATACATACCATATGTTCCTTTCCTTTAACCAAAAAAACTTCTAGTTGTGCCATATAGACATTCTCATGCAAGTTACCATTAAGGAATGCAGTTTTTACATCCATCTGATGTAACTCTAAATCATAATGAGCTACTAAAGCTATGACTATTCGAAATGAATCTTTCCTGGATACTGGAGAGAAAGCTTCATTATAATCCACACCTTCCTTTTGAGTGAAACCCTTGGCAACCAATCGAGCTTTATACCTTTCAATGTTTCCTTTAGGATCTAATTTGGTCTTATAGACCCACTTGCAACCAATAGGTTTAAAACCTTTTGGTAATTCTTCAATATCTCAAACGTTATTAATCTCCATTGATTTCAACTCATCATTTATGGCTTCAAGCCATTGAGTTGATTGAGCACTCGTAATGGCCTCTTTATAGGAGATAGGATCATTAATCTTACTTGAATTATAGTCAATCTCATTAAGATAGGTTATAAAATCATCAAAATTAACAGGCTTTCTAGGTCTTTCGGACCTATGTAAAGGCTGCACAATTTCAGGAATATGATTTTAAATAATGTGGGGTTCAACATTATGTGGTGGCTCAGCTATCGCAGGGGCATCGTTCGCCTCAATAGGAGGTTGTTGTGCCTCACCCTCTTGAATTACAGGATTAGAAACATAAAACCTGTTTTTTTCAAGATCAATTTTTCTAGGCTCACCACTCCCACTTAAATCACCATTCTCTAAAAACTCTGCATGCCTAGTTTCAACAATTCTAGTGGTATGCGAGGGACAATAAAATCGAAAACCCTTAGATCACTTAGGATATCCAATGAAACGACAACTAATGATTTTAGAGCAAGTTTCTTTATTTGTGGGTTAAAAATCTTAGCCTCGGCTGGACATCCCCACACCCGTAAGTATTTTAAACTAGGTTTCCTACCTGTCCAAATTTTATAAGGAGTGTTAGGGATAGATTTGCTAGGAACCCATGCAGTTTAAAATATGAACGGTTGTCTTTAATGCCCCAGTCCACAAAAACACAGGTAAACTAGAATTGCATAACATACTATGTACCATATCTTTAAGGGTACGATTTTGCCTCTCAGCTACACCATTCTGCTGCGGTGTACCAGGAATTGTATACTGAGTGACGATTCCATTTTCTTGACAAAATAAAGCAAATGGGCCAGGACTATCACCTGTATCAGAATGCTTACCATAATACTCTCCGCCTCTATCTGATCTCACTACTTTAATTTTTCGGTCAAGTTAATTTTCAACTTCAGCCTTGAAAACTTTAAACATATTTAGTGATTCAGATTTTTCATTAATCAGGTACACATAAGTATAACGAGAATAATCATCAATGAACGTAATGAAAGATTTGTGTCCACTAATTCCTGGAGAAAATGGTCCACATATATCAGTGTGAATCACCTCAAGAAGTGCACTACTTCTTGTGGTTCCTTTCTTATTACCTTTCACAAATTTTTCTTTTATACATTCAATACAATGGTTAAGATCAGAAAAATCTAGTGAATTAAGAATTCCATCCTTTATAAGACGCTGCATTCTGTCTTTTAAAATATGGCATAAGCGTTGATGCCACAATTTTGAAGAATTCTCATTATTTAGTTTTTTCTTATTTCCACTTTTAGAGGTATTTTCTGTCACATTCATTGTTAACAAGGATTCAGCAAAGACATTATCCAAATTTATCTTATAGAGATTTCCCTCTAAAGATGCAGAACCAATAACATGAGAGTAATGATAAATAATTATTTTATTATTTCCAAACTTAAACGAAAATTCATCAACGTCAAGTTTAGATACAAGAATTAAATTTCGTGTCATATTGAGAACATAAAGTGTATCATATAAATACAAGATGAAACCATTCTCCAAAACTAAAGGAAGAGTTCCTATAGCTTCAACTTGTATAGACTCTCATCTGCCAACTTTAATGGTTCTTTCCCCCCTTTTGGAGTATATTCTTTGAAAGAAATCCATGTAATGAATTAGTAATGTGAACTATAACACCAGTGTCAAGCCATCATGTATTAGAAGGAACATCAATTAGAAAAGATTCATAAGTTACATAATTAAAGGATAATATACCTTTCTTTTCAAGCTATTCTCTTAATTTAGGGCATTCTTTCTGAATATGTCCTTGCTTCTTACAAAAGTGACATTTAGGACATGCCTCAGAGTTTTTACCTGAATAATTTGCCTTATTTATTTTAGTAGAAATTAGTTTATCCTTATTCTTAAAACCTTTGTCATTTTTATAAGTCTTCTTCTTATAGGATCCAGTGGTAGTCAAATGAGCAACATTAGGTTTTTCAACCTTAAGCCTTTATTCATCTTGGACGCACATGGAGATTAACTTGTTCATCTTCCACTTTTCTTTCTGCGTGTTATAATTGATCTTAAATGGATCAAACTTTGCAGGAAGAGAAGTCATAATGAAGTAAAACCCTCAAAAATGGCCATGTCCATACCCTTTAATTTAAACGCCATGTCGTTTATCATCATAATGTGCTCGTGCACCCCACTAACCCCATCATACTTGCTAGTTGCATGAGTTTTAGAAGAACCCTTAAATTGTTACTCGACTGAAGTTAAGTACTCTTTAACATTCTCAAAGTCAGGAATGACTCCTCGAATGACTGTCGTGATAGAGTTTTTCATAATCATAAGGAACATGCAGTTGGATCGCTCCTACTTTCATAAATAACCTTTTGCTCAATTGAACTAGTAGTTGTAAGTGGAGCATAATGATCCACTCGTAGTGCATAGTCCAAAACCATAGTGCCGAGAATAATTTTCACTTACACTTTTCAAGCAGTAAAATTAGTTTCATTAAAGATTTCAATTCCAGAGAGATACCAAGAAATATTAGTTGGAGTCAATGTCGAAACATAATCAAGCTCATAAACATGCTTACAAAAAACTAAAAGAAATCCACAATGTACAACAATAATTAATAATTAATCATAATAAATTTAAACCAATTGTAGGGCAAACAATTAGTTACATAAAATCTATTTACAACACTCAAAATAGATTTTAATAAGATGTTGGTGCATAATTATCAATATTTCGTTGGTCCAATTAATAATATGCTAATAACATCCCCATAATATAATGCAAAATACATTTATCCACGCATCACCATTGGGCAGAAACGAAATAAACATGTTACTTATGCAATAAAATTCCATTTAATAAATTCAAATTCTAATTTTTTTCGTTGGGTAAAATTAAAATCTTTATTTATTAAATGTAACCTTATGTGACTTTTCTTAATCTTTAATTGTTTCAATTAATAATCCTCCGTTGGGCTAATTATTAATTTTAACAATAAAAGAGTCACGCATAAATTTAAATTATTATGATCAGACTCAATTTTCTTTAAACAACATATTAATCAAGTTTGAAAATTAATACTATTTATAATTTACATGTAACTTTTCTTGTTCACCGATCCTTTTGTCAGTAGGTAAAATGAATTTTTCCAAAGCTTCTTCCAAACCTGTTTTCCTCTCTGGCTGTTGTTGAGTCTGATTTTGAAATCCGGATGTGTTTTGCTGTCTAGGTGCTTGAGCTTGATTGTTACTCCATGAAAATCCCGGGTGATTTCTTCAACCTGAATTATATGCATTTTAATTCAGATACGGTTGGACTGATCGATTATAGCTCCCTACTTAACCGAGGTGATTAGAATTGATGGCACATTGATATGTAGCATGACTCCCAGCACATAACTCACAAACCATTGCTACTTGCTGCGTGGATGGTGGACTTCATGTTTCCATTTTCTTTGCTATTGCGGACACCTATGCTGTCAATGCTGTCACTGGATCTACTTCAAACTTTCCCGGTGTTTTCGGAGGGTTAGACCTAGTCATGGGCCACTGATAGTTGTTGTTGGCCATCGTTTCTAGCAGTTGATAAGCCTCATCAAAATTCTTAGACATGATAGCTCCACCTGCTGCTGCATCAATACTGGCTCTTGATCTAGTGTGCATACACTCGCAAAGAATTCCTGCAAATACAAGAAAAAAAATAAATAACGTTTAAATTAAGACCGAATTGATTATAACTAATATGAAATTAATATTAATAAAGAATTCCCCGGAAACGGCGCCAAAAACTTGTTGGTTGATTTCGAAATCAATGAATTTGTGCAAGTGTACACAGTCAACAAGTAATAAAGTGATAAGATAGAGTGTCGATCCCATAGAGAATTCTAATAAATAAATTCCAACTACTAGCACTATATCAATCCAATTTTATTTAAACAACCATAAAGTGTGATTTTCAAAATAATAAAACTAAATTAAGTAATTAAAATAGATTATTCTAAAATAAATCAAATAAATAAAACTAAGATTTTAACGAATGAATTCAGATAAATAAAGATTAAGACTTCAATATCCCCAATTATGAACTATAAGTCAATTATCCAATTATCCCAATTATTATGCCTACTGAATTGTTAACAGGAATTTTCAAATGTCAAAAGCCCTTTTCCAAGTGATCAATTAACTTCTATTTAATCCAATTAATCTTGCTATATTCCTATGCAAAACAATTAAATTAAACACATTCAATCCCAATTCCTAACTTGTTACATGCAGTGAACATATATTTTCATTCAATTCACAACCCTAATTATTCATCATGCAAATAATTAAGCATACATGTTATCATGCCTAGTTCTAACCCTAGATATCCTCTTCCGAATCCTTCTAGAGTAATAAGGTAATTATTGGCCAAATAATTAATCAATAAGCCCAAGACAAGATAAACAATTCACCTTGACATAAATACTTGGAATAAGTCAAATAATTAATTTATAGGCATAAAAGGTTCAATTGTAGTCTTAATAAAAAAAAATTAGTTCATTATTAATGAATTAAAACCAAGAATCCACAATTGAATAGACATTAAAAGATAAAAGTAAGATTAGAGAAGAGAATAAATCTGTTGTCAGCAAATCACCATCTTCCTCAAGCTCCTGCTCTTTTTCTTCAATGGTCTCCAAGTTGCTTCAATCTCCAAAACTAATAAGAACTAGGGTTTATGTTCTAATCTAATGGAATGCATGTATCTCTAATCTAATTTATGTAATCTCCCTTTTTTTATGCCTTACATCATGTATTTATAGGTTACAAGTCCAATTTTTAGCTTATGAACAAACCCAATCCAATTTGGAGTCAAAAAAGTGTCAAAATTCGCCCCAAAATGCGTCCAAGCTTGACCAAACACTTCCCCAATACCAATACTGGCATGCAGATCGAACATCGCTCCCTAGCACCCTTGCCACCTGAATAATGCTTTTGGTTTGGGCGCCTTGTACCGAGGCCTTTTCTGGAAATTTTCTGCTCCGATGTCCTTTTGAAAAATGGCCATAACGTCTTCGTCCGAACTCCGATTTGGATGATTCAAAATGTTCCGTAAAGAGAAGACGTAGATCTACAACTTTCATTCTTTAAGGTTTTCGAAATAAGGTCCGGAGCAATACTCAAATTGGCTCTGAAGTGACTGCTGTGTAAATGGCAAGCCAAAAACACGAATCTATCCACCCCAAACGTCGATCCAAGTAACGTTTGTCCCAATTCCTACAAAACAACGTAAAACATGCATGAATAGACATAAACACTTAAAAATATCCAAAAGATTAAGCTCAAACGCACTCAATTCATGTGTATAAAACTCACTCATCAAATACCCCCAAACTTAAACCTTTGCTTGTCCTCAAGCAAAAATACAAAAGAACTAAAAATAAACAACCGAACTCAACTACATGTATGCATACGCATGATCTACTTCCTAATATACCTACGAACCCAGTAATAAATCAGTATGATATATAACAAAAGGCCTCAAAGGTACCATTGGTACTCAAACAATATATCCAATCAAGTCAAAATCCATAACTCTAACCAATTAGTCAATCCAAACCAGTCATCACCCATGTTGTGTGTGTGTGTTTGTTAACCATTCTAACCAACCACAGTTCAAGATAATCACATAACAAACTTCTTAGAAGGAAAATTTCAGTTCCAATTCAATTACTTTTGTGAACATGACAACTCCGGTTAAAACTAAGTAATTACCAAGTCTTAGGGTAAATACAAGATTTATCTATACTTTTATTCAACCACGAGGGCATTTTTTCTCTTTCTCGTGTTTTATTCATTTTTTTTATTTTTCTCATGGTCATGCGTGCAATGTCTTATTCCTTAGGCTTTTCAAAGCTACCTTATGAGCTTTCGACCAACGACTCCCAAGCCATTAAGACCTTAGGGCGCTAGGTGTAAATACAATCCCCTCGAGCTTACTTACTCAAGTAACAAAGGCCACAAAACTAGACAAACATGCCACGGTGTTTATTCCTTTTTTTTTCTTTTTCTAGATTTTTTATTCTTTTTATTCTTTTCATCATTTCTTTTTTTTCTTTTTTTTTCTTTTTGTAATATATATATCCCATAGATTCCCCCAAACTCAAGCTTTTACGTCATTCCAACCTTTTATCGCCAGTTCATTAATTTCTTTAAATTTTAACCAAGATTTTTCCTCGTAAACAAATTATGAAACCCTTGAACCAAGTGGATTAAAATAGTTAAACTTTAAGTGCTAACTTAGGTTACATAAGTTTAAGACAGCTCAGATTATCATCGTGATTAAAATTAGAACTCATCATCAATTATCAACACATTTTAAGTTAACATGCGAAACCAATCTTATCATAAGTAGAGCTAAAAACCACAACCGATCGATCACACATGATTCATGCAAAAAAATATGCAATTATACTATATGAACACATACTAATGCAACACATATATGAATATGCAAATAACTACCATGTATAAAACACAATGCTAACACATAAAAAATATGAACTACCATGCAGATAACTAACTATATGCAATACGACACTAAAGTGCCCCCAAACTTAAACTAGACATTGTCCTCAAATAAAAATAAAAAATAGAGCAGAGGACTTCCCTGAAAATATAACAATTTTCCTCCTTGTCCACTAAGTTTGGAGAATAGGCTAAATACATGGAACAAATTGGGCACCACACTTGAATTTGACTTGAATAACCTGTAAACCATGATAGAAATAATTTTATTAAATTCTAAATAAATGTAAATTCAAAATTACTAATATAAAACCTAATACAAACTAAAAATAAAAATTAAACTTGAGTTGCCTCCCAATAAGCGCTTGTTTTATAGTCTCAGCCCGACTTCTTCAATTCGCTATCCAATTCCCCTACGAAAATTGAGGAACCCTCCATCCATCAGTAAAAATGTCTCTTTTGGGAGGTTCCCATTTGAAATGGCTATTAGATTTAATTCATCTAGCATGATCTTTTTAGATAGGATCCCCATTAAGTACGGCAAACCACTAGGTGCTTTCTCCATTGTGTTTGTGATCAAATTATGGCATGGATGCTTGTCAAACACAACTGGTTCTTCTTCTATATTTCCTGTCTCGTCCCACCATGACTCTAAAGTTTTGCTAGCTCTCATGTCACAAAGAGCTTTGTCGACGACATGACTGCCAATTGGGCATGGTTTTGCAAAACTGCCCAGATTCTTGAACTTTGGTAGAGAAGGTACGTGGGTCACTATCAAAATCGGGTCATCTTCATTGGTACTCAAAGTTAGATATTCTTGGATCTCCTTTTCGGCGTTTTCGATTTCTAAAACTTCCTCTTTTCCATCATTCGTTGTCCTCTTTTCCTTATCCTTAGTTGTCTCTTGCAAATCCTTTCCACTACATAAAGTCACAAACCTTGCAATGCTCATCTCGCCCCAAATTTATCTCTCAGATCACTAGGGAGTGTTCCATGTGGACGGCTTATTCAACGCATATGTGCTCATCCGCCCAATTGATTTTCCAGATTCTTTATCGAAGCACCTTGGCTTTTCACATTCATATCTACTTAACTCAATAACTTTTCTTGTTCATCGATCCTTTTATCAGTAGCTAAAATGAATTTTTCCAAAGCTTCTTCCAAACCTATTTTCCTCTTTGGCTGTTGTTGAGTCTGCTTTTGAAATCCGGATGTGTTTTGCTATCTAGGTGCTTGAGCTTGATTGTTACTCCATGAAAATCCCTGGTGATTTCTCCAACCTGGATTATATGCATTTTGATTCGGATACGGTTGGACTGATCGATTATAGCTCCCTACGAACTGAGTTGATTCAGAATTGATGGCACATTGATATGTAGCATGACTCCCAGCACATAACTCACAAACCATTGCTACTTGTTGCGTGGATGGTGGACTCCATGTTTCCATTTTCTTTGCTATTACGGACACCTGTGCTGTTAATGCTGTCACTGGATCCACTTCAAACTTTCACGGTGTTTTTGGAGGGTTAGACCTAGTCATGGGTCACTGATAGTTGTTGTTGGCCATCGTTTCTAGCAGTTGATAAGCCTCATCAAAATTCTTAGACATGATATCGCTCTTCTTTGCATCAATTTCGCTCTTGATCTAGTGTGCATACACTCGTAAAGAATTCCTGCAAATACAAGAAGAAAAATAAATAACGTTTAAATTAAGACCGAATTGATTATAACTAATATGGAATTAATATTAATAAAGAATTCCCCGACAACGGCGCCAAAAACTTGTTGGTTGATTTCGCAATCAATGAATTTGTGCAAGTGTACATAATCAACAAGTAATAAAGTGATAAGATAGAGTGTCGATCCCATAGAGAATTCTAATCAATAAATTCCAACTACTAGCACTATATCAATCCAATTTTATTTAAACAACCATAAAGTGTGATTTTCAAAATAATAAAACTAAATTAAGTAATTAAAATAGATTATTCTAAAATAAATCAAATAAATAAAACAAAAATTTTAACGAATGAATTCAGATAAATAAAGATTAAGACTTCAATATCCCCAATTATGAACTATAAGTCAATTATCCAATTATCCCAATTATTATGCCTACTGAATTGTTAACAGGAATTTTCAAATGTCAAAAGCCCTTTTCCAAGTGATCAATTAACTTCTATTTAATCCAATTAATCTTGTTATATTCCTATGCAAAACAATTAAATTAAACACATTCAATCCCAATTCCTAACTTGTTACATGCAGTGAACATATATTTTTATTCAATTCACAACCCTAATTATTCATCATGCAAATAATTAAGCATATATGTTATCATGCCTAGTTCTAACCCTAGATATCCTCTTCCGAATCCTTCTAGAGTAACAAGGTAATTATTGGCCAAATAATTAATCAATAAGCCCAAGACAAGATAAACAATTCACCTTGACATAAATACTTGGAATAAGTCAAATAATTAATTCATAGGCATAAAAGGTTCAATTGTAGTCTTAATAAAAGAAATTTAGTTCATTATTAATGAATTAAAACCAAGAATCCACAATTGAATAGACATTAAAAGATAAAAGTAAGATTAGAGAAGAGAATAAATCTGTTGTCAGCAAATCTTCATCTTCCTTAAGCTCCTGCTCTTTTTCTTCAATGGTCTCCAAGTTGCTTCAATCTCCAAAACTAATAAGAATTAGGGTATATGTTCTAATATAATGAAGTGAATGTATCTCTAATCTAATCTATGTAATCTCCCTTTATTTATGTCTTACATCATGTATTTATAGGTTACAAGTCCAATTTTTAGCTTATGAACAAACCCAATCCAATTTAGAGTAAAAAAAATGTCAAAATTCTTCCCAAAACGCGTCTAAGCTTGACCAAACACTTCCCCAGCACCCCAACACTGGGCATGGCACTGCAACACTACTCCCTAGCGCCCCGGCGCTGGGAATAGGCTTGGTTTGGGCGCCACGACGCTGGGGCCTTTTCTAGAAATTTTCTACTCCGACGTCCTTTGGGAAAATGGCCATATAGTCTTCGTTATAACTCCGATTTTGTTGATTCAAGATGTTCCGGAAAGAGGAGACGTAGATCTACAACTTTCATTCATTAAGTGTTTCGAAATAAGGTCCATAGAAATACTCAAATTGGCTCTGAAGTGACTGTTGTGTAAATGGCAAGCTAAAAACGCGAATCTAGCCACCCCAAACGTCGATCCAAGTAACTTTTGTCCCAATTCCTACAAAAAAACGTAAAATATGCATGAATAGACACAAACAATTAAAAACATCGAAAAGATTAAGCTCAAACGCATTCAATTCATGTGTATAAAACTCACTCATCAATTATACCGAATAATCCATGATCATAATCATACCAAGTCCATCTATGCACTACAGGCCACAAATGACTTTTAACATAATATAAACACGAGGATGATGACAATGATATAAGAATTCAATAAAACAAGTTCAAGGATAATTTTTTAAAGATTTATAATTTAATTTATCCAGAAATCAATAACGTTCAAATTGTCAACATGATACTGCTTTGTGGAGTAAAATTCAAGAATAATATTGTACCAAAAATAATTTGGACCGAAAAAAAATTAATTATTTTATCATGAATAGTACCCCAGGTGAATAATACTTTAGTGAATAGTACCCCGTGAATAGTACTTCGGGAATAGTAACCCCGTGAATATATAGTACTCCGGCATGAAAAAGTTAAAACTTATCAAAAATGCTCAGAATAATATTTTCATGAAAAGATACTGGATGAAGCGCAAATATCAAGGATATTCTACTAATTTCATGGAGTTTAGAAGCCAAAACTTTAACAAAATGAGTATAGAATTCGAAATCTGAAACAAAATAATATTACTTACATACTAAAGAGTATGGAAGAAAATATTATTTCAAGCGAATATTGAACAAAAATAACATCCCTTATCTTGAAAAGAAAGAAGAGTATTCTAACTGGTATAGCGGAGATATTTTTGAAGAAAACTTTCACTGTTTTCTACACTCAAAACTTTCTGAAACTCTAAATAAATACGCTCAAGATTATAGAAGAAGAATTCTCTTATTCTTGTGTGATTTTCAATTCTAACAAAGAATCCTATTTATAGGAGAATGGAAAGGGTACTATTTAAGAAACTTCACGGGTGAAACATTGAAAACTCACGGGTTGATCTCTTGAAAATCACAGACGTCCTTTTAAAAAAAAATAAGAATATAATATTCAAGTAAAATAAAACTTATATATATATATATATATATATATATATATATATATATATATATATATATATATATATTACCGCCATTTACTAAGAATGAAGAATTGTATCTTACCAAGTTTACTTTCCATATATCATAGGTCAAGTATATAATATACAAGGAAAATAACTTTTTACAAAAAAGGTAAGCAACAAAACCATTCTACCATTAATATAATATATATCTATATAACACACCCGTGAAAACCATTATCCCCTCCCCCCACCAAAATCATTAACAAAACTTTCTAAAACTTTCTAAAACCATTATAATATATATATATATATATATATATATGTATATAGACAAAACTTAGATAACTTCTACCGATAGTTTTGAAAAATGGGTAAATGGGGTTCCAAATAATACGCCAATATTTACAACAAATACTTCATAAAATCCCCTCAATATTTTTAACAACATTTAACATCATTATTATAATTCGCAATATTTAACAACCAGGTCGTTCCCAGGAAAATGGGGGCTTTCCAATAAGGATTTCTCCATAATAACGCGCAATTAGGTGACCAAACCTCTCCTTGACAGAACTTCTAGCCATCGTCAATATTGCAAATAATAATATTAATAACTGTATCGTTTTAATTATTTATTTAATAATATATAAAATATCGACAATAATTGAATCAAATAACGTGAGATACTATGCAGCAATTACTGTAGTAATAATTGAACAAAACTGAGTGACTTCTCACGTAAGCATCAATAATCAATACCATGTGCTACTATGCAACCACGCGTATTACTGTACTTTTAACACCGGGTATTTCAACAGTTAACGGTAAATCTTCCGCCGTTATTTTAAAAAGATATTTTTTTCGTTTTCTCAACCCGACAATAATTCCATTGTGGGGTGCACTAATGATTGTGCCATCGTACGAATATTCCCTATTAAAATGAATAATCCCTGACCAATCGAATATAATATAACAACTTGCGTACTTTACAAAATTTATAAATATTACCCACAACTATAACATTATATCAAATTCACTCCTTAATATTCAAAAATGATATGTATAGAAAATTCATCTTTATTCATAAAAGTTGGGGTCTTACAATCTTCCCTTCTTATAAAATTTCGCCCTCGAAATTAGGGTAAATACCTGGTATGTTGAAGAGGTGAGGATACCTTGATTTCATTTCAGATTCTAACTCCCACGTCATTTCCTCAACATCGTGGTTTCTCCACAAAACTTTGACTTGAGGTATAACCTTGGAGCATAAAATATGTTCCTTCTTATCCAAGATTTTAACAGGAATCCCTTCATACGTTAAATTTTTTGCTATTTCGTCCGGTTCTAACTCAATAATGTGGTTCGGGTCTTCCACATATTTTCGTAACATGGATATGTGAAAAACGTTATGAACACGAGACATACTTGGCGGTAAAGTGAGTCTATAGGCCACAGTTCCTACTCGATCGAGGATTAAAAATGGGCCAATGAATCGAGGATTGAGCTTTCCTTTCTTTCCAAATCTCGTAACTCCTTTCCATGGAGCAACACGTAACAACACTTGATCTCTAATATCGAATTCCATGTCCTTTCGATGAAGATCATCCTAACTCTTTTGTCGATCTTGTGAGGTTTTTATACGTTGTCGGATCGTTTGAATCTTTTCCGTAGTCACACGTACCAACTCCGGTCCCAACAACATTGCTTCACCCACCTCATCCCAGCATACTAGAGAACGACACTTTCTTCCATACAACACCTCAAATGGAGCCATGCCAATACTTGTTTGATAACTATTATTATAGGAAAACTCCACCAATGGTAAGAACTTGTCCCAACTTCCCTTGAAGTCAAGGACACTGAGTCTTAATAAATCTTCAAGAGTTTAAATAGTCCTTTGCCCGTCCGTTTGAGGATGATAAGCCGAAATAAATCATAAATTTGTGCCCATAGCTTTTTGCAAACTAACCCAAAATCTTGATGTGAATCTTGGGTCTCGATCAGAAACTATGGATACTGGCATACCATGCAGTCTTACAATCTCATTTATGTACATACCAGTAAGACGTTAAAGTGTATAAGTTTCTCGTATAGGTAAGAAGTGAGCAGACTTGGTCATTCTATCAACAAATGACCCAAATTACATCTATGCCTTAGAAACCACAGGAAGACCGATGAATTGAAATCCATGGTAATGTGCTCCCACTTTCATTACGGAATTTCAAGTGGTTGCAATGGACCTTTGGTACTTGATGTTCCTTGACTCATTGACAAGTTAAACACCTTGAGATAAACTCAACTATCTCTCTCTCTTTATTGCTTCCACCAAAATTTATGTCGAAGATCATGATACATTTTGGTACTCGAGATGGATTCGAAAGCGGTGTGTTGTGCGCCTCCATCATGATTTTATACTTCAAGTCGAGGCTGTTAGGAACACAAAGTCTGGAGTTGACTCGAAGTATTCCTTCTTCATCGATTCTTGTTTCTGGAATTGCACCCTCTTGTACTTTCTTCTTTATACGCATCAGCTCCAGGTCTGCAGCTTGAACAACTTTAACTTTATCGATTAAAGTCGGTTCTACTTGTATATTTGCCATGATCACGTGGGTCCCTAGAGTTTTTAACTCTATCTCCATCCTTTACAAGTCATACAAAATGGTCCTTTGCATTGATAATATCGCACTTGTATCCGCATATGATCTTCAACTCAATGCGTCAGCTATTACGTTCGCTTTTCCAGGTTGGTATTGAATAGTATGATCATAATCTTTCAAAAGTTTGAGCCAACATCATTGTCGCATGTTGAGTTCCTTTTGAGTGAAGAAATATTTGAGGCTTTTATGATCCTTATAGATCTCTACTTTCTCCCCATACAGGTAATGCCTCCAAATTTTAAGTGCGAAGACAACCGCTGCCAACTCTAGATCATGAGTAGGATAATTCCTCTCATATTCTTTGAGTTGTCGAGAGGTATAGGTAAGGCTGTAAACGAGACAGCACAGTTCGGGCTCGATTCGGGCTCGACTCGAAAAAATACGAGTGAGACTCGGATTCTTTAATAATATGATCCTAATCTGAGCATTAAAAATAGTTTGAATAAAAATATGAGTAGAATCTGAGCAAGGTTATACTCGACTCATTTAAGATTCAAACTATTCGAATTTTTTATGTTGATTCGATACATACACGGTTAATACATATTCGATTAGATGTTCGATACATTCTCTTATAATATATACAAATTTAAATCAAATTAGGATAATTAGTTATTATTTTGTTTTGTTTTTAATTTTAATTGTGATTTTATATTTGCAAAGTGTAATAATAAATATATTTTCTCTTTTTTAAGTAAAATAACAAATTCAATTTATAATTATATTTATTATAAAACTAGTTATTATGTGGAGACTCGAATTCAAGCTTGAATTTGAAGCTCGCGAGTAGTTTGAATAAATATTCGAGTAGAGTCTGAGTAGAATTTTTCAAATATAATTCGAATTCGAGCCGAATTCGAGTATGAATTTATTATTTCGAGTCGAATTCGAGTAGCTCTCTGTTCGCTCCAGTTCGACTCGTTTACACCCTTAGGCATAGGCTATGACTTTCCCATATTGCATGAGAACACATCCTAACCCTTTGCTCGAAGCATCACTGTAGATGACAAATCCCTCCAGGCAGATGGTATTGCCGAGCAGTCTTTGAAATGAGTCTCTTCTTGAGTTCTTGAAAACTCTTCTCACATTACTTGCTCCAACCGAATTTTGTATCTTTTCGAGTCAGCTGAGTTAATGGAATAGTGATTCGAGAAAATCCTTCCATGAATCTTCGATAACAACCAGCTAAGCCGAGAAAGCTACGTAATTTGGTCACTGATTTATCCTAGCTTTGAATAGCTTCAATCTTTGCCGGGTCAACAGATATTCCATGACTTGATACTACGTGCCCAAGGAATGCTACTTCCTCAAGCCAGAACTCACATTTCTTCAACTTGGCATAAAGCTTGTGTTCACGAAGCTTTTGGAGTATCAGCCTCAAGTGTTGCTCATGATCGTCACGGCTTTTGGATGAGGATGTCATCAATAAAGACGACCACAAAGTGATCCAAATATTTCTTGAATACTCGGTTCATCATATCCATGAAGCGCGTTAGGAGGCGATGGTCAATCCAAAAGACATGACTAGGAATTCGTAATGCCCGTACCGAGTTCTGAAAGCCTTCTTTGAAATTTCATCGGTTTTAATCTTCAATTGGTGATATCCAGAATGAAGATCAATCTTTGAAAAGAATTTGACGCCTTGAAACTGGTCAAACAGGTCATCAATGCGAGGCAACAGATATCTATTTTTGACAGTGACATGGTTCAACTCCCGATAATCAATACAAAGTTGCATACTCCCATCTTTTTTCTTCACGAATAGAGCAGAGAGCACCTAAGGAGAAGTACTAGGATGAATGAAATCGATGTCTAACAATTCTCAAGTTGGGTCTTTAACTCCACGAAGTTCAATAGAGCCATTCGATATGGGGCTTTGGAAATGGGTGTTGTCACAGGGTTCAAGGTCGATACAAAATTCAATTTCATGCTCAGGGGTAGGCGAGAAGTTCTTGAGAGAATACGTCAGGAAATTTATTAACAATAGAAATATCATTCAAAACTGACGTATTTTTGTTTAAATCTGTGACATGAGCTAAGAAAGATTGACATCCATTTTTTAATAAACGAATAGCTTTGAGGCTTAAGATGACAGTGATTGATTTTAATAGTTTGGTTGCTTGAATTCGCATAATAGGTTGGTTAGGAATATAGAAGCTAACAACCTTACGAAAACAATCAATTTTTGCATGATGAGTAGTTAACCAATCAATCCCTAGAATTATGTCAAATGCAAGTATTTTCAATGAAATAAGATCGACAGGTAATGTGAGGGTACCGATTTGAACTAAACAAGACTTATAAACAGTGGATGTAATGAAGGTTTCTCCCAACGGAGTTTCAACAGATAAGTCAAAGTCTAATTTCTCCAGAGTCAAATTTAAACGTTGAGCGCAAGTAGGAGAAATAAAAGAATGGGTAGAACCGGTATCAAATAAGGTTTAGACTTCGCTAGTGTTTATGATAAGCTTACCTGTGATGACCTCGTTCGGGTTCATTACTTTCTGGTAGGTTACAACAAACGCTCTCCCTTGAACTACTAGTTTTGACTTTTCTGGAACGGCCTTTGGTGCCTCCATCCCAGCTGGACTTGGCTTCCATGAATGACAAAATCGAGCTAGGTGACCTTCTCTTCCACAATTGTAACACGTTTTGGACTGCTTCGCACAGTTTGGACTGATATATCCCCCCCCCCTCCGCATTTGAAACATATGATAGGTGGTCGTTCTCCTTCCTTAACAACGGGTGTTGATGCTGATGTCTTTCCATCATTGTTGAATCTCCTCTTCTTGAAATGTCCATTCTTATTATCTTGGCCATGATTGCCATCGAAGTGGTTACCATTTCTGGTATGTTGATTCCCTCCACGTTTGTTGTCACCGCTTCGATGACTGCTACCACTGGTATTATCATTTTGTTGGATGCTCTCTCTTGGTTGAGTTGACTCATTATCGCACTCCAATAACTGAGTCCTATTAACAACATCTGAATACAAGCAAAGTTTGTGAGAGATAAGGTATTGACGTATCTCGGGTTTCAAACCTCTTAGAAACATTCGCGTCATTCTCTCCTCATTATCAACTAAGTGGGACGCAAACTGGGATAACTCGACAAACTTGGCTTCGTACTGCGACACGGTCATATTGTTTTGCTCCAGCTTGATGAACTCTACCTCTTTCATGTGACGAATACTTTTGAGAAAGTACTTGTCATTGAACAGTTCTTGGAACTTCTCCCAAGACATCTTCAGTGCGGCAGATTGAGTATGCTTTATAGATTCCCACCAGTAATCTGCCTCTGCTCGCAATATGAAGGTGGCAAAGTGAACCTTTTGCTCCTCGGAGCATCCCAAGACATCAAATATCTTGCAGATCTGATTTATCCACGTCTCTACCTTAAGTGGGTTTGGCTCTCCAAAAAACTTCGGTGGTCCCAGCTCCTTGGCTGTTTTAGCGGTGATAAATCGAGAAGTTGCGGTGTTTCCACCGCATTTTGGGCGAGAGCCGCTCTACTTTGATGTTGCATGAATTGCATAAAGCCTCTGAACATTTCATCGTTCATCATTTGGTCAGTGTTGTTGTTTGCATGAGGATTGTCGCCTTCCTGATGCACATTATCTTGATTATTGATCTGTGGAGACTCAATGGTCTCCTGTGCTCCATTGCTATTCTCAACATTCTCGAATGTTATTTTCAAATACTGCCATAACACAAGGGTTAATTGACATGTCACATATTATCCCTATACTCTGACCGACTAATTATATACCAAATAAACTTAGGTAGGTCATACTAGCGAAGGAATTTCCCGTCTCTCCCCTCTTAGTTCTTGTCTCACATCTCTAAATGGGATCATATCCCTAAGCTTTGATACCTAGCTATAACGCCCCCAAAATAGGTATACATCACCCATCTTGAGTCGCCAAATACATGGTACAAAATTCAAATACAACTTAATAATACAACTGTCATGTGACATACGACAGAATATAAACTGAGAGTTTTAATAAGAATGTTGTCTTCTAGACAGTATTCAAACTCAAATGAAGTCCTCAATACATTTATTATCACACTATTTCATAGAGTAGTGAGGACTACTAATCTTTATCATCTCGAGCGTCACTCCGTTCCCGATTGAATCCATGGCCACGTTCTCATTTTCTGAAGAGAACAATGAAAGAAAAAAGGTGAGCTCAACTAGCCCGAAGAAGAAATATTATGACTAAGATAATGCGAATAATTTATCGTTAGCCTTCAACAGTGTTAAACTGATAAAATATAACAAACATCAAGTTTAAATGCAGCGGAACAAGCAATCCATTAGAAGAGTCAAGTAGAGAATAAAATCTATTATCTTCTATGATTTAACAAGGTTTTTCATCAACTTTATCACTGAGACTCAGCTTAATAAATAATCCACATCATCCCTGCACTACGACCAAGGATATTCATTAGTATCACATCCACAAATTATCCATGCACTACGGGCCAAGGATATTCGTGTTTTCATCAATGGTCATGATCATGCCAACAACTGTCCATCAATGCACTACGGGCCAATAAGGACTTTTACCACCTCATTTGTAATATTACGGTCATGATTATCAAGAATAATCCTCAGTCATAATCATACCAAGTCCATCTATGCACTACAGGCCACAGATGACTTTCAACATAATATAAACATGAGGATGATGACAATGATATAAGAATTCAATAAAAACAAGTTCAAGGATAAGTTTTTAAAGATTTATAATTTAATTTATCCAGAAATCAATAACGTCCAAATTGTCAACATGATACTGGTTTGTGGAGTAAAATTCAAGAATAATATTGTACCAAAAATAATTTGGACCGAAAACGAATCATTTTTTATCATGAATAGTACCCCGGGTGAATAATACTTGAATGAATAGTACCCCGTGAATATTAATTTGGGAATAGTAACCCCGTGAATACTACTCCGACATGAAAAAGTTAAAACTTATCAAGAATGCTCAGAATAATATTTCCATGAAAAGATACTGGATGAAGCGCAAATATCAAGGATATTCTAGTAATTTCATGGAGTTTAGAAGCCAAAACTTTAACAAAACGAGTATAGAATTCGAAATCTGAAACGAAATAATATTACTTACATACTACAGAGTATGGAAAAAAATATTATTTTAAGCGAATATTGAACAAAAATAACATCCTTTACCTTGAAAAGAAGAGTATTCCAACTGGTATAGTGGGGATATTCTTGAAGAAAACTTTCACTGTTTTCTACGCTCAAAACTTTCTAAAACTCTAAAGAAATACGCTCAAGATTATAGAAGAAGAATTCTCTTATTCTGGTGTGATTTTCAATTCTAACTAAGCATCCTATTTATAGGAGAATGAAAAGGGTACTGTTTAAGAAAATTCACGGGCGAAACATTGAAAACTCAAGGGCTGATCTCTTGAAAATCACAGACGTCCTCTTTTAAAAAAAAATAAGAATATAATATTCAAGTAAAACAAAACTTATATATATATATATTACCTGACATTTACGGCAATGAGGAATTGGTATCTTACCAAGTTTAGTTTCCATATATAATAGGTCAAGTAAATAATATACAAGGAAAACAACTTTTACAAAAAGGTAAACAAAAAAACCATTCTACCATTTATATAATATATATCTATATAACACATTCGAGAAAATCATTATCCCCCACCAAAATCATTAACTATATATATATATATAAATATATATATATATATATATATATATATATATACATATTGTGACGCCTCCAAAATAGGTATACATCACCTATACAGAGTCGCCAAATACATGGTACAAAAATACAAATACAATCTTTAATATACAACAAGAGAAAGTCGTGAGTTTTAATACAAATATTGTCTTCAGACAATATCCACTCTCGTAATAAGTCCTCATTATATTTATTGTCACACTATTTAATGAATAGTGAGGACTACTAATACTATCATCCGGACGATCACTCGTTCCTCATTAGTCCCGATTTACGTTCTCATTTTCAAGAAGAAAAGGAGTGAAAGAAAGGGTGAGCTCAACTAGCCCAAAGAAGAAATATTATGACTAAGATAATGTAGAATAAATTATCATTAGTCTTCAATAGTGTTAAACCGATAAAATACAATAGACATCAAGTTTAAGCTGCAATGGAACATGTCAATCCATTAAAGATTCAAGAGGAGAATAAAATCTACTATCTTTTATGATTTAAAAGGTTTTCATCACTTTTATCATTTGGGACTCGACAATAAATAATCCACATCATCCCACGACTACGACCAAGGATATTCATTAGTATCACATCCACAAATTATCCATGCACTACGGGCCAAGGATATTCGTGTATTCATTAATGGTCATGATCATGCCAACAACTGTCCATCAATGCACTACGGGCCAATGAGGACTTTTACCACATCATTTGTAACATTACGGGTCATGATTACAATAGAATAATCCTGGTCATAATCATACCAAGTCCATCTACGCACCACTACATGGGCCACAGATAACTTTCAACAAAATATAAATATGAGGATGATGACAATGATATAAGAATTCAATAAAACAAGTTCAAGAATTAATTTATTCAGAACTAATAACGTCCAAATTGTCAACATGATACTTCTTTTGTAGAGTAAAATTTAAGAATGCTCGGAAGAATATTTCCATGAAAGAATCTTTGGATGAAGCACAAATGTCAAGAATATTCCACTAATTTCATGGAGTATAGTCAAAAATTTAACCAACCTAGTATAATAAAGAATGAAATAACAAAAGAAATCACCATGCATATGCAGATTCAGATAAACAGTTATTCTAATGTAATAATAAATAACGGAACGAATCGAGAGTCAAAGCGTAATACACTGCAAGCGTGATATTCCAGCGTAATAATAAAGAATAGAATAACAACAGAAATCACCATGCATGTGGTACTTGGCATACGAAGTTATTCCAACGAGTAATAATAAATAATGGAACTAGTCCCACGTAAGCGCTTGCATACAGACGGATATTCCAATGTAATAATAAAGATTTTAACGAAGTCCGGCGTAAAATGCATGAGAGCGAGGATATTCTAACAGAATAATAAAGAATGGAATAACAAAGGAATTTCACCATGTATGCGATGCTTACGCGTGAGATAAAGTTATTCTAGCGAGAATAATAAATAATGGAATAACGTAAGAAGAATTTCACCAAGTATAGGGTAGATCCAGGTATATCGAGTTATTCCAACAGAATAATAAAGAATGGAATAACAGAAGTTCTCTTCATGAATTTGAAAAAAAAAATACCCCTTACCTTATAAAGAAGAATACTCCGACGGTAGGGCGGGGATATACTTGAAGAAACTTGCGAAGACGCTTCAAAGCTTTCTTAAGCGCTAAAGAAATACGCTCAAGATAGAAGAATAATTCTCTCTACAATTTCTCTCTCTAGAGTTTCAGTGAATTCGTTAGAAATAATGAAGGAATGAACTTCTATTTATAGAAGAATGGACTGAATAGTAACCAATCCATGAACGGTCCAGATCGATTTACTTTAAACGGACGGTTCAGATTGGTTTATAATAAAATATAATATATTTTATTTATAATCTAATAAAATGAATAACTTTTAAAAAGATTTTACTATGCAAATACTCTGCAGTCACTATGCATAGTAAAATATAATATATTCTAATTATTGTCTAATTAAACGAATACCTTTATAAAAGTATTCTGTTTTATATAAAAAGATTTTCTTATTAGCCTAATAAAACGAATAACTTTATAAAATTATTACATTTTATATAAAATCTTTTCTGCTTTATTACATTAATAATACTAATAAAACAAAACTTCATCATCATTATTATTATTCACACTATTAATCGACCGTGTCGTTCCCAAGAAAGAGGGATTTAATAAGGATTTCTCTCCTATCATGGCGCAATTAGGTGACCAAACCTCTCCTCGTAGAACTTCTAGACATCGTTAATATTGCAAATAATAATATTAATAACTTCAATCATCTCAATTATAAAATATCAACAATAATTGAATCGATTAAAGTGAGATACTATACAACAATTCATCAAGCAATAATCGACAAAACTGGTGACTTCTCATGTAAGATCAATAATCAATACCTGGTGCTACTCTTATGCAACCACACGTATTTTGTACTTTTAACACGGTGTTTCAACAGATTAACAGTAAAACTTCCAGCAATTATTTTAATAAAAAATATTTTTGTCGTTTTCAATCCGAAAAATAATTCTATTGTGGGGTCCACCCATGATTGTCTTGCCGTCATCACGAATATTCCCCGACCAATCGAATATTATAAACAACTTGCGTACTTTGCAAAATTTCTAAATATTACCCACAACTATAACATTATATCAAATTAATTTCATAATATTTAAAAATGATAATTATAGAAAATTCATCTTTATTCATAAAAGTTGGGGTCTTACACATATAATATGTATATATATATATACATATATATTTTTAACAACATTTATAATCATTATTATAATTTGCAATATTTAACAACCAGGTCGTTCCCAGAAAAGAGGGGGCTTTCGAATAAGGATTTCTCCCTATTGGCGCGTAATTAGGTGACCAAACCTCTCCTTGAAAGAACTTCTAGACATCGTCAATATTGTAAATAATAATATTAATAACTGTATCATTTTAATTATTGATTTAATAATATATAAAATATCGACAATAATTTAATCAAATAACGTGAGATACTATCAAAGAATTACTATAAAGAATAATTGAACAAAAGCGAAAGTGACTTCTCACGAAGCATCAATAATCAATACCGTGTGTTACTATACAACCACGCGTATTTACATACTTTTAACACTGTGTATTTCAACAGCTAATTCAGTAAAACTTTCGCCGTTATTTTAAAATAAATTTTTGTCGCTTTTTTTCAACCCGACAATAATTAGTTAATAGGGTCCACCAATGATTGGTCGTCGCCGCATTGAATATTCCCTGTTAAAACGAATATTTCTGACCAATCACTACACCAAAAATGGCCTCTAAATAAGAAAATTTTGTGAAGGAATTTATTCCTTCACATGTGGAGTTATTTAGCGAACAAGGAGCATTGAGGAAAAAAGTATAGTGACAATATAGTTATTAGCGAAAAAAACATCCTTCACAATTTATATTTTTTTTCCCTCGCAAAATTGGGGCAATAGAAAGATTTTTGGAGCCAATTTATGTTAAAAATTTGCGAGAAAAAATCTATTTAGTGAAGAAATTATTACTCACTATATATTATTGGTCAGAAGTTTTTTGCGAGAGATAAGATTATTTGCTATTTTATTCTAAATAATTTTTTATAATTAATTATGGTGAATATAAATACCTTAAATTTATTACAATAGTAAATTTAATTTTAATAACACTTTTTAATTAAGGAGGGCTTTATGAAAGACTTTTGAATTATTTAATTTTATTTTTAATTAGTTCAAACCATAAAAAAATCAAAAAAACTTAACTGAACTTAACTTTACAATACCAAGATACGATTCCATGACGATCGTGACCTCGAAAACTTAACTTAACTTTACAGTAGCAATTTAGTGTCTTCGTCGATCGCGACTCGTGAGAAACTGAGAAAGGGCGAAGTAACTCGAGCAAACGAGATAGGGAAGCAAGCTAGCCAGATCGATCAAGGGTTTCACTCAATCAGCCAAAATTGAAGTTTCGATAGATGCCAAATTCGTTATATAGAAGAACTATTAGGGCTATGAAATCAACGATTGTGCCTCCTCTTTACTACGGTTTTAGTGCCTCCACCGCCGTAGGTTTCAGTTTCCTATGGTTTCTCCACCATCGTGTGTTTCAATCTCCCTCTCTTCTAATTTCAGGTTCAGGCTGTACAATTTGATTTTAATTTTGATGCTAATGATTTCGATTAGGTTTTCAATTTGATTTGATTAATCTTAGATTTGGTTTTAAGATATATATATATATATATATATATATATATATATATATATATATATATATATATATATCCAATCGATTGTGTATATATATGATCATGTGATTGAAAACGAATACTACTCGCTTTTATAGTAGTATTTTGATTGAGTCAAATTGTCTTGCTTAGATGTATCAATTGTATCAATATTCAGTAGTATTGCTTCCATTATCTTAGCTCTCTATGCAGTTATTGATAATATAATACCCATTATTCTCACTAAGACTTTGAAAATAATTGGAAACTAAAAGTTGTACATTAAGAATTTTTCTCAATTGTACTAGACTCCTATCTACTTAATCACATTCTCTAATATAAATATATTGAATCACTATATACTTTATTGAATCACCTTGTTTTGGTTTTCTATAATGATATTTATAGAAAATTCATCTTTATTCATAAAAGTTGGGGTCTTACAATTAAGGTTTTAATATTAACCTCATATCAAAAAATTTTAATATTTTTAAAATATTAACGCTTTTTAATATAAAAAATATTAGCGCTTTTTTAATATTTTTAATATCAAAAATTAACATTTTTTTCAAAAATTTAAAATATTTTAACATATATATATATAATTATTATATATTGATCCATAACAATATATATATATATATGACAATTATGTATATAAAATTCATTATGCTTATTCGAATATATTATTTATTTAACTTAAATAAAAATAATTATTAATGAAAATTTAAATAAACTTAATATTCAACAATAATAATTCATCTGTTCATATAATATGAATAATAATATTTCGCTTTAAGTTAACGACTCATTTGTTTATATATTTATATATTTAATTATTTTTGTAGTAGCAAAATCTTATTTAAACTCAAATTTAGTTGCTGTTCTTGAAAATCCATATTCTTATTATCAATAGAAATTAAAAAAAAAAGTATTAGAAAAGGGTAAATCGAGAGTTATGATATTCTAACTATAGATGAAAATATTTTAAAATTGAACAAAGAAGAAACTAACAAGTCTTTCCCCTTTGTGTAGATTATTCCCACCTCAATATTCTAAAAGAGGTAGGGGGTGTTTGTTTTTTTTTAAGTCTGATTTTATTACTTATATTTTATAAGAGGAATATTTATTATTGCTAGAACAATAATAACATATATATATATATATATGGGTAATATCTCTTTTCTTTTATTTTATTTTTTATAGAGTTTTCCATCCCAGCTAACTGCCAGGGATCTCAAATTCCTTCTTCGATCACATGGATGGAAATGGAGTCGCATTCAAGAACTAAATTATGCTACATTTGAATTGAATGAGAATGGAATGAACCATTTTAAATTCCGTCAATGATTGTAAAATGAACAAACAAATTGCACTTCAAAGCAACTTGACTAAAAGTTCGATTAGAGATCAAGTCGAAATATAAATAATTCAAACACAAACAAATAAAATATCAATTCTCTTTGATAATATATATATATATATATATATATATATATATATATATATATATATATATATATATATATATATATGATGTTGTATATTGTATAAATATGAAACAAAAATCTATTATTAAATATACTAAATTGCAAAGACATAACACCATTACATGACATTTGTCATTCTTAAATTGCAACATCTGTCCTATATAATTAATGTGCTCATCCACTACTCCAGTTTTTATATTATCGCTACTTAATTATTATCTCCTAAAATAACTATTTTTAAATCCCACATTAATATTTTGATTTTATAATCCTATAAATCACAACAAATCTAACATGTTCTGATAATGTTAAATGTAGCAGACTTCTCTTCTTCTTTCTCTATATAATTTCTCTCTATAATAATGGCTCTAAAGCTTTAGTGAATTGGTGAGAAATAAAGGAAGAATGAGCTTCTATTTATAGGAAAATATAGTTTCGATAATTGCACGTTTTGGGGCCCGAAATATTACAGTACAATACCTCCAACTTTTCTTTCATTTTTAATTCAGCCATCCAAGTATTATCAAACTTGCACCACCTCCCCTAATAGTAAATCATGTGAATCAATAGTAAATCATGTGACTCAATAGTTATATGAGCATGTGAATTAGTAGCAATTAATTGCTCATTTACCCAATTAATTACCCGGTTGATCAATATAACTTTCAGACATCAATTACTATCGAAATAAATATCGATTTCCACTAACACTAACAATCCCAACACAATGGAAATATTTTTCTCAAAAATTTCATTTTTGAAATTTCTAAGTTTGACTTTTTCTGAAAAAGTCAACTGTTGGTTTTTTTGACCAAAAAGTCAACATCGGAAAATTTTGTGTTTATAGTCTATTTCTACTAATTTCATCGTTCCGGACTCAAATATCACGTCCGCGTCTCCAAATTCAACTCTGAACTCAAATTCGATTATAATAACATTCATCATTAATATCATAACTCACAATATTTAACAACCATGTCGTTCCCAGGAAAGAGGGGGCTTTCCAATAAGGATTTCTCCTCATGGCGCGTAATTAGGTGACCAAACCTCTCCTCGATGAACTTCTAGACATTATAAATATTGTAATTTAATAATATGAATAACTTTGTCGTCTCAATTATTGATTTAATAATATATCATATAATGCAGATGATACTGTGACAATAATCGAATCAATAATATGAGAGATATGATGCATCAATTACTATAGCAATAATTAAGTATAACTGAGTGACTTATTACGTAAGCATCAATAACCAATATCGTGTGCTACTACGCAACCTGTAATAACCGTAAATTTTATGATTTAATATTAATATTTATATAAATAGAGCTGCGATTTTATTTTTAAATACTTATATGGCATGAGGTGAAAGAACTCAATTGAATTAAATTATTTAAATATACCGGAGTAATGACAAATCATTGAATTGGTTTGAAAGTCATTCGGATGGACTAAATCTTTTTATTATTATTTAAGTGAGTAACTTAAATTATGTGAAATAACCCAACTTATTAATAATTTTTAAGGTGTCAGATAATTTAGTGTTATTGGGGTAAATTAAATTAATTAATCTGCTACCATAATAATTAAGTATTTACATGATTATAGTCCAAATAATAGAACCTAGCCATGTGAATTATTTTACCCACCCATTTAATTTTCAAATTTTTTATGAAAGTTTTATTTTATCTTCCTTCTCCATGATATTTCGGCAGCTATGTGTGTTACTTACCCATTTAATTTTTTGCAAGCCATGTAAGAAATCATTACCCATCCATTTTATGTTAATTTCGGCAGCCTCAAGAAAACTTTACCACCCAATTGATTTTTGTAAGCCATATAAAGTCTTACCACTCACTCATTTTTGCAGCTTTTTAATGTCTTAGTCACTCACTTTTTGGGCAGCCAAGTACTAGTAGCATTGTAAATGAATTAGCTTGGGGTCTAATACTAGAACCTTGTATCTATGAAGAAGAGGTCAAGGTGGTGCCTTGTGTTAGTGGTTGGTAGTCATCGACATATGTGATGGGATATAATAGAAAGATACTAGGTTGCTATAAAGTATAAGTAGGGGATGGCCATGCATGCTTAATTAATTTATGCCCTTTTTGGTATATATATATAACCCCATGCTCTAGTTATTCCTTTACAAAAAAAAGAAGAAGAAACAAGAACCAAGTAGAGAAGAGGTGGTCGGCAGCAGTAGCTGTTTCTTGGCAACCAATTCCTTTTTCTTCAAGCTAAGGTATAGAGATTAATTAGTTAAATAAAATTTTTTCTATTTAAATTCTAGTACACCCTTTTTCTTCTTTTTGTAGTAATGTGGGTATATTGTGTTGCTTGTAAATTAGTATGCTAAATTAGATGTGTGCATGCTAAATTAATATTTACCATGTGTTTCAAAATAAATAAATTATATTGCATGAATGCATAATTATTTTCGTAGAAAAAAAAAAAAAGCCCAAAGCATGGGGCTGCGTGTGTCATTTTTTGGGTGCTTCATTTTGTTTTGCTATGAGGTTATTGCTATGCATGGAAGATATATGTGATTTGTTACTTGTGTATAGATGTACTGCTAAGCATGTATAAAAAAAAAAGAAACAAGCAACAAGTATGTAATGAAGTGATGGTGGGGCCGGTTGGTGTATCAAATAAAAGAGTAATTTTGTGAGGTTATTTTGTGTATAGATGTGCTACTAGATTTTATTTTATATTTTGGTTTGGTCAAGCTTTAGTGTGTATGCATGTTCTTACATGTTAATTTATTTTTGTTTTGTGCAATAAAAAAGTCTTTCGCTATATTGTCAAGACATGTTAATCTCTTTTTATGCAATAAAGGTAGTGCTATACTTTTAGGCTAATTTCGGATGCTAGAGTGCAAGACATGTTGTGACGCCCCCAAAATAGGTCCATTCCACCCAACCCATTCTGAGTCGCCAAATACATGGTACAGAAATTACTACAACTTTATTATTACAACAATAAAACTGTGAGTTTGAATACAAATATTATTTTCTAGACAATATCTATACTCAAATAAATCCTCATCACATTTATTGATACATTATTTTACAAAAATGGTGAGGACTACTAAACAACTCTCTCTAGAACTTTCACTCCATACCCCGACTCGATCCTGTTATGTTCTCACCTCCTTAGAAGAAAAATGGAACAACAAGGAAAAGGGTGGGCTCAACTAGCCCAGTAAAGAATATTATGACTAAGATAATATACAACAAATTATCGTTAGTCTTCAACAGGAAAATCTAATAGAATACAATAGACAACAAGTTTTAGATCAACAAATGCAATGGAAACAAAGAATCCATTTAAGAAGTCACGTAGAGAAAGAATTCTACCGTCTTCTAAGGTTTAAAAGTCCATCATCAATATTTCATCCTCAGAATAACAATCAATATACATCTTTAATCATCTTTTCACTACTGTGCCAAAGATATTTATTTGTATCACCAATTGGTCATGTTCATCTCAACACTGCTCATCTTTGACTACGGGCCAAAGAGATTCATCGATTTAATCATTCATCTTTGCACTATGTGCCAAAGATATTCATCAAGTATCACCATTAAGGACTGAGGATGATGAAAAACATTTTTAAGAACGAATCCAGTGAGATAGAAGGACAAATATTAGTGGATTCAGTTTAACGCTTTATCCAAGATCGATAATACTTCATAATAAACGATTTCAAGCGTAACTCAAAATAACGATCAAAACATGGATACAATCAAAGATAGTAGCCAAAATAGACATCTTGGACAAAAGAAAAATTTTCATTTTTGGTGAATAGTGCCGTGATTCGTGAATAGTGTCAGATACGTGAATAAGGCCAGATATCGTGAATAAGTAACTTAGGCACAAAAAGATAAAAATTTCACAAAAAAACATCTTCACGCTTCGTGAATAGTACTCGTGAATAATAAACTCATGAATAGTAACCCGAGCATGAAAAAGTTCCAAATTTGATAAAAAGTTCAACCAATATTTTGGCATAATGATATTGAAGAAAATAATATCATTTGCGAAAGAAATAACATCCCTTACCTCAAAAGAGCAGTATTTCTGACTGGAATAACGCTGAACGAACTTGCACCGTATAGCAACACTCAAGATACAAGAATACACTTGATAATATAGAGAGAGAAATAGAGAGAAAACTTCAGTTTCTGGTGTGATTTTCAATTCTAACTTAAGCTTCTATTTATAGGAAAATGCTAGAACGCCAAAGGAGACTAAAATAATAAAATATTATTTTTCTTTTCTACACACCAACCATCCAAGACCAGCCATCCAAGCATGCCAATTCTGAAAAAATATAGCAGCCCACATGTTATTAACACCAACCAAAGTGGGTCCCACCATATAATTTAATAAAAATCATTTTATTTTCTGAAACTTCAATAATTCATAGAAAATAGCCCGTTTATTAGAAAAATTCAAAACTCGCGATTTTTCATGGGAAATTCCATTCTATACAACTTTGCAGAAGAAATTTTTTCCAAATTCCCAACAGAAATTGACCGAAATCAACAAACGAGCGATTTTACAGTCTATAATCAATTTTCGGTCAACAATTGTGTCCACCGACACCCAAAACATATGTTAAATATTTAATGCCACAAAAATACTCTTCCTCCTCATATACTCATATATCCTACATTCATTGTAAAAATATTACCGTTAATATATTATTAAAATAATATATTTAAATGAATTATTTTATCAGAAAAAGATAAAATATTAATTTTCAATAGTTGTCACATTAAAAATTTTCTCCATCTATATCCACAATAAATATTTTCTTTATCATAATAATCAATAATTAATTATTCACAAATAATATTACAGACTCACAAATCGACAACCAAAGCAGCTTCTGGGATAGAGGGGGCTTTCCAACAAGGATTTCTCCTTTCGGGCGCAAGTAATTAGTGACCAAACCTCTCTCCTGATGTAACTTTCTAGACATTGCTAATAATGTTATCTCGATAATATTATTCAAATAATTTGAATTATTGATCCGATAATAGAAAATATCGTAAAGGACAATTATTGAAACAATAATAATATATAATATCAACGCAACAATTATTGAATCAATAAAATAAAATATTGAAAAGAATTATCGTAATAATTATTTAGTAGTGCCTTCTTCACGTGAAGAATCAATAATTCAAAAATACTTTTGTAATACCGCAGCGCCATCGCAAGCAACAACGCGACACTTTATTTTACCAACCGGGTATTCAACAAAGTGTTAATTCAGTAACGATTACGCTCGTTATTTATAAAACTTAATTTTGTCGCTTTCTTCATCCGACAGGTTATTACATTATGGGGCCCACAAATGGTCAGGTTACCGTCGCATTTAATATTCCCGACGTAAAAAGAATATTCCACGCACCAAACTAATATTCCCCTGACAATAGAATATTTTATAACCACTGCAGTATTTTGAAAAATTTCATATATCATCCTTAACTTTAACTTTTATCAATTTAACCATTTACCATCAATTGTAATTATAAGAAAATTGAATACTTTTATTTCATAAAATTCGGGTCTTACAATCTCCCTCCTTATGAAATTTCGTCCAAGAAATTTACGCACTCGGTCTTTCAAAGAGTTGAGAATACCTTGCTTTCATTTCAGAGTCCATCTTTTTCTCGTCCTCATGATTTCTCCATTGCTTCATCTCCCGTATTTCAGATATCATTCTAGAATACCGCTTCAAAACAAGGGTTAATTGAACAAATTAACATATCACATAATATCCATATATTACGAACCAACCAACAATTTAAGCTTAGGTAGACACACAATAAAGATTACTCATGCCTCCCTCCTAGTCCTATTCCCCCGATCTCCATGTAGATCATATCCCTAAGCTTCGATACCAAATGTAACTTTAGACACCAACTTGTGTCAAGACCTCACATTGATACCTATCGGTTTGCCACCGCAGAATCTGGTCCCTCACGGAGAGTCCGCCGGTGCATTCCCCATCAACAGAAGTCACCAAATGGAGGCTCAAGGGCTCTTTACTTATAGCTCGATACCAAATGTAACGACCCCAAAAATAGTCCATTCAATCCAACCCATTCTCGAGTCGCCAAATACATGGTACATAAATTACTACAACTTTATTATTACAACAATAAAGCTGTGAGTTTGAATACAAATATTATCTTCTGTAGATAATATCTATACTCAAATAAATCCTCATCACATTTATTGATACATTATTTTACAAAAATGGTGAGGACTACTAAAAACTCTCTCTCAGAACCTTCACTCCATACCCCGACTCGATCCCCTGTATGTTCTCACCTCCCGAAAAGAAAAATGGAACAACAAGGAAAAGGGTGAGCTCAACTAGTCCAAGAAGAAGATTATGACTAAGATAATATACAACAAATTATCGTTAGTCTTCAACAGGAAAAATCTAATATAATACAATAGACAACAAGTTTTAGATCAACAAATAAATGGAAATAAAGAATCCATTGTAAGAGTCACGTGAGTAAAGAATTCTACCGTCTTCTAAGGTTTAAAAGTCCATCATCAATATTTCATCCTCGTAATAACAATCAATATACATCTTTAATCATCTTTGCACTACAGCCAAAGATATTCATTTGTATCACCAGGTTGGTCATGTTCATCTCAACACTGCTCATCTTTTGCACTCACGCCAAAGAGATTCATCATTAATCATTCATCTTTTGCACTATGGTGCCAAAGATATTCATCAATATCACCATTAAGGACTGAGGATGATGAAAAACATTTTTAAGAACGAATCCAATGAGATAGAAGGACAAATATTAGGATTCGTTTAACGGTTTATCCAAGATCGATAATATTTCATAATAAACGATTTTGAAGCGAGAACTCAAAATAACGATCAAAACATGGATACAATCAAAGATAGTAGCCAAAATAGACATCTTGGACAAAAGAAAAATTTTCATTTTTCTATGAATAAATGCCAGATTCGTGAATAAAGGCCAGATACGTGAATAAGAACCCGATACAAAAAGATAGAAATTTCACAAAAAAAAACATCTTCACGCTCGTGAATAAGATTTCGTGAATAATAACTTCGTGAATAGTAACTCATGAATAAGAACTCGTGAATAAGTAACTCACATGAAAAAGTTCCAAATTTGATAAAAAGTTCAACCAATATTTTGGCATAATGATATTGAAGAAAATAATATCATTTCATGAAAGAAATAACATCCCTTACCTCAAAAAGAAGCAAAGATTTCGGACCGAATAACGCTAAACGAACTTGCACCGCAGATAAATAAAACACTCAAGATACAAGAATACACTTGATAATATAGAGAGAAATAGTAGAGAAAACTTCAGTTTCGGTGTGATTTTCAATTCTAACTTAAACTTCTATTTATAGGAAAATGCTAGACGCCAAAGCTTAGCATAAAATAATAAAATATTATTTTTCTTTTCTACACACCAACCATCCAAGACCATCCATCCAAGCATGCCAATTTCGAAAAAATATAGCAGAAATTTCACATGTTATTAACACCAACCAAAGTGGGTCCCACCATATAATTTAATAAAATCATTTTATTTTCTCGAAACTTCAATAATTCATAGAAAATAGCCCGCTTATTAGAAAAATTCAAAACTCATGATTTTCCATGGGAAATTCCATTCTATACAACTTCATAGAAGAAATTTTTTCCAAATTCCCAACGTAAATTGACCGAAATCAACAAACGAAGCGATTTTACAACCTATAATCAATTTTCTATTCAACAATTGTGTCATCAATTTACACCCAAAACATATGTTAAATATTTAATGCCACAAAATACTCTTCCTCCTCATATACTCATATATCCTACATTCATTGTAAAAAATATTACCGTTAATATATTATTAAAATAATATATTTAAATGAATTATTTTATCGAAAAAGATAAAATATTAATTTTCAATAGTTGTCACATTAAAAATTTTCTCCATCTATATCCACAATAAATATTTTCTTTATCATAATAATCAATAATTAATTATTCACAAAAATAATATTGCACTCACAATACCGATACAACCGTGCAGCTCGGGATAGAGGGGCTTTCAATAAGGATTTCTCCTTCACGTGGCGCAATTGGGTGACCAAACCTCTCCTTAGATGTAACTTTCTAGACATTGCCAATAATGTTATCGATAATATTATTCAAATAATTTGAATTATTGATCCGATAATAGAAAATATCATAAAGGACAATTATCAAACAATAATAATATATAATATCAACGCAGCAATTATTGAATCAATAAAATAAAATATCGAGCAAGAATTATCGTAACAATTATCGAGTAAGGCTTCTTCACGTAAGAATCAATAATTCAAAAATACTGTGGTAACCGTGCCATCTTGCAACAACGCGCCAGACATTTTATTTTTACCAACCGTATTCCAACAGGTGTTAAGCAGTAACGATTATGCCGTTATTTATAAAAACTTAATTTTGTCGTTTTCTTCATCCCAGCCAGTTATTCTCATTATGGGCCCATAAATGGTCAAGGTTGTCGCATTTAATATTCCCTGACGTAAAGAATATTCCACCACCAAACTAATATTCCCCACGACAATTGAATATTTTATAACCATCATGTATTTTGAAAAATTTCATATATCATCCTTAACTTTAACTTTTATCAATTTAACCATTTACCTGAATTGTAATTATAAGAAAAATTGAATACTTTTATTTCATAAAATTCGGGGTCTTACACATGTTGCTATATGTTAATCTTATTTTATGCAATAAGGGTGCTGATATAATTTTTGTAAGGCTAAATTTAAATTACGTAATCACAATACAAAAAAAAAAAAAAAAAAAATCCTTTTAGCCTTATTTATTAAGTATACTTGGATAGTAAAAATGTGGGCAATGTGAAAATTTAGAAGACTTTATATCTAACACATTTTATATTTTAGTACCTCCAGCAAGACCAAGCATAGG
Organism: Panax ginseng; assembly: GCA_020205605.1. Classification (NCBI taxonomy): domain Eukaryota; kingdom Viridiplantae; phylum Streptophyta; class Magnoliopsida; order Apiales; family Araliaceae; genus Panax; species Panax ginseng. The sequence continues at coordinate 110,251,770 of CM035144.1, read as the reverse complement.
ACTTGATAAATAATAATAATAATAATAATAATAATAATAATAATAATAATAATAATAATAATAATAATAATAACAATTAAAATAAAATAAATTGTTATTCCATAATGGTCATGGAGGGTAAATAGAGTAATATTTAAATACTATAAGAAGAGTGTTTCCATAAAGTGGGATGTTATGTATTATTTGTGTAATGTCATTTAAACTCTAATTAATAAAAATTAGTTCAGATAACTAATTTGAGCAACAGTTTAATAAATAATGTTATGTGCATAGTTTTCTTATTTGTGAGCATAAATGTAGTAGCAAAGTAAGAAATGTAGTATTTTTATTTTGAGAGACTTGTACCTTAAACTAGGATGACGATGCGATTAATAGCTAAAGTGAGTCAGTTGCAACAATCACTAATTTGTACGGTTATATTATTATATCATATAAAGTGTTATACGTGACAAGGTGTCAAAGGTAAACATAATCGATTTAAGGGCAAGTTCCTACTTCTTACACTATATACCTTCAATTGTTGTCTCAAGCAATTATTTGTTTTTTATTCGAAAATCATTTACATACCTTGATATTGTCAAAAGCATTGACTTATCATTCTTAAATGCATTATAAAATTTGTCTAAGCCTTTGATTCGATTAGACTATTATTATGTGTTAAAAGCTATCCAAATCAATCGACTTGGTGTGGACTATCGTAAATCTATCGAGATGAACAACCCTCATTGAGGGAAATTATATATTGTTTCGGAAACCGACGCTGCATTACAAGTATGATTAAATATTACGCATAACGTAGGTACTTTAGTCGATCACCATTGTACTCGTTTATATTGGATTACAGTGTAATACTGTTAATTCTAGTAAGAGTTCTTAGTCCTTAGTGACTGCTCAGTACTCATTCATGTTGAACCTTGAAATGAATAAATTCTGAAATTTTGTTGATATCCTTCAGTCTATAACGACACCTATTGAATACTCTTGATATTGCTTGATATCCTTGAACTACCAATTATGATTATACCTTGAAAGATTTAAATGCTATAACTGCTTGTTCTTCTGGCTATATTACTTGCTGGGCAAACTTGGTTCTCATTCTTACTTCCTAAAATATTACAAGGCTAAGGCAAGGAAGCAATGGTGCTTACTTCAGATGTGACAAGGGAAAGGGCAAGGCGACAGAATAACTTAGTCCTTAAGACTAGAAGTATTATTATTATTGTTATGCTGGTTATGATGTATTCAAGAATGACTAAGTTATGTTTAAGTAAATCACTGAATTGTCGTAGTAATGGTTACGGTACCTTGGGACGCGAATATTTATATTATATCAATGTAAATTATTCTATTATTTCCGTTGTTGATGATTTAGTAAGATATTCAGAAGTACATGTGATGCACCAAATTCGAGATATGGGTGTCTTAGAATTTTGGGGCGCTGTGTTGGTATCAAAGCTATAGTTATAAACCTTAGGAGCGAGAGCCCTTAGATTATAACTTAGGAGAACTTAGAAAGGGATGAAACTCATATAGAGTTTTCGTAGAGAGAGACTTAGCATGTTGTAGAATATAACTTCATTCTATACAATGAACTTATGTTATTTAACATTCTAATGGAGTTGTTATTTGTTTTGTCTTGTGTCAGTGATTGTAGGATGACCCATACGGGAGGACCTAGCCAAAGTAGTAGTAGAAGAGGAGCCGCATGACATACACGTGGTATATGAGGCACCATTGATAGCGGAGCCTATATCAACTGTAGTCCCTATCGATGATGATGAGGATGAGGAAGAGGAGATGGAGCCAATACTCGAGGAGTCTGATCCAGAGGAGGAACCTATGGAGGAGCATATGGTGGACGAGCCCATGGAGGACTCCGACGAGGCTACTTTCGAAGATAGGATGTTAGGGGAGTATGAGGAGAAAATTTTAGAGTTAGGGTGCAGAGTTGAGGAGTTAGAGGCTGAGGCTAGGGACAGGGAGTCCGAGTTCCAAAAGCTGAGGGATGAAGACCATCAGAGAAAGTTAGTGATGCAGGAGATGGAGGTAGAGATTGCTCACCGTAAGGAGGCAGGGATCCAGATGGGGGCTTTGTTTCACAGGGAGGTGGCTAGGAATGTAGAACTGGTAGGGAAATTGGAAGAAATAGAGTAGAGGGAGTTGAGCGAGAGGACAGAGAAGGAAGCTATCCGTACTCAGTTAGAGATGGAGGTGCAAAAGGAGGAAGATGAACAGGATGGGCTATACAGTGCACACGGCCATGGAGAGACTGATTGATTTGGTAAATCACTACCCGATAGAGCAGGGACAGACTCGACACACCATAAGCCGAGATTTGGTGGTGCACATTACTCAGAGGGAGTACCAAAGCGCTGTGGAGCGCGGGATGATGGATTAAGTCTAGGCGTTAAAAGTATTAGTTATAGTTCGTTATGTGGTGTATTATCTGTTGTTGTAATTTCAGTCTTGTATGTAGAATGTGAGATAGTTGTGAGCCCTAAACTTTTGAGTTATATTAGAGGGGTAGTATGTTAATGGTTGTCCCCATCTTTTGTGATATTAGGGCATAAGTTGTGTCATTTATAGAAGTATGCTAGAGATAAACATGTAATGTAACAATTTGGCATATGAATATAAATGATCTTATTCTGAAATCTTATTTCCTTTATGGAGAATTGTTTAAGTAATATAATTAGATAATAAAAATGGAAGTTTTGTGATGTAGAAAAATGCACCAGACGTAGACTAACTGCACCCTAAGAGTTCGGTTAATGATGAGAGAGGACAAGTAGATCCCATTCAGGAGGCTTCAGATTTGTTAGGGGGAGGCTCTTGGGGAAGAAATGAACAAGTACCACCCATACCCCAAGTAGCTCTTGCCGCAAAACTTCAAGGACTTTAAGAGTGTAGGACCTCCTAATTCATGGGTACTACGACCCTATCATCAGCGTTAAACATGGATCAAGGAAATGGAGAAAGCCTTCACCATTGCTCGTGTGCAGGGTGAAGACCAAAAGCGTGTTCACTATATATATGATGAGGGTGAAGCAAACTACTTTGGTGGGAAGCAAATTAACAGAGGGCGGAGAAGGACTATAACCCGGGAAAGGTTTAAGACTTTGTTCTTCGAGAATTACTTCCTCAAGAGCATGAAGAATAGGATGGAGGTAAAGTTTCTAGAACTAAAACAAGGGGAGATGACAAGGTGTACAAAGATGCGCCAAGTTCAATGAACTCGTCACGATTCGCAACACATCAAGTAGACAATGAAGAAAGGAAATCTCGACGCTTTGAACTTGGGCTAAAACCTTGGTTGTTCAACAAGGTGTCGGTCCTTCAAATTGACTAGTTCGCCACATTATTGGAGAAAGCGATAATTCACGAGGGAGGTAGCGAGGCATTGAGCCAATATAACAAGGAGAAGAAGAACAAGAATGTCGTGGGAGAAGTCGTGGAGGGAGTAAAGAAGGTGGAAGTTATCCGGGAAAGAGGAAATGGGATAATCGCAATAACAAAGAACAATAACAACACCAACCAATCAAACATCAACCGACCGAGAAAGTTATCAAGGAGGGTTTAAGAAAAGAAGTGAAGCTTGCTCGAAATGTGGGAGAAATCATCATGGAATGTTGAAGGGCGCAGCTGTCTCGCTACAATCATGCCAAGAAGGGCACATTTCACCCAACCGCCCAAAGTTCGAAAAAGATCAATGGATGTTTCATGTGGCTCAACCGAGCATCAAATCGTGGATTGCCCAAAGAAGGAAATAAATTATGAAGTGGCCAACCGAGGGGAAACAAAGTCGATGATCGGCGGACCAACGCAATCCAACCGACCGATCGCCTCAACCTTTAATCTGTCAAAGACGCAAAGAATCGCAAGGATGTGGTGTCAGTATTCTCCCAATCAATAATATAAATGCTTATGTATTATTTGATTAAAAATTACCTATTCCTTTGTGTCCAAGAATTTGCTAATCGACTAAACATACCTCCCGAACATTTAGAAAACTCATTGAACGTAGAGATTGCGAATAAGGAAGTAATTCCCATGTAGTTTGTTTACCGAAATCACAGGCAAACATTAGAGGTCACTTAACTAAACATGACTTAATTCATTAAACCGGGAGAGTTTGATGTAATATTAGGAATGGATTGGTTATCTGGCCACGCTGCGATAATCGATTGTCAGAAGAAGAGTGTGAACCTTCAGACCTCAAATTGGTCCAATGTAGTGTTTTACGGTAGCTCATCGCTCAAGCAATCGTGTTGCCTTACGATAATGCAGGCTAAGAAATTATTAAAGAAAAGATGTGTAGGTTATTTAGCCTATATAGTGGACACTCAGCAAAAAAGAATAGAAATGAAGGATATATCAGTGGTAAGAGATTTCCAAGACGTATTTCCAGACGAACTGCCTGGCCTTCCGCTAGACAGAGAAATTGAATTCATAATAGACTTAGCATTGGGAACCGCACCAATTTTGAAAACCCCATATCGAATGGCGCCGGTAGAAATGAAGGAATTGATGATTCAATTGCAAGAGTTACTAGATAAGGGTTACATTCGGCCAAGTGTGTCTCCTTGGGGAGCACCAGTGTTGTTTGTAAAGAAAAAGGATGGATTGATGAGGCTCTGTATCGATTATCGGGAGTTGAACCGAGTGACAATTAAGAATAGATATCCATTGCCAAGGATAAACGACCTTTTCGATCAACTGAAGGGAGCGAAGTGTTTTTCCAAGATAGATTTACAAACCAAGTTATCATCGGTTGAAAGTGCAGAGGAGGACATACCAAAAGACGGCATTTCAAACTCGCTACGGACATTACTTAATTTCTAGTGATGTCATTTGGGTTAACCAATGCTCCTAAGAATATTCATGGACTTGATGAACCGGTTTTCAAGCCATACTTAGATAAGTTCGTAGTATTATTTATCGATGACATTTTGATTTATTCAAAGACGGCGAAGGAAAAGACGTAGAACACCTCAAGATGGTATGGAAGCATTGAGAAAGGAAAAGATGTACGCTAAATTTTCAAATGTGAATTTTGGATGGAAAGGGTTCAATTTCTAGGACACGTGATAGATCAAAATGGAATTTCCGTGGATCCCGCAAAGGTGGAAGCGGTAAAGAATCGGGAACACCAAGACGCCAATGAAGTTAGGAGTTTCAGGTTCACTGGGATACTATCGAAGATTTATCCAAGATTTTTCTAAGATAGCAACCTCGTGACCAATCTAACGAGGAAGACGAGAGAAGTTCGTGTGGATGGACAAATGTGAGGAGAGTTTCAAAGAATTGAAGAGGAGGTTGAGTGAGGCGCCGTATTATCATTACCGGATGATACGGAGAGGTTTCATATATATAGTGATGCATCGATAGAGGACTTGGTTGTGTGCTAATGCAAAATGGCAAGGTCATTGCATATGCCTCTTACAGTTGAAAGATTTCGAAAAAACGATACCCCTACCCATGACTTGGAGTTAATGCGGTAGTCTTTCAGATCAAGATTTGAGGCACTATTCAGATGGAGAAAAATGTGAGATATATACTTGATCACAAGAGTCTCAAATATATCTTCACATTGTAAGGAGTTGAACATCACGACAAAGAAGGTGGTTGGAACTAATCAAGGATTACGATTGTGAAATTCTTTATCACCCGGAAAACAAACGTTGTAGCCGACGCTTTAAGTAGAAAAGGAAGGAGAAGTTATTCAAATTGACAACTCAAGAGGAATTAATAAGAGAAATAGAAAAGTTGGAATTAGAGGTGGAGGAACCAAAAGAAGTTTAAGGAAAATTACTCATGATGAGAGCTCACCCGACGTTATTAGATAGAATAAAGGAAGCACAAGAGAAAGATGAAGAATGTGAGAAGTAAAGAAGAGAATAGTAGAAGATAAGGAAGAAAGGTTCAAAATAGATAAGGACTCAGATATCGAGGTTTGAGGGTCGAGTATGGGTGCCAATGTAATCGAACCGGAGAGAGGAAATCTACACGTAAGCCACATAATACGACGATTCTCAGACATCCAGGAGGCACAAAAATGTACCGGATCTTCGACACTATTTTGGTGGCCTAATTTGAAAAGAGAGGTTGCAGAGAGTGTGCAAGCAGGATGTCTTACTTGTCAAAGAGTCAAAGCGGTAACACCAGAGGCCAAGTGGACTACTTCAACCACCGGAAATACCATAATGGAAATGGGAGCACATTACGATGGACTTCGTGGTTGGACTTCCTGTTATACGCGGAAGGGTTATGATGTCATTTGGGTGATTCAGGACCCACTAACAAAGACAAACTCATTTTCTACCCATAAAGATTCGATTCAATTTGATCCAGCTGAAGCAAATTTGTATGTAAAGGAAATCGATCGCGACATGGAGTGTGCACGGTGTCGATTGTCTCCGATCGAGATCCGCGTTTTCACGTCAAAAATTCGGAAAAGATCACGAGAACGAATAGGAACTTAATTGAGATTAAGCATCGCTTATCACCCTCAAACCGACGGACGGCAAAGTGAACGAAACCATACAAACGTTGGAGGACATCTTTGAGAGCTCATGTGATGGACTTCAAGGGAATTCGACTAACATTTACCATGGTAGAATTCGCCACAATAATAGCTTTATCACGCGAGTATCTCCAGATGCCGCCATATGAAGCTCTTTACGGGAGAAAGTGCAGACACCATTATGTTGGGATGAAGTCGAGAATCGGCGACTTTTGGGACCGTAATTAGTCCAAGAAATGGCCGACGTGGTAACAACAATAAGCGGGTGATTAGTAGCGACTCAAGATCGCTAAAGAAGTATACCGACTTGCATCGCCGTAACCGAGACTTGAAGTCGGTAGTTTTGTGTTTTGAAGGTATCACCTTGGAAGGAAAGATCGATTCGGAAGAAAGGAAAATTGAGTCCCGGGGTTCATAGGACCATTCGAGATATTGAAGTTTAATGGCGGAGTGGCATACAAGGTTGCTTTGCCAATTTAATCGGAACACATCCACGTGTTTCCACATTTCCGCATTTCACGTCCGCACAAGTCGACTATGAACACGTGATTTCCTATGAGCCCATTCAAGTAGAGAAGAATCGACTATATGAAGAAATTCCTGCTCGGATAATAGATAAGAAAGAACAAACGCTAAGAAACAAAGTTATATCTTACGTAAAAAGTAGTTCGCGAAACCACGTATGTCGAGGAGGCCACATGGGAATTAGAAGATAGGATGAGGAGAGACTATCCCCATCTTTTTGTGTAACCTTGTATAAATTCCGAGGACAAAATTTTTATAAGTGGGGAGAGGATGTAATAAATAGTAAATTTTATGATTTAATATTAATATTTATATAAATAGAGCCTGTAATTTTATTTTTTAAATACTTACATGGCATGAGGTGAGTAACTCAATTGAATTAAATTATTTAAATATACCGTAGTAATGATAAATCATTGAATTGGGTTTGAAAGCTTATTCTGGATGGACTAAATCTTTTTTATTATTATTTAAGTGAGTAACTTAAATTATGTGAAATAACCCAATTTATTAATAATTTTAAGGTGGTGTATAATTTAGTGTTATTGGGGTAAATTAAATTAATTAACTGCTACCATAATAATTAAGTATTTACATGATTATAGTCCAAATATAGTAATCCTAGCCATGTGAATTATTTTACCCACCCATTTAATTTCTTTGAATTTTACGAAAGTTTTTATTTTATCTTCCTTCTCCATGATATTTGGCAGTATATTATGTGTTATTTACCCATTTAATTTTTTTAAAAGCCATGTAAGAAATCATTACCCATCCATTTTATGTTAATTTTATAACCTCAAGAAAAACTTTACCACCCAATTGATTTTTGTAAGCCATATAAAGTCTTACCACTCACTCATTTTTGCAGCTTTTTAATGTCTTAGTCACTCACTTTTTAGGCAGCCAAGTACTAGTAGCATTGTAAAATGAATTAGCTTGGGGGTCTAATACTGTAACCTTGTATCTACGAAATAAGAGGTCATGTGCCTCAGTGTTGGTGGTTCGGTAGTAATCTTGGACATATGTGATGGGATATAATAGAGTACTAGGTTGCTATAAAGTATAGTAGGGGGATGGCCATGCATGCTTAATTAATTTATGCACTTTTTGGTATATATATATATAATCCCATGCTCTAGTTATTCCTTTACAAAAAAAAAAGAAGAAGAAACAAGAACCAAGTAGAGAAGAGGTAGTGGCACAAAGCATTTCTTGGCAACCAATTCCTTTTCTTCAAGCTAAGGTATAGAGATTAATTAGTTAAATAAAATTCTTTCTATTTAAATTCTAAAGTACACCCTTTTTCTTCTTTTGTAGTAATGTGGGTATATTGTGTTGCTTGTAAATTAGTATCGCTAAATTAGATGTGTGCATGCTAAATTAATATTTACCATGTGTTTCAAAATAAATAAATTATATTACATGAATGCATAATTATTTTCAGAGAAAAAAAAAAAGAAGCCCAAAGCGTGGGTCAATGCGTCATCATTTTGGGTGCTTCATTTTGTTTTGTTATGAGGTTATTCAATATGCATGGAAGATATGTGATTTGTTACTTCAGGTATAGATGTCTTCGCTAGCATGTATAAAAAAAAAAAAAAAAAGAACAAGTATGTAATGAAGTGATGGTGGGGTATTTTCATTGGTGTATCAAATAAAAGAGTGATTTTGTGAGGTTATTTTGTGTATAGATGTGCTACTAGATTTTATTTTATATTTTTGGTTTATTTGCTAAGGTGCATGACATATTATTACATGTTAATTTATTTTTGTTTTGTGCAATAAAAGGTTCTCGCTTATATTGTCAAGACATGTTAATCTCTTTTTATGCAATAAAGGTAGTGCTTTATACTTTTAGGCTAATTTCGGATGCTAGAGTGAAAGACATGTTGCTACATGTTAATCTTATTTTATGCAATAAGGGTGCTGATATAATTTTTGTAAGGCTAAATTCGGCTGGTGTGCAATGCAAAAAAAAAAAAATCCTTTTTAATTTTATTTATTAAGTATACTTGATAGTAAAAATGTGGGCAATGTGAAAATTTAGAAGACTTTATATCTAACACATTTTATATTTTAGTACTCCAAAAGAAGACCAAGCATAGGACTTGATAAATAATAATAATAATAATAATAATAATAATAATAATAATAATATTAAAAATTAAAATAAAATAAATTGTTATTCCATAATGAGTCATGGAGGTAAACAGAGAGTAATATTTAAATACTATAAGAAGAGTGTTTCCATAAAGTGGGATGTTATGTATTATTTGTGTAATGTCATTTAAACTCTAATTAATAAAAATTAGTTCAGATAACTAATTTGAGCAACAGTTTAATAAATAATGTTATGTGCATAGTTTTCTTATTTGTGAGCATAAATGTGTAGCAAGTAAGAAATGTAGTATTTTTATTTTTGAGAGACTTGTACCTTAAACTAGGATGACGTAACATTAATAGCTAAAGTGAGTCGGGTTCAAACAATCACTAATTTGTACTTGCTATATTATTATATCATAAAGGCAGATCGTGACAAGGTGTCAAAGGTAAACATAATCGACGAACGAGGCAAGTTCCTACTTCTTACACTATATACCTTCGAATTGTTGTCTCAAGCAATTATTTGTTTTTATTCGAAAATCATTTACATACCTTGATATTGTTGCAAGCATTGGACTTATCATTCTTAAATGCATTATAAAAATTTGTCTAAGCCTTTGATTCGATTAGACTATTATTATGTGTTAAAAGCTATCTAAATCAATTGACTTGAAAGCGGACTATAGTAAATCATCGAGATGAACAACCCTCATTGGAGGGAAATTATATATCGTTTTCAGAAACCGACGCGACATACACAAGTATGATTAAATGTTATGCATAACGTAGGGTACTTTAAGTTTGATCACCACTTTGCTTCACGTTTATATTGGATTACCAGTAATACCGTTAATTCTAGTAAAGAGTTCTTAGTCCTAGGTGACCGCTTTCAAGACTCATTCATGTTGAACCTTAAAATGAATAAATTCTAAAATTTTGTTGATATCCTTCAATTTAATAACGACACCTATTGAATACTCTTGATATTGCTTTGATATCCTGAACTACCAATTATGATTATACCTTGAAAGATTTAAATGCTATAAATCGCTTGTTCTTCCTCGCTATATTACTTTGTCGGGCAAACTTGGTTCTCATTCTTGCTTCCTAAAAAACATTACTAGTTAAGGCAAGTATAAAAGCGGTCGGTGATGACAGACAAGGAAAGGGCAAGCGATGTATAACTTAGTCCTTAAGACTAGAAGTATTATTATTATTGTTATCTTTGGTTATGATGTATTCAAGAATGACTAAGTTATGTTTAAGTAAATCAACGAATTGTCGTAGTAATGGTTACTGCATTTCGGGACGCGAATATTATTACAAAACATAATATTATATAATTTAAAATATTTAAAACAAATTAAAATAATAAATAATATCAATCATAACTTACTATGTTGATTTTATAATCCCCAAAATCCACTACCTTTTTTAAACATAATTATTATATCCTAAAATCACTATTTTTCTAATATTATACCATTCATAATTATATCATACATTATATCATACATGTATGGTATAATATTATAATACACATGGTATAATATATAATACAAATAACAAAATCACTACCTATCTAAACTATACGGATATTATCATTACTAATTAAATTATATTACAACATAATATTATACCATTTATAATTATATTACAATATAATATTATACAGCTTTAAAACATTTCAAATAAAATAAAATAACAAATAATATCATTCATAACTTACTTTATGTTAATTTTATAATCCCCTAAATCACTACTTTTTTTTCATCTAAACAGTTTTTATATTATCGTTACTTAATTATTATCTCCTAAAATCACTACTTTTTAATCCCACATTAATATTTTGATTTTATAATCACATAAATCACTACAAATCTAAACTATTCTCGATAATGTTAAATGTTCTAATATTATCATTACTAATTTAATTATTATCTCCTAAAATCACTACTTTTTTAATCCCGAATTAAATTAATATTTTGAATTAATAATCCCTAAATCACTACAAATCTAAATTAAATTTTGGTAATGTCAACTGCTCTGATATTATCATTTCTAATTTAATTATTATTTCTTAAAATCACTATTTTATGATATTATCATTACTAAGCTATTATCATTATTCTTCGTTATTTAACCTAATTTTTTCTCCTATAAATACAACATAATATTATATCATTTATAATTATATTACAACATAATATTATACAATTTAAAAATAATTAAAATAACAAATAATATCAATCATAACTTACTATGTTGATTTTATAATCCCCAAAATCCACTACTTTTCTAAACATAATTATTATATCTTAAAATCACTATTTTTCTAATATTATACCATTCATAATTATACCATACATTATATCATACATGTATGGTATAATATTATATATATATGGTATAATAATAAAATATAACAAAATCACTACCTATCTAAACTGTATGGATATTATCATTACTAATTAAATTATATTACAACATAATATTATACCATTTATAATTATATTACAACATAATATTATACAGCTTTAAAACATTTAAAAAAAAATTAAAATAACAAATAATATCATTCATAACTTACTATGTTAATTTTATAATCCCCTAAATCACTATTTTTTTCATCTAAACGGTTTTTATATTATCGTTACTTAATTATTATCTCCTAAAATCACTACTTTTTAATCCCACATTAATATTTTGATTTTATAATCTCATAAATCACTACAAATCTAAATTGTTATAATAATGTTAAATGTTCTAATATTATCATTACTAATTTAATTATTATCTCCTAAAATCACTACTTTTTTAATCCCAAATTAATATTTTGAATTAATAATTTCCTAAATCACTACAAATCTAAACTGTTTTGGTAATGTCAGCTGTTGTGATATTATCATTTCTAATTTAATTATTATTTCCTAAAATCAATATTTTATGATATTATCATCAATGAGTTATTATCATTACTCTCCGTTATTTAACCTAGTTTTCTCCCTATAAATACAACATAATATTATATCATTTATAATTATATTACAACATAATATTATACAATTTAAAACATTTAAAACAAAATTAAAATAACAAATAATATCAATCATAACTTACTATGTTGATTTTATAATCCCCAAAATCCACTACTTTTCTAAACATAATTATTATATCCTAAAATCACTATTTTTCTAATATTATACCATTCATAATTATACCATACATTATATCATACATGTATGGTATAATATTATAATACATATAATATTATAATAAAATAACAAAAATCACTACCTATCTAAACTGCAAGAATATTATCATTACTAATTAAATTATATTACAACATAATATTATACCATTTATAATTATATTACAACATAATATTATATGCTTTAAAACATTTTAAAAAAAAATTAAAATAATAAATAATATCATTCATAACTTACTATGTTGATTTTATAATCCCTAAATCACTACTTTTTTTTTTCATCTAAAAAGCTTTTATATTATCATTACTTATTTATTATCTCCTAAAATCACTACTTTTTAATCCCACATTAATATTTTGATTTTATAATCACATAAATCACTACAAATCTAAACTATTCTGATAATGTTAAATGTTCTAATATTATCATTACTAATTTAATTATTATCTCCTAAAATCACTACTTTTTTAATCCCAAATTAATATATATTTTGAATTAATAATTTTCTAAATCACTACAAATCTAAACTGTTTTGGTAATGTCAACTGTTATGATATTATCATTTCTAATTTAATTATTATTTCCTAAAATCACTATTTTATGATATTATCATCACTGAGCTATTATCATTACTCTACGTTATTTAACCTAGTTTTCTCCCTATAAATACCACATAATATTGTATTATTTATAATTATATTACAACATAATATTATACAATTTAAAATATTTAAAATAAAATAAAATTAAAATAACAAATAATATCAATCATAACTTACTATGTTGATTTTATAATCCCCAAAATCCACTACTTTTCTAAACATAATTATTATATCCTAAAATTACTATTTTTCTAATATTATACCATTCATAATTATACTATACATTATATCATACATGTATGGTATAATATTATAATACACGTGTGGTATAATATTATAATACAATATAACAAAATCACTACCTATCTAAACTATGCATGATATTATCATTACTAATTAAATTATATTACAACATAATATTATACCATTTATAATTATATTACAACATAATATTATACAGCTTTAAAACATTTTAAAAAAAATTAAAATAACAAATAATATCATTCATAACGCCCTCAAAAATAGGTATACATCACCCATCTTGAGTCGCCAAATACATGGTACAAAATACAAATAAAACTTAATTATACAACCGTCGTAAAATACTACAAAACATAATCGAGAGTTTAAAACAGAATATTGCCTTCTAGACAATATCCACTCTCAAAGAGTCCTCATTACATTTATTATCACACTATTTTTTACGTAATAGTGAGGACTACTAATACACCATCTCTGACCATCACCCGCTCCCCGACTAGTCCCCTGCCACGCTCTCATTTCAAGAGAACAATGAAAGAAAGAAAGGTGAGCTCAACTAGCCCAAGAAGAAATATTATGACTAAGATAATGCGTAATAAATTATCATTAGTCTTCAACAATGTTAAACCGATAAAATACAATAGACATCAAGTTTAACCGCAGCGGAACAAGCAATCCATTAGAAGAGTCAAGTAGAGAATAAAATCTACTATCTTCTATGATTTAAAATGTTTTCATCAATTTTTATCGCTGAGACTCAGCTTAATAAATAAACCACATCATCTAATCATCCTTGTACCACGGCCAAGGATATTCATTAAATCATCAATGGTCATGACTATACCGTATAATCCTTGGTCATAATCATACCAAAAATATCCATCAATGCATTACAAGGGCCACTGAGGATTTTTACCACATCATTTATAACATTACAGTCATGATTATACCGAATGATCCCTGGACATAATCATACTAAGTCCATCTATGCACGAAGCCAAAGATGACTTTCATCACAATATAAGCATGAGGATGATGACAATGATATAAGAATTCAATAAAACAAGTTCAAGAATTAGTTTATCCAGAACCAATAACGCCCAAATTGTCAACATGATATCGCTTTTGGGGTAAAACTCAAGAATGCTCGTAAGAATATTTCCATGAAAAGATATCGATGAAGCGCAAATATCAAGGATATTCCACTAATTTCATGGAGTATAAAAGCCAAAACTTTAACCAACCGAGTATAATAAAGAATGGAATAACAAAAGAAATCACTGTGCATGCGATAGATCGCATGCATAAATGTTATTCCAATGTAATAATAAATAACGGAACCAGTCAAAGCGAATCCAGACCGGATGTGATATTCCAAATGTAATAATAAATGATGGAACCAGTCATGTGTAAACGCATGCATGTGATATTCCGACAATGTAATAATAAAGAATGGAATAACAACAGAATTCACCACGCATGATGCGATAATCGCATGCATGTGTTATTCCAAATGTAATAATAAATAATGGAACTGTGTCATGTAAACGCATTACAATATATGATATTTCAATGTAATAATAAAGAATGGAATAATGTAAGAATTTCACCATGTATGCGCAGATTTGTATAATAAGAATGGAATAATGTAAGTTATTCCAATGTTATTAATAATAAGGAATGGAATAATGTAAGAATTTCACCAAGTATAGGGTAGTCCCTCAGATAAAAGTTATTCCAACAAAATAATAAAGAATGGAATAATGTAAGTTCTCTTCATGAATACGAAAAGAAATAATACCCCTTACCTTATAAAGAAGAACCGGATATAGGAGTAGTGAAGTAAGAAGTAATACTTTTCTTCTTTTCTCTATAGTTTTCTCTCTAGAGTTTCAGTGAATTGTAAGAAATAATGAAGGAATGAACTTCTATTTATAGGAGAATGGATTGAATAGTAACTAATTCATGAACTATCTGCATTGATTCACTTTTTAAATGGATTTTATTCGTATTGATTTAATAAAATATTCTAATAAAACAAAATCTTTTAAATAAAATATAATATATTCTATTTATAATCTAATAAAATAATAACTTTATAAAAGTATTCTATTTTATATAAAAAGATTTTACTATGCAAACACTACGCAGCACTATGCAAAACACTATATAATAAAATATAATATATTCTAATTATTGTCTAATAAAATAAATAACTTTATAAAAGTATTCTCTTTTTTATATAAAAGATTTTACTATGCAAAACACTATGCATAATAAAATATAATATATTCTAATTATTGTCTAATAAAACAAATAACTTTATAAAAGTATTCTCTATTTTATATAAAAAGCTTTTTCTGTTTTATTACATTAATAATACTAATAAAACAAACTTCATCATCATCATTATTATAATTCACACTATTAATCCACTGTGTCGCTCCTCAGAAAAGAGGGGCTTTCCAATAAGGATTTCTCCTATCATGGCGCCGCAATTAGGTGACCAAACCTCTCCTCGCGTAACTTCTAGACATCGTTAATATTGCAAATAATAATGTTAATAACTTCGTCATGCCTCAATTATTGATTTAATAATATATAAAATATTGACAATAATTGAATCAAATAACGTGAGATAATATGCAAAGAATTATCAGAGTAATAATTGAACAAAACCGAGTGACTTCTCACGAAGCATCAATAATCAATACCGTGTGCTACTATGCAAACCACGCCAGACATCGTATTTTTTATCACCGAAAGTGTTTCAATAGTTAACTGTAAAACTTCCGCCGTTATTTTCATAAAAATATTTTTGTTTTTTTCTCAATCCGACAATAATTTCGCTAGGGTCCACTAATGATTGTGCCGTCGCATTTAATATTCCCCGTTAAAACGAATATTCCCCACCAATCTAATATTATATAACAACTTGTATACTTTTTCAAAATTTCTAAATATTACCCACAACTATAACATTATATTAAATTCACTCCATAATATTTAAAAATGATATTTTTAGAAAATTCATCTTTATTCATAAAAGTTGGGGTCTTACAATCTCCCTTCTTATGAAATTTTGCCTCGAAATTAGGGTACATACCGGTATGTCAAGAGGTAAGGATACCTTGATTTCATTTCAGATTCTAACTCCTGTGTCATTTCCTCAACATCGTGGTTTCTCCACAAAACTTCGACTTGAGGTATAACCTGGAGCGTAGAATATGTTCCTTCTTATCCAAGATTTGAACAGAATCTCTTCATACGTTAAATCTTCCGCTATTTCGTTCTGGTTCTAACTCAATAATGTGGTTTGGGTCTTCCACATATTTACGTAATATGGATATATGAAAAACGTTATGAACACGTAGACATACTTCAAGCAGAAAGTTTAGTCTATAGGCACATAGTTCCTACTCGATCGAGGATTAAAATGGGCCAATGAATCGAGGATCGAGCTTTCTCTCTTTCCAAATCTCGTAACTCCTTTCCATGGAGCAACACGTAACAACACATGATCTCCAATATCGAATTCCACGCCCTTTCGATGAAGATCAAGATAACTCTTTTGTCGATCTTGTGAGGTTTTTATATCACGGATCGTTTGAATCTTTTCCGTAGTCATACGCATCAACTCCGGTCCCCAACAACGTTGCTTCACCCACCTCATCCCAAAGATATCGAGAACGACACTTTCTTCCATACAACGCCTCAAATGGAGCCATGCCAATACTTGCTTGATAATCTGTTGTCAGTAGAAAACTCCACCAATGGTAAAAACTTGTCCCAACTTCCTTGAAGTCAAGGACACGTAGTCTTAATAAATCTTCAAGAGTTTGAATAGTCCTCTCGATTGTCCGTCCGTCTCGAGGATGATATGCGTTAACTAAATCATAAACTGCGCCCATAGCTTTTGCAAACTAACCCAAAATCGTGAAGTGAATCTTGGGTCTCGATCGTAAACTATGGATACCGGCATACCATGCAATCTTACAACCTCGCTTATGTACATACGAGCAAGACGCTCAAGTGTGTATAAGTTTTTCAGATAGGTAAGAAATGAGCAGACTTGGTCAATCTATCAACAATGACCCAAATTGCATCTATGCCTTGAGAAACCTTGGGAAGACCAAAGAACTAAATCCATGGTAATGTGCTCCCACTTCCATTCTGGAATTTCAAGTGGTTGCAATGGACCTTTTGGTACTTGATGTCTCGCCGACTCGCTGACAAGTTAGACACCTCGAGATAAACAACGCTATCTCTCTCTTCATATTGCTCCACCAAAATGTATGTCAAGATCACGATACATTTTGGTACTCCCCGGATGGATTGCAAATGGTGTGTTGTGCGCCCATCATGATTTTATACTTTAACTCGTGGTCGTTAGAACACAAAGTCCGGAGTTGACTCAAGTATTCCTTCTTCATCGATTCTTGCTTCGACATATAGCACCTTCTTGCACTTTCTTCCTCATACGATCACCTCCTGTGTCTCAGTAGTTTGAGCAGCCTTTAACTTTATCGATTAAAGCTTGGTTCTACTCAGATATTCGCCATCATCACGTGGGTCCCCGGAGTCTTTATCTCTATCTCCATCCTTCGCAAGTCATACAAAATGGGCCTTTCATGTTGATAATATTGCACTCTGCATTCAAGATATGATCTTCTACTCAATGCGCTACCACTACGCTTTGTTTTTCCAGATGGTATTGGATGGTATGATCATAATCTTTCAACAGTTCAAGCCAACGTTGTTGTCGCATGTTGAGTTCCTTTTGAGTGAAGAAATATTTGAGGCTTTTATGATCCGTAAAGATCTCCACTTTCTCCCCATACAAGTAATGCCTCCAAATTTTAAGTGCGAAGACAACAACTGCTAACTCTAGATCATGAGTAGGATAATTCCTCTCATATTCTTTGAGTTGTCGAGAGGCATAGGCTATGACTTTCCCATGTTGCATGAGAACACATCCTAACCCTTTGCCTGAAGCATCACTGTAGATGACAAATCCCTCCGAGCCAGATGGTATTGTCGTATCACAAAATGAAATGAGTCTACTCTTGAGTTCTTGAAAACTCTTCACATTCCTCACTCCAACCAATTTTGTATCTTTCGAGTCACCGAAGTTAATGGAGTAGCGATTCGAGAAAACCCTTCACTTAATCTCCGATAATAACCAAACTAAGCCGAGAAAGCTACGACTTTGGCCATCGATTTAGGTTGTTCCTAAACTTTGAATAGATTCAATCTTTGTCGGGTCAACAGATATTCCATGACTTGATACTACGTGCCCAAGGAATGCTACTTCCTCAAGCCGTAACTCGCATTTCTTCAACTTGGCA
Organism: Panax ginseng; assembly: GCA_020205605.1. Classification (NCBI taxonomy): domain Eukaryota; kingdom Viridiplantae; phylum Streptophyta; class Magnoliopsida; order Apiales; family Araliaceae; genus Panax; species Panax ginseng. The sequence continues at coordinate 110,233,193 of CM035144.1, read as the reverse complement.
TAAAGCTTGTTTTCACGAAGCTTTTGGAGTATCAAATTTCAAGTGTTGCTCATGATCTTCACGGGTTTTGGAGTATATGAGGATGTCATCAATAAAGACGACCACAAAGTGATCCAAATATTCCTTGAATACTCTGGTTCATCATGTCCATGAAGGCAAGTAGGAGCATTAGTCAATCCAAAAGACATGACTAGAATTCATAATGCCCGCATCGAAGTTCTCAAAGCAAAGCTTTTGAATGTCATCAATTTTAATCTTCAATCGATGATATCCTAACGAAGATCAATCTTTGAAAAGAATTTGGCTCCTTGCAATCGGGTCAAACAGTCATCAATGCGAGGCAACGGTACCTATTTTTGATGGTGACATGATTCAACTCCCGATAATCAATACAAAGTCGATACTTCCATCTTTCTTCTTCACGAATAGTAACAGAGCACCCCAAGGAGACGATTTAGACGAATGAAACCGATGTCTAACAATTCCTCGTAGTTGGGTTTTTAACTCTCAAGTTCAACAGAGCCATTCGATATGGGGCTTTGGAAATGGGTTTTTTGTACTGATTCAAGGTCGATACAAAATTCAATTTCACACCGGGGTAGGCCAGAAGTTCTTCAGGAATACGCCAGAAATTCATTAACAATAGAAATATCATTCAAAATCGATTTATTTTTGTTTAGATCCGTGACATGAGCTAAGAAAGCTTGACATCCATTTTTCAATAAACGAATAAGCTTTATGGCTTGAGATGACAAAGTGATGGATTTTAATGGTTTGGTTGCTTGAATTGTGATAATAGGTTGGTTAGAATATGAAAGCTAACAACCTTATTTAAAATAATCAATTTTTGCATGATGAGTAGTTAACCAATCAATCCCTAGTAATCACATCAAATGCAAGTATTTTCAAAGAAATAAGATCGATGTGTAACGTATGTTACCGATTTGAATCAAACAAGACTTATAAACCGTGGATGTAATGAAGGTTTCTCCCAATGGAGTTTCAACAGATAAGTCAAAGTCTAATTTCTCCTGAGTCAAATTTAAACGTTGAGCGCAAGTAGAGAAATAAAGGAATGGGTAGAAACCCAGATCAAATAAAGTATAAACTTCGCTAGAGTTTATGATTAGCTTACCCGTGATCACCTCGCTCAGATTCCTCGCTTTTTGGGAGGTTACGACAAACGCCTCCTTGAACTACCGGTTTTGTCTTGTCTGGGACCCCTTTGATGCCTCCCATCCCACCGGACTTGACTTTTGGTGCACGACAAAAATGGGCTAGGTGGCTTCTCTTTCCACAATTATAACATGCTTTTGACCAGATCGCGCTTTTGACTTATGTGTCCTTCCCTCCACATTTGTAATATACGCACCATGGTCGTTTCTCCTTCCTTAACAAATGAGTGTCGGTGTCGACGCTCTTTCCATCTTCATTTAACCTTCTCTTCTTGAACTTTCCACTCCTATTGTCTTGGCCATGATTACCACCAAGTGGTTATCATTTCGCATGTTGATTCCTCCACGCTTGTTGTCACCGCTCGATGATCGCTACCATCGGTATTATCGATTTGTTTACCGCTTTCTCTCTTGGTTCGGGTTGACTCATTATCGCGCTCCAATAATCGAGCCCTATTCACAACATCCGAATACAAACACGCTTTATGAGAGATAAGGTATCGACGATCTCGGGTTTCAAACCTCTTAGAACATCATCCGTCATTCTCTCCTCATTATCAACCAAGTGGGACGCAAACCGAGATAACCAAGCAAACTTAGCTTCAGCATCAAGCGCCACTGGCCATATTGTTTTGTTCAAGTTTGATGAACTCTACCTCCTTCATGTGATTTAATACTTTTTCGAAAGTACTTGTCGTTGAACAACTCTTCGAACTTCTCCCAAGACATCTTCAGCAGCAGGCAGTTGAGTACGCTTTTAGATTCCCACCAAGAATCGCTTCTTCAGACGCAACATGAAGGTGGCAAAAGGAACCTTTTGCTCCTGAGCATCCCAAGACATCAAATATCTTGTTGATCCGCTTTATCCACATCTCCGCCTTTAAGTGGTTTTGGCTCTCAAAAACTCCGGTGGTCCCAGCTCCTTGAATCGCTAATGGTGACCGTCCGAGAGTTGTCGTTGTTTCCACCGCATTTTGGACAGAGCCTTTCACCGATGTTGCATGAATTCTAAGAAGCTCCTAAACGCATCATCGCTCGTCATTTGATCGTTGTTGTTGTTTACAGGAGGATTATCGCCATCTTGTTGCACATTGTCCTCGATTATTGATCCGTGGAGACTCAACGGCCTCCTCGTGCTCCATTGATGTTCTCAACATTCTCGGATGCCATTTTCAAATACTGCCACAAAACAAGGGTTAATTAACATATCACATATTATCCCTATATTCTGACCGACCAATTAAATACCAAATAAACTTAGGTAGGTCATACTAACAAGGAAGGAATTCCCCGCCTCCCTCCTAGTTCTTGTCTCACATCTCACCAGGATCATATCCCTAAGCTTTGATACTAATCGTGACGCCCCAAAATAGGTATACATCACCCATCTTGAGTCGCCAAATACATGGTACAAAATACAAATAAAACTTAATTATACAACTGTCGTAGGTAAAATACTACAAAACATAATCGAGAGTTTAAACAGAATATTGCCTTCTAGACAATATCCACTCTCAAATAGAGTCCTCATTACATTTATTATCACACTATTTTTTATGTAATAGTGAGGACTACTAATACACCATCTCGGACCATCACCCGCTCCCCGACTAGTCCCTGCCACGCTCTCATTTCCTCAAGAGAATAAATGAAAGAAAGGGTGAGCTCAACTAGCCCAAGAAGAAATATTATGACTAAGATAATGCGTAATAAATTATCATTAGTCTTCAACAATGTTAAACCGATAAAATACAATAGACATCAAGTTTAATCGCAATGAACAAGCAATCCATTAGAAGAGTCAAGTAGAGAATAAAATCTACTATCTTCTATGATTTAAAATGTTTTCATCAATTTTTATCACGAGACTCAAATTTTAATAAATAAACCACATCATCTAATCATCCCGTATCACTACCAAGGATATTCATTAAATCATCAATGGTCATGACTATACCGTATAATCCTCGGTCATAATCATACCAAAAATCATCCATCAATGCATTACAAAGCCACCGAGGATTTTTACCACATCATTTATAACATTATGTGTCATGATTATACCGAATGATCCTCGACATAATCATACTAAGTCCATCTATGCACGTAAGCCAAAGATGACTTTCATCACAATATAAGCATGAGGATGATGACAATGATATAAGAATTCAATAAAACAAGTTCAAGAATTAGTTTATCCAGAACCAATAACGCCCAAATTGTCACAACATGATATCGCCAGGTGGGGTAAAACTCAAGAATGCTCGTAAGAATATTTCCATGAAAAGATATCGATGAAGCGCAAATATCAAGGATATTCCACTAATTTCATGGAGTATAAAAGCCAAAACTTTAACCAACCGAGTATAATAAAGAATGGAATAACAAAAGAAATCACCGTGCATACATGATAGATCGCATGCATATGACAAAGTTATTCCAATGTAATAATAAATAATGGAACCAAAGTCAAAGCGTAATCAAGACCGTATGTGATATTCCAATGTAATAATAAATGATGGAACCAGTCATGCGTAAACGCACATGCGCATGTGATATTCAAACGTAATAATAAAGAATGGAATAACAATGTAATTCACCATGCATGCGATAGATCGCATGCATGTGTTATTCCAATGTAATAATAAATAATGGAACTGTGTCATGTCACGCAGAACGCATGCAGAATGTGATATTCCCAATGTAATAATAAAGAATGGAATAATGTAAGAATTTCACCATGTATGCAGGTACTTTGCATATACAAAAGTTATTCCAACATGTAATAATAAGGAATGGAATAATGTAAGAATTTCACCAAGTATAGGTAGTCCTCAGATATAAAAGTTATTCCAACAAAATAATAAAGAATGGAATAATGTAAGTTCTCTTCATGAATACGTAAAGAAATAATACCCTTACCTTATAAAGAAGAACGGATATAGGAGTAGTAAAAGAAAGTAGTAATACTTTTCTTTTCTCTCTATAGTTTTCTCTCTAGAGTTTCAAAGTGAATTGTAAGAAATAATGAAGGAATGAACTTCTATTTATAGGAGAATGGATTGAATAAGAATTAATTCATGAACGGTCAGATTGATTCACTTTTAAACAGACTATCTGTATTGATTTAATAAAATATTCTAATAAAACAAAATCTTTTTAAATAAAATATAATATATTCTATTTATAATCTAATAAAACTAATAACTTTATAAAAGTATTCTGTTTTATATAAAAAGATTTTACTATGCAAACACTATGCAGCACTATGCAAACACTACATATAATAAAATATAATATATTCTAATTATTGTCTAATAAAACAAATAACTTTATAAAAAGTATTTCTGCTTTTTATATAAAAAGATTTTACTATGCAAAAACACTATGCATAATAAAATATAATATATTCTAATTATTGTCTAATAAAAACAAATAACTTTATAAAAGTATTATTTTATATAAAAAGTTTTCTATTTTATTACATTAATAATACTAATAAAACAAACTTCATCATCATTATTATAATTCACACTATTAATCTCCACTGTGTCGCTCCTCGTGAAAGAGGGGCTTTCCAATAAGGATTTTCTCCTATTGCGCAGCAATTAGGTGACCAAACCTCTCCTTCGCGTAACTTCTGACATCGTTAATATTGCAAATAATAATGTTAATAACTTCATCATCTCAATTATTGATTTAATAATATATAAAATATTGACAATAATTGAATCAAATAACGTGAGATAATATGCAAGCAATTATCAGAGCAATAATTGAACAAAACCGAGTGACTTCTCACGTAAGCATCAATAATCAATACCAAATGCTACTATGCAACCACGCCAGACATCGTATTTTTTTATCACCGGGTGTTTCAATAGTTAACAGTAAAACTTCCGCCGTTATTTTCATATAAAATATTTTTGTCTTTTTTCTCAATCCGACAATAATTTCGTTGTGGGGTCCACAATGATTGTGTCATCGTATTTAATATTCCCCCGTTAAAACGAATATTCCCTAACCAATCTAATATTATATAACAACTTGCATACTTTTTAAAATTTCTAAATATTACCCACAACTATAACATTATATTAAATTCACTCCATAATATTTAAAAATGATATTTTTAGAAAATTCATCTTTATTCATAAAAGTTGGGGTCTTAATTGACCGCCATATTCCGGTCATGGATAATTGTGTTAATGACTGATTATCCATGATCACGAGAATTTAATCATTGGTTGTATCAAATAATCGATGCGGTCGGCCGCTTCTATTCGCTATCATGTATTTCCTCCCAAAATTGGTGCAAAACTTCATGCCATGTAAATGACCACTCCATATCAAATGATCGATGTAGCTTGTTGATATGTCCACATCATTAAAAATTAGTGACCGCGTCTGCGATTCGATGGCGCGATCGTTGATTCTCATAAACATTATCGGACTCAGCGTCATTGTTTAGTCTGGAAGGAAAAAGAGAGAGGAGAAAGCGGTCAAGGAGAAGTGGGAGTTGGGGAGAAGAGAAGAGGGAAGGAGCAGAGAAGAGAAGAACGGGTACACCTTCACTCGTTCGCTCGTTCATTACTACTGCTTCATTACAAGTCCGGTACAATTTCAAACGAAAGGTAAAAAGTTCCAAATCTTAAGTTTTAATTTGTCATGTCCCCTCTATATATCTTGTTCGATTTAGGGTTTCTTCTTTAGGGTTTTGTTTAATTATTGATTTTGTAATTGTTTATTGATTCTAATTTGGTTTTGTGAATGGAGATTTGGGTTTTTGCTAATTTATTGAATAATATGATGTTTGGGTTAATATATAGCTGATTCTGCACTTGTATTTTGTTCTAGAAAACTCAACATAGCTGATGCAATAATTATGTAGGCCTAACATACTACTTCAGTTAAAATTAATTGATACTACACACTATTTTGTTAGGATCTATTTGTAAATATTCAGGATTGTTCAATTATTTAGTGCAATTTTTTTCACTCATTGTGTGTTCTATAGCCATATAATGTTATTCTGGACTTTCTTATCAAAGGCATCCATCTAATCTTGAAATGACTGTTCTGGTGATGAATGTTGCGAAATGTAAGCATCAACTGAAATTTCCTCCTGACTGGAGAAAGAGATGATTGAAAAGCCTATAAATCATCATCTTTTTTTATAGATGTTGTTATTTATTTGTATGCTCTGTATAAAGCTCCTTCCACCTCTTAGCATTGAGATTGAATTTGTACCGCTGAGATTGAATTAGGTGTTGACTTGCTTATTATGGAATTTGTTCTAGTTGAAGTTAGGTGCGACTTTCTTAGATTTCTTGTTTAGTTATATTTTATTTCAGAGATTTTTCCTTTTATTGAGGACACATTTAGGAATTAATTGATGAAAATAGCACTCGCGTTGAGTAATAGCTAGATTACAATGTATATGAATTCGAATTGAATATTAGTACTGCATTAGGCAATCGCCTGAATTGAATCGAGACTGCCCTTTTCTTAAGCAATATAGCCAATCATCATTTGGTGAGGCTGAATTTTGTTCATCTGTAGTATTGGATCCAAGTGAGGACAACTTCGCCTTCAAGTGAACAGATTTATGAGAACTCCAGGATGCCTTAAAACAGTCTTGAGTGCTATTAAAAGAAACAACTTCATCAATACACGCACAATTAAACTGATGCCAACGACAAGTATCAGGAACAAAACTAGAGAAAGTTAGTCTTAAAAAACCATAAAGAGATATTCAAGTTTTAATTGGCACATTCAAGTTCTATATGTTTGAATTAGAAAATCAAATTGCAAGGTCATATTTAAATTAAATGCTCCCTCCCAATGCTAAATTGTTATTTACGTTGCCCATTTCTTATAGTATTCGAGCTCCATTTTATAAATGTCACAATGAAGGTATAAGAATACTTGCTTATACATTCTTGTTGCTCTTATATGCCTACAAATGGTCAAATATGTAATGTTTTGGACTGTTTTGGGTATCAAATGACTTTATAGGACTAATAGTCCCACATTAAGGGACTAATAGTATGTCTTTTTCTATAATCTTGATATATGCAGCGTTATAGTTTTTAGAACACATTGCAAAGTCCATTTACTGTTCTTCAAACTTGACCATCAAGATATTTTCATCCCCTAATGTCCTATCCTATGTAGAAGAGTTTTTGTTGTGTTCAGATATGGACCCTGGAATATATAAAGGCAATGAGTATATGTGATGTTATGTTAATTGCTTATACATTCTTTTTGCTCTTATATGACTAAAAATGGTCAAGTATGCATGCCCTCGTGCATGTAGATAGTCCATATTATAGGGGAGACTCTGCCAAAAAAAAATCATTGATCGGGTAATTTAGACTTGTACCAATGCATATGCAGACCATGCATGATGCAATGATTCATATTCTACCAATAGGAATCTATTTTCTTTAGGTTGGTGTCAGTTAAAATATGTAGAATGACATAAGATCATACCTCATTCTAATTTAAGATCCACAACAATAAACCATGCCTTTGGTTAGCCGATCTCAAGCCGTGTAAATGTGTTTTGGCATCCTTGTTTAATTCTTGAATAATCATATATGATGCACACTCATGTTATATATGTACATATACACCTATATGTATTTATAAGAAAATTATAAATCTCTAACAAGGGAATACAATAATTCATGTCAACATAGGTACCGTGGTATCATGGACCTCTATTAGAATCAGTAGTTGGATGAGACGACAAAAGTCAAGTTCGAGGATAGGTCTTCTGTTAGAATTTAGAGCTTGTTGCCAAGTATTTCTAGATTATGCATTATAGTCACCGTAATGTGTTAATGGTCGAACAAGATAAGATGTCCTTTGTTTGAGCGTAAGAATGTAAATTATATGGATGAGAGACATAGTAAACTATCATTTGCTTGTTTACGGGTTCATGAACAATTCTGAAGAATGTTGGTGGGCACATGGGTAGTAGAGAGAGTGGTAACGCATACGTGTACACAATCCAGCAAAGAATTCCATCGCATGAATGATATGGTTCATGATATTGCAGGGCCGGATTTTGATTGGGAACAAGGCAGAGAACAACCTATGAATTCTGATGCCAAAGCATTCTTTAAGTTTTTAGATGAGGGTAGCGAACCATTGTGGCATGGTTACACGAAGCACACTACATTGTCTGCAATGGCGACATTACTTAACATCAAGGCTGACCATAACATGAACCATGAGTGTTTTGAGTCACTCTTGAGGTCCATTAAGAGTATATTGCCTGTCGGTGAAAAATTTCCTGAAAACTACTACTATTGTAAAAAAATGGTGAAGAAGTTGGGTCTTGGATATCAAAAGATCGATGCATGTCCGAACGATTGCATGCTGTTTTATAAGGAAAATGAACAGATGACAAAGTGCACGTGTTGCGGTCATGATCGATTTAGGCCCAATAAATAGGGTGTGACTACAAAAAAGACAAATATACCTTTTAAGATTTTAAGGTATTTTCCAATTACACCAAGGCTCAAAAGATTGTACATGTCCTCAAGAACAGCTGAACATATGACTTGGCATGCGAAATCTCCAAGCAAAGATGGAGAACTGAACCATCCCGCAGATGGGCAGGCTTGGAAAGATTTCAACTTAGCACATCCGGGGTTTGCATTGGAACCTAGAAATGTGAGGCTTGGATTGTCCACTGATGGTTTTAACCCGTTCATCCACTCGGTACATTAGCATACTCCTCATTGCTCGTGATTGTTACTCCGTATAACTTGCCTCCTTGGATGTGTATGAAACAGCCGTACTTGTTTTTTTCATTCGTGATTCCTGGTCCCAAGAGTCCTAGAAAGAACCTAGCTATTTACTTGATACCTCTTATAAACGAGTTGAAGGTATTGTGGGAGGATGGAGTACAGACTTGGGATGTTTCCACGAAAATAAATTTCAACCTTAGGGCAGAGGTTATGTGGACCATAAGTGACTTTCCTGCTTATGGTATGTTATCTGGATGGAGTACACACGGGAAGTTGGCTTTTCCATATTGTATGGGTCATACAAAGTCTTTCAATCTATCAAATAGTCGAAAGCCATGCTGGTTTGATTGTCATCATCGTTTCTTGGCGGTAGATCACCCGTTTCTAAGAAATAGAGACCACTTCAGGAAAGGGAAAGTAGATCATGATATGCCAGCACCGCGACTGTCGGGGAAGGAGATGCGTGACTGTGTGATGAGATTGTCGGTCATCCCATTCGGTAAGATTGTTGCCTCTGACATCATCGGTGGGTTTGGCGTGTCTCATAATTGGGTTTGGAGAAGCATCTTTTGGGAACTGCCTTATTGGTGTACAAATTTGGTTCGTCATAATCTAGACATGATTCATATTGAGAAGAATGTGTTCGACAATGTGTTTAACACCGTGATGGGTGTTGCGGGCAAGACGAAAGATAATGATAAGGCACAGTTGGACATGAAAGATATTTGTAAGCGTCCTGGATTAGAACTTTTTGAATCTACTAATGGTAAAATGGTAACCGCATGCAAGGTACACATTGTCCAGAAAGCAGGTTGAAGATGTGTGCACATGGATAAAGTCTCTGAAACTACCAGATGGATATGCGTCAAAAATTGCAAGGTGTGTTATAAGTGGGAAATTTCAAGGGATGAAGAGTCATGACTGTCATGTGTTCATGGAGAGACTCATGCCTATAGCATTTCGGGACTTGCTTAATAAACCAATATGGGATGCTTTGACTGATCTTAGTCGTTTCTTCAGAGACATATGTTCAAAAACGTTAAATGAAAAGGACATGTCTATACTTGAGAAGAACATCATTGAGATCACGTGTAAGCTTGAAAAAATATTCCTCACGGTTTTTTCGACTCTATGGAGCATTTGCAAATCCCTCTACCCTATGAAGCTCGTGTTGGTGGCCCAGTTCAATATAGATGGATGTACCCTTTCGAGAGGGTCATGGGAAACCTTAAGAGGAAGGTGAAGAATATAGCTTATGTCGAGGGGTTGATATGTGAGGCATACAGTTTTGATGAGATATCTACGTTTGTCTCAGACTATTTTCCTGACGAAGTCTTGACAAAGGCTAATCGAGTCCCGAGACATGATGATGGGGGCAATGCTGAACTCAATGGTCGGCTTTCTATATTTGGTTTTATCGTCGGACTTATGGAAAAGGAAAGCGATATTCCTTCTCGAGCGAAGAATTACATGCTTCGCATACTTACATTCTTCTCAATTGCGAAGAGATTGATGAATTTGTGAGGTATACATGTAAAATTCATATGTATTAGACCTATATCTTAACCTGCAATCTCATATTAATATATGTTAATTTTTATAAAATTGTATAGAACATACGATGACGAGTTAAAAGAAAATCAGCCCGGCATCACTGATAAAGATATTTAAGTTAGTTGTGATCAAAAATTTGCTATTTGGCTAAAGGACAAAGTAAGTTAAGTTAATTAAGAATGACATATATCGTATTAATTTATGAATGTATGTAATTCAATTGAATTTTTGTAGGCTCTTAATGAGGGAACGATTCCTCCAAATATATAAGTCCTAGCTATGGGTCTAGATAGGGACTAAGTCATTCGCAATGGTTACAAAATAAATGGATGTGAATTTCATACAAAGTCATATGCTCGCGATAAAAGAACAACTAATACTGGAGTGTGTGTTCAAGGAGATTGTTACAATGAGCTTGGTCGTGCCTTTTATGGGGAGTTAGAGGAAATTGTAGAGTTGTTGTACAAGGACACGTACAGGGGTCATATTAACTTGTTCAAGTGTCGTTAGTTTGATTCAGAAAAAGGGATACGTGTTGACAGACATGGAATCGTCGATATTGACCTCCATAGGTCGGCTTACTCAACCGAACCGTTTGTGTTACCAAATCAAACAGTACAAGTATACTACACTCCTAGTCCTGTTAGGAATAGGGATAGACCGCCTATAGATTGGCAAGTTGTAATTCATACTCCCGCGCACAGTCGTGTCCAAGTAATAGACGAGGATTTCTACCAAGAGGAGATGCTTTATAGACCTCCTATAATAAATATAGAGGACAACAATGATGTAATCCAGTTAGAGGGTGGAGATGAACCTGATGAATTGGATCCCGAGGCAGTTATTATTGCGCGGATAGCGGTGATCTTGAAGAAGAATTCTTGGCCCGACAACGACCACGAGAATCAAGAAGAAGAAAATATATGAATCTCCGATACTTGTACAAAATGATTCTGACTCAGACAACGATTTTCATTAAAATGTATGTTTAGTTTTAATTGTATTACAATGAATTACATATAGGAATGTTCTCTATATCCTTAACATGTTCATGTCCCTTTCATTAATTGTCATTATTGTCCTTTTCTATAAAATGTATGTTTAGTTTTAATTGTATTACATACAATTACATATGTATATGTTCTCTATATCCTTGACATATTTATATATGTACCATTCATTTATAACTCATACTAACATCCTAAATTTTTTATTTATATATGTCTTACGAACTCGCAAAGACGAAAAGCTTGGGTTGGGTGAGAACCCCAATCATGTAGAAGGCCCGGCTAATCCGGATGATCGCATTCTTATACTGAGATCCGTCCTCCTCCGAAAGCACGTAAGTTAAACATCGTGTATATATAAGTGTTTAATATTTCCATTGTTATAAATATATTTTAATGTAAATTATTGTATATTGTAGTGATTTTTAAGATAGTAAAATTGTGAAGTGCATTTCACAATTATACTTCTGTAATCGGGCCTACGCCGGTGATTACACGGGCGTGACATACCTCTCGCCCATAAGTATTGATTTGAATTGAATTTCGGTATATTTTTTATCACTCGATAGATAATACATAGTTAATCAAATAATATTGTTTAGTAATGTTGGATTATGGTAATATACTTGATTTTAATATTATTGTTGTTGTTTTATTTGTAGAAATGGTATAGATGGGGGACGCGTAACATCGTCGCTTATTTAGACACTATTATTACAGCGAAGTCGGCAAAGTCAAACTAAAGATAATCTTGCAAGAGAATGACAAAAAGCCATTGAACAATCTTTGAGATTGACTATCCAGACGAGGTGAGTAGTATATGCATGAGCATAGCCACGGTGGTGCGATACGTATATATGGGTGCAGATCTGTGACCAATGGAGGTGGAGAGTTGGGTCAAGAGGTGCAAGATCGCCGCCTCGAAGCAGATCCTCGTGTATCGGATGGCGAGAAGGCAAAAAGGCACGTGTCGGGGTGAAGATATCACAATTAAAGACATTCTTTGCCGAGGTATGTATGTTATGTTCTGATCATCTTTTGTAGCTAAAATATCATATGTTTACATAATAATATGAGAAAATGAATCGTAGGAGTCTCGGTCTCAAAAGGTCAACCCATCAATTGGTTGGATGTGTATGTGGACACTGCGATGGATGCACTCGAGGCTATTGAGGATAACGGTAATAAGTTCACTTTATCCTAATATGTTGTTTATAAATTGTGACGACCTTTATTAGTATTTTTTAAATTTATTTTTAACTATTTAATTGTTCACCTTCTGACAGGACACTTATATGGGCTTAATGAACGAGCGCTATCCTGAAGGCACCCCGCGTCTGTCGATTGATCAAGAATTATGGGAGAGGGCGTCCATCGTGAAGAAAAATTAAGTCAAAGGCCAAGGACAAAAATGGCACCCGACCATCAGTGGCACATGAAGCTCTGCCACCCAGTCTACACAGTCATCAGGTTATCCAGCCTATCATACTCCTGCTGATTGTGTGAGAGCGATCTGTCAGGATCATGATCTTCTTCGTATACTGGGTGGGCATCTGCAGCCTCTGAGTCCTAATGAGTTGGCGAAGGCAATGGCGGTAGCAGCACAGCAGCAGAATGAGTTGGCGGAGGTATATATATCGTTTATTGTTTAGCTACATTGTCTTATATGTTTATAGTCTTTGAGTTACTGTCTTACTTATGTGTTTCACTACATTGTCTATTGTTTAGCTTTCCCTAAGTCGTAGCAGTATCAACACATGTAACATATATGTTTTATTATTTTGTTAATTACAGGATCCTAATTTGGATGATCCATGAGGAGCGCCTAGACTTGTTTTTTTAGATTTTTAAAGCCTTGTACTTTTTTAGATTCATTCTTTGGACAATTGTATTGGTTTATATGGATGTTTATGATTGTATTGTGTTGGATGAATGTTTACAATTGTATTGTGTTGGATGAAGTGCTAGACTTGTTGTGTTGGATGAATGTTTATTCATGGATGATCAATGTTTATCATATAGTAGTTATATCATGGATGGATGTTAATATGAATGCTTATATAAACTGTTGTGTTGGGATTGAAAGCAGGTACAAAGCAGGTTATTTTTGGGAAATCAATAAAACAGGCAAATTTTTTTTTAAAAACCATCGGCGATCGCGACGCGGCCGCTAACATATATCGATGGAGTGTTACCTTCTTGAAACTAGCGATCAGATTTGCAATTACGCCACGCAGCGCTTACATCACACGACAAATGACTCGACGTGAGTCAAATTAGCGACGATTCTTTGTGGCGCCCCAAAATAGGAATACATCACCTATTCTGAGTCGCCAAATACATGGTACAGAATACAAATACAATCTTAATTATACAACTGTCGTGTAAAATACGACAAAACAAATGCTGTGAGTTTTAATACAAATATTGTCATCTAGATAATATCCACACTCAATGGAGTCCTCATTACATTTATTGTCACACTATTTAACGTAGAATAGTGAGGACTACTAATACTATCATCCGGACCATCACTCCGTTTCTGAGACTCGTCCCGATTATTCTCATTTCACAGAGAGAACGGTGAAAGAAAGGGTGAGCTCAACTAGCAGTAAGAAATATTATGACAAAGATAATGCGAATAAATTATCATTAGTCTTCAACAATTTTAAAAGCGATAAAATACAATAGACATCAAGTTTAAGCTGCAGCCGGAACAAGCAATCCATTAAAAGAGTCAGTAGAGAATAAAATCTACTATCTTTTATGATTTAAAAGATCGCTGGGACTCAGCTTAATAAATAATCCACATCATCCCTGCACTACGGCCAAGGATATTATTCATTAGGGTCACGACCACAAATTATCCATGCACCACAAGTAGAAGGATATTCGTGTATTCATCAATGGTCATGATCATGCCAACAACCATTGTCCATCAATGCACTACGGGCCAATGAGGACTTTTACCACATCCTTTGTAACATTACGGCCATGATTATAGAATAATCCACGGTCATAATCATACCAAGTTCATCTATGCTTCTGAGCCCCACGAGATGACTTTCAACAAAATATAAATATGAGGATGATGACAATGATATAAGAATTCAATAAAACAAGTTCAAGAATTAATTTAACCAAGAACTAATAACGTCCAAATTGTCAACATGATACTTCTTTCAGAGAGTAAAATTAAAGAATGTTCGTAAGAATATTTCCATGAAAAGATTTGGATGAAGCACAAATATCAAGGATATTCCACTAATTTCATGGAGTATAGAAATTAAAACTTTAACCAACTAAGTATAATAAAGAATGGAATAACAAAAGAAATCACCATGCATGCGGTACCGCATGAGGCAAAGTTATTCAATAGAATAATAAATAACGGAACCGAAGTCAAGCGAAATTACACAAGCGAGGATGTTCTAACAGAATAATAAAGAATAGAATAACAACAGAAATCACCATGTATGCGGTACTTCGCATAGACAGATTATTCCAACAGAATAATAAATAACGGAACCAGGTCTGGCGTAAAATGCACAGACAGGATATTCCAATAGAATAATAAAGATGGAACCAAGTCCTGCGTAAAACGCATATGCAGGATATTCTAACAGAATAAATAAGACGGAACCAGGTCCGGTGTAAAACGCACAGACAGGATATTCCAACAGAATAATAAAGAATAGAATAACAGAAGAATTTCACCAAGTATAGGGTAGACCACGTATACAGATTGTTCCAACATAATAATAAAGAATGGAATAATAGAAGTTCTCTTCATGAATATGAAAGAAATAATACCCCTTACCTTCGAAAGAAACTGGATACTGGAGTAGAGAGGTAGCAGGCTTCTCTTCTTCTATAGATTTTCTCTCTATAATTTCTCTCTATAATAATTACTCTATAGCTTTAGTGAATTGGTGAGAAATGAAGGAAAAATGAGCTTCTATTTATAGAAAAATATAATTTCAATAATTGCATGTTTTGGGGCTCGAAAAATTACCGTATAATACCTCTAACTTTTTCTTTATTTTTAATTTAGTCATGCAAGTATTATCAAACTTGCACCACCTCCCCTAATAGTAAATAATGTGATTCAATAGTAAATCATGTGAATCAATAGTTCTAGATATGTGAAAATATGAATTACAGTATAGTACTTCCATCTATACCTCCATTTTTAACTTAGTCATGCAAGTATTATCAATCTTGCACCAAATCCCCTAATAGTAACAAGAATGTGAAACAATGGTATACACATGTGAACAAATAGTTATAATCATGTGAAATAATAGCAATCAATTGCTCATTTATCCGGTTAAATACCCGATTGGTCAATATAACCTCCAGACATCAATTATTATCGAAATAAATATCGATTTTCACTAACACAAATAATTCCAACACAATGAAACTATTTATATCAACAATATAAATTTTGAAATTTCAAAGTTTGACTTTTCCCAAAAAAGTCAACTGTTGACTTTTTGACCAAAAAGTTAATCCCAGAAAATTTTGTGTTTATAGACTATTTTTACTAATTTCATCGTTAGGACTCAAATATCACGTCCCAGCGTCTCCAAATTCAACTCAAGAACACAACTTCAATTTTAATAACATTCATCATTAATATTATAACTCACAATATTTATCAACTAGGTCGTTCCCAGGAAAGAGGGGGCTTTCCAATAAGGATTTCTCCCTATTGGCGCGCAATTAGTTGACCAAACCTCTCCTTGACATTGTAAATATTATAATTTAATAATATGAATAACTTTGTCGTCTCAATTATTGATTTAATAAAATAACATATTATGCGATGATGATCTTATGACAATAATCGAATCAATAATATGAGAGATATGATGCAACAATTCATAGTAATAATTGAGTATAAGCGGGAGTGACTTCTTACGTAAGCATCAATAATCAATACTGGTAAGCTGCTACTTATGCAACCATGCCGTACATCGCATTTCTTTTACTACCGAGTAGTTCAACAGTTTTAAGCGTAAAACTTCCGACATTATTTTCATAAAAATATTTTTGTCGTTTTCTCAATCCGACAATAATTCCGTTATGGGGTCCACCAATGATTGTGCCGTCGTATGAATATTCCCTGATAAACGAATATTCCCCGACCAATCGAATATTATATAACAACTTGCATACTTTGCAAAATTTATAAATACTACCCACAACTATAACATTATATCAAATCCACACCATAATATTTAAAAAAATTATTTTGAGAAAATTAAATATTTATTCATAAAATCTGGGGTCTCACAGCAACGGTCACTAATTGTGGTCGCTAATAAGTCGGTCGCTATTAGTGGTCGCTATGTCCATCCAGCGACCAGATTACATGCGACTAATAGGCGGTCGCTGATAAGCCTTTTTGTTGTAGTGTAATTATAATTACATTACAACATAATATTATACAGTTTAAAACATTTTTAAAAAAAAATTAGAACAACAAATAATGTCATTCATAACTTACTATGTTGATTTTATAATCCCCCAAATCACTACTTATTTTAATCTAAACGGTTTTTATATTATCGTTACTTAATTATTATCTCCTAAAATCACTATTTTTTAATCTCACGCCAACAAAATGCCACTTTAAGGACCTAATAAACGAAAATTGAACGTAGTAGCTGACGCATTGAGTAGAAGATCATATGCGGGTACGAGTGCGATATTATCAATGCAAAGGCCCATTTTGTATGACTTACAATGGATGGAGATAGAGTTAAAGACTCCAGGGACCCATGTGATGATGGCAAATATACGAGTAGAACCGACTTTAATCGATAAAGTTAAAGCTGCTCAAGCTATAGACCTGGAGCTGATGCGTATGAAGAAGAAAGTGGAAGAAGGTGTTATTCCAGAAGCAAGAATCAATGAAGAAGGAATACTTTGAGTTAACTCCAGACTTTGTGTTCCTAATGATTCTGAATTGAAGTATAAAATCATGATGGAGGCACACAACACACAGTTTGCAATCCATCTTGGGAGTACCAAAATGTATCGTAATCTTT
Organism: Panax ginseng; assembly: GCA_020205605.1. Classification (NCBI taxonomy): domain Eukaryota; kingdom Viridiplantae; phylum Streptophyta; class Magnoliopsida; order Apiales; family Araliaceae; genus Panax; species Panax ginseng. Next base: position 110,215,635 of record CM035144.1, on the reverse strand, counting down.
GTTATACATTTTGGTGGAGCAATATAAAGAGAGCGATAGCGCTATTTATCTCAAGGTGTCTAACTTGTCAACGAGTCAAGGCGGAGCATCAAGTGCCAAAAGGTCTATTGCAACCACTTGAGATTCCAGAATAGAAGTGGGAACACATTACCATGGATTTTGTTACTGGTATTCCCAAGGTTTCTCAAGGCATAGATGCAATTTGGGTCATTGTTGATAGATTAACCAAGTCTGCTCATTTCTTATCGATACGAGAAACTTTTACACTTGAGCGTCTTGCTAGTATGTACATAAATGAGATTGTAAGATTACATGGTATGTCAGTATCCATAGTTTCTGATCGTGACCCAAGATTCACTTCAAGATTTTGGGTTAGTTTGCAAAAAGCTATGGGCACAGATTTACGATTTAGTTTAAAGATATCATCCTCAAGCAGACGGGCGATCGGAAAGGACTATTCGAACTCTTGAAGATTTATTAAGACTCTGTGTCCTTGAATTCAAGGGAAGTTGGGACAAGTTCTTACCATTGGTGGAGTTTTCCCTACAACAACACGATTACCAAACAAGTATTGGCATGGCTCCATTTGAGGCGTTGTATGGAAGAAAGTGTCGTTCTCAGGTATGTTGGGATGAGGTGGGTGAAACGCGTTGTTGGGACCAGAGTTAATACGTATGACTACGAAAAGATTCAAACAATCCGACAACGTAAAAAACCTCACAAGATCGACAAAAGAGTTATCTTGATCTTCATCGAAAAGGCGTGGAATTCAATATTGGAGATCATGTCTTACATTACGTGTTGCGCCATGGAAAGGAGTTACAAGATTTGGAAAGAGAGGAAAGCTCAATCCTTGATTTATTGGCCCATTTATAATCCTCGGCGGTAGAGGAGCGTGGCTATAGACTCGCTTACTGCTTAAGTATGTCTCGTGTTCATAACGTTTTCCACATATCTATGTTACGTAAATATGTGAAAGACCCGAACCACATTGTTGAATTAGAACTAGAAGAGATAGAGGAATATTTAACGTATGAAGAGTTACATGTTAAAATCTTGGATAAGAAGGATCATATTCTACGCTCCAAGGTTATACCTCAAGTCAAAGTTTTGTGAAGAAACCACGATGTGGAAGAAATGACCTGGGAGTTAGAATCTGAGATGAAGTCAAGATATCCTCACCTCTTCGATATATCAGGTATATACCCTAATTTTGAGGATGAAATTTCATAAGAAGGGGAGGTTGTAAGACCCCAACTTTTATGAATAAAGATTAATTTCTCTCGAATTATATTTTTGGATATTATGGTGTGGATATTATTTAATGTTATAGTTGTGGGTAATATTTACAAATTTTTCAAAGTATGCAAGTTGTTATATAATATTCGTTGGTGGTAGAAATATTCTTTTTGTTGGGGAATATTAAATGCGACGGCATAATCATTGGTGGACCCCACAACGAATACTGATCGTAGTTAGAAAATGACAAAAATATTTTATGAAAATAACGGCGGAGGTTTTTCACCGTTAATTTGTTAAACTACCCATTAGTAAAAAAATCTGATGTCTGGCGTGGTTGCATAGTAGCACACAATATTGATTATTGATCTTTACGTAAGAAGTCACTCGGTTATACTCGATTATTGCTACAGTGATTGCTACATCATATCTCTCATATTATTGATTCAATTATTGTCACAGTATCATCTGTATAATATTTTATATATTATTATATCAATAATTGAGACGACAAAAGTTATTCATATTATTAAATTACAATATTTACAATGTACAGAAGTTACATCGAGGAGAGGTTTGGTCACCTAATTGCGCCATGATAGGGAGAAATCCTTATTAGAAAGCCCCCTCTTTCCTAGGAACGACCTGGTTGTTAAATATTGTGAATTATAATATTAATGATGAATAAGTTCGTGTTGATTAAAGATGAATTTGATAGTTCCATTGTGTTGGGATTATTTGTGTTAGTAGAAATTGACATTTATTTAGATAATAATTAATGTCTGGAGATTATATTGTTCAATCGGGTATTCAGGGCACTTTTCGTGTCAGAGTACTATTCACAAGTTACTATTCATGAGTTACTATTCATGAGTTACTATTTATAAGTTACTATTCACAAGTTACTATTGAGTCACATTCACTTACTATTAAAGGAGTTGGTGCAAGATTGATGATACTTGCATGACTAAGTTAAAGATGGAGGTATATATGGAGGTACTATATTGTAATTAATTTTTTACATGTTTAGAACTATTGAGTCACATGATTTACTATTGAGTCGAATGATTTTACTATTGATTCACATGATTTACTATTAGGGGAGGTGGTGCAAGTTTGATAATACTTGGATGACTGAATTAAAAATGAAAGAAAAGTTGGAGGTATTGTACTGTAATATTTCGAGCCCCAAAACGTGCATTTATCGAAACTATATTTTCCGATAAATAGAAGCTCATTCTTCCTTCATTTCTCACCAATTCACTAAAGCTTTAGAGCCATTATTATAGAGAGAAATTATAGAGAGAAAGAAGAAGAGAAGTCTGCTACATTTCTATTCCGATTATCGGTTTCATTCTAAGGTAAAGGGTATTATTCTTTTCGTATTCATGAAGAGAATTACTTTCTTTCAATACTCGTAAGAGTTGTTATTCCATTCTTCATTATTATGTTGGAATAACTTTTATTTTGTCAATCTGCATCATGGTGAAATTCTTACGTTATTCCATTCTTCATTATTATGTTGGAATAACTTTGTTTATCGCAATCTGCATACATGGTAAAATTCTTCATTATTCCATTCTTTATTATTATGTTGGAATAACTTTGTTTATGCCAATAATAATATACGTGGTGAAATTCTTCTATTATTCCATTCTTAATTATTACTGTTGGAATATCGTATGTCGGTCTTGTAATTTGTGGGACTGGTTCCATTATTTATTATTTTTTGTTGAAATATATCACATGCATGCATTTAAAATGGGACTGGTTCCATTATTTATTATTACATTTGGGAATAACTTTATCATGCGGTCTCTATCGCATGCATGGTGAATCCTTCATTATTCCATTCTTAATTATTACATTGGAATAACTTTTATACATGTGGATTACCACACATGGTGAATGATCCTTTGTATTCATTCCTTATTAAATTGTGGAAATGATGCGTATACGTGTATTATCACATGGCGGGTGAAAATCCATTTGCAGTTTCATATATTCTTTATTATACTTAGTTGGTTAAAGTTTTGACTTCTATACTCCATGAAATTAGTGGAATATCCTTGATATTTGCACTTCATCCAGTATCTTTTAATGGAAATATTCTTCTAAGCATTCTTAAATTTTACTCTACAAAGAAGTATCATGTTGACAATTTGGACGTTATTAGTTCTTGGATAAATTAATTCTTGAACTTGTTTTATTGAATTATTATGTCATTGTCATCATCCTCATGCTTATATTGTAATGAAAGTCATCTTTGGCTTACGTGCATAGATGGACTTAGTATGATTATGACCAGGGATCGTTCGGTATAATCATGACCTGTAATGTTATAAATGATATGGTAAAAGTCCTCAGTAGCATGTAATGCATTGATGGACAGTTTTTGGTATGATTATGACCAGGGATTATTCGGTATAGTCATGACCGTTGATGATTTAATGAATATCATTGGCTCGTAGTACATGGATGATTAGAAGATGTGGTTTATTTATTAAGCTGAGTCTCAGCGATAAAAGTTGATGTAAACATTTTTAAATCATAGAAGATAGTAGGTTTTATTCTCTACTTGACTCTTCTAATGGATTGCTTATTCATTGTAGTTAAACTTGATGTCTATTGTATTTTATCGGTTTAACATTGTTGAAGACTATTGATAATTTATTACGCATTATCTTAGTCATAATATTTCTTCTTTGGGCTAGTTGAGCTCACCCTTTCTTTCCTTTATTCTCTTCAGAAATGAGAATATAAATTTGGGACGAGTCGGGAAAAGGGAGCGGTCGAGAAGATAGCATTAGTAGTCCTCATTATTACATTAAATAGTGTGACAATAAATGTAATGAGGACTCCTTTGAGTGTGGATATTGTCTAGATGACAATATTCCTATTAAAACTCTTAGTTATGTATTGTCGTATATTACACGACGGTTGTATAATTAAGTTTTTATTTGTATTTTGTACCATATATTTGGCGACTCAAGATGGGTGATGTATACCTATTTTGGGGGCGTCACACGGACTGCCCTTTGTCGCATCTCATACAACCTGTCGGCATAATTCTTTGAGATGTGGGAAATGATAACGGCGTCACCATCCGCCTCAGTGATGCCGGGCTCGTATCTGTAGTATCTCTATCAAACAGACATAACATATGTATAATTTATTATTTGAACAATATGTAAATAAAATGCATGGACCTTGATTTATTATATGTAAGTCTACTTACGTGAAAATCCCGCAACACTGTCACCATGAAGCATAAGATCAGAATTGGCGTCTGATGCATTTATGAGCATCAACTCTGGGCTATTTGAGCACTTAGGTGGACGACCTAATCGACCGAGGTTAGGCCCTCACGAACGCCGACGTCTAGCATCTGTATGTTAATATATATAGTTATGACATTGTCCAAAAATAGTAAATGAATGTATAATATAGTTATGAAAATAATGTTCTTGAGCGAAAAAAAGAAATCAACTCACTAGCATCGAAGGCGACCCTCCACGGGGAGTAGTCACCCGATCCGGAGGCGGCCACCACCACTACCACCTCCTCCATTATGTCGAGTCATATATGGTTGTACTCTCTTGAAATAACGGACATAGATCGATGAGCGATCAAATGGCCATCAAATGATTGATTTTATATATATAATGATTGATTTTAGTTGTATAGTATTTACAAAACACCAATTAATGAAGAAGTAGTACGTCGTCAAACCCGTCAGAATCAAAATCATTTTCATCCTCTAATTCTGTCTCTTCCTCTTCTGTATCAATTTCTTCCTCAATATCATCTTCTACCATCACATACGGACTAACAACCACATCTTCCTCCACTTCGTCAACATCGAGTACGTCAACGACATCATCACCCAACACATCGTCATTATATACCACAACGTGGCTGGGATTCCTAACTTGTTCTTGCAACGGGTCATCCATTCCAGATAAATTAGTACCATGAAATGGTCGAGTCTTCGTTGTCACAACTGTATACCAGGGGGTTCTACTGTGAACGACATTAGGGGCATAGTACACTTGAGTTGCTTGGCTGGATAACACAAATACATCATCAGACTGTAAAACAGATTTTATATCTACTGTGATGATTCTATTACGATCAACTTTAACACCCTTTGCAGTATCAAACCAGCGACACTTAAATGTAACGACCATTTTAGCCCCTGGATAATTGAGCACAACCACTTCCTTTAATCTTCCATAGTAATTGGATTCAGAATCTCCATAACAACTTCCCAACACGACAACGCCGAGTTGGCGATGTCAATTCATTCAAGTCATCAACCTTGAATCTATACCCATTCACGATACAACACGGAAATGAACTAATAAGTTTATACGGGCCTAAAATGACATCTCTAAAAGCGATCATACGCGTTCTCTTCTTCGACCCTTCTCTTAAACCTTTGGTGAAAATTTGCATTAGTGAATGCTTCCATACGTGATTACATCGACCCCGGGTTAGAAGCATGCGCTTCTAATTCAAATGAAGCTGCGTCTGATAATATAACAATTAATTAATTTTGATTAAGGATAGATAAATCATTTTCAACTTATAATAATACATACTTGATGTCTGACGATACTTGAGGCATATTTAGAAGCGCGTATGTAGAGACAATCTTTAAATCTTTATCGGTTAGGTAAGTCTTCGTCTCATGTCCAAATGGTTTATTTGGATAAGTGAATACAACCAACTCATCATCAGACGCGACGAGACGGATCCCAGGCCTCATTCCGACTTAGGCGATTATGCGTCGTTATGACTACATCGTCAAAGTACAACGAGCAGAAGTTGACAAGCTCTTTCTCCGTATAGCGTTCAGCAATAGAACCCTCTACAGCGCTTTGTTTTTAACTTTCTACTTTAATCGATGTATATACCTGAAACATGAAAGTATGTGATATATATTACCTGATAAGTTAAATATAAAGATGGCAAATATTGCACAATGTATGTGATATTACCTCTCAAATGGATACATCCATCGATATTGCACCGGTCCTCCAAGCTTAAATTTATATGGCAGATGAATAGGCAAATGCTCCATGCTTTCAAAGAACCCTGGTGGTAAAATCATTTCGAGCTTGGACATTGTCAACACTATCTTTTTCTCCATCTGCTCCACATCACTATACCTTATAACAGTTGAGCAAATATCCCGAAAGAAATTTGAAAGTGCGGTAAAAGTATCATTAATATTCTGGGTAACACCTCATGAAATGCAATTGGCATCAACTTACTGCATGAATACATGCGATCGTGACTTTTGAACCGAGTAATTTTCAAGCTGCTTCAACCTTAGTACAACGAGATATGTTAGAAGCATATCCATCTAGGAGCTTCAATGCGTTAAGCCACTTGCAAATGTTTTCAACTTTGTTGCTTGGTAAGACAAAATGGAGCTTTTGGTTTTTGTGTTGTTAGGTGAGAGCCAAAATTCCCACTTTGATATTCATTTCCTCCAAGTCTTTCGTGCTTTATCATTGTCTTTTATTTTACCACTTTGTATCTAGTATGGTGTAAAAAAGTTCTCAAATACATTCTTTTACGTATGCATAACATCTATCTGATGACGAAGTCTTTAGTGTGACCCAAGATGGCAACTCAAACCAAATTGGCGAGTGAGTCCAGTTATGACTTTTCCCATATCCTATAGCTCTCAACGTACCATGCTCCTTCCCGGGGGTGGAAATGTTAGATCATTTAGCTTGATTGATAATATGTCATTTGCTGACAAGAGACCAACAACCCTTTCTTCTCTGTCTTTACATTGAATTGTGTAGACATCTTTCTATAACTATGCTTTCGTGAGCAAGAATCTGAGCAGTTCAAAAAAACTAGTTTTTCGGCCATGGCGTAGTTGAGTGCCTTACACATCCCCATCACCGATTGGACATGACAACTTGCCATGGGTCGACCAACCACTAATCATCCCAAGTCTTGGGAAAGTCGGTGATAGTCCACAACAAATGCGCCTTCATCACAAAATTACGCCGACAGATTTATCAAAAGTCTGAACACTTGTTTCCCCAAACATCTTAAGTTCATCGACTAACTGACACGAGGTACACGTTAATGTCTTTTGTAGGACTCTTATCCCCGGTATAAGTAAAGGTCAAGAAAAGATACGGATCCTCATGCACATTGGACGGTGGAAGATTGTAAAGCTACCATAATCACTTTGGCAAAGCAGAATAAGGGTGACTAAAATTATTAAATGGGACAGAATCCATACGTAGCCATGCCAAGCCCCGACATTCCTAACTTCTTGACAAATTATGGAAAATTGGCATCAAAATTCTTCCATTCATCTCCATCTGCTTTGGGTGAGTCGGTGACCGAGCACGACATCCCTTGTTCTATGCCAACTCATATCTTTGAAAGCGGTGTCTTGAGACATGAATAAGCTTGCTTGCAACCTCGGCAAGAGGAAAATACCAGTAAAATCTTCTTTGGAACATGTTTCTCCTTCCTCCACGTTTTGTGATCTTGTACCTTGGCGAGTTACGAGAGATATCACATTGCACCTTATCTTTGTCCTCCCCATAATATAACATGCGATCCTGCTCACAAGCATCGATCTTCTCATGCAGAGATTCAACCCCTTAACCATCTTCTTCACCTCATAGTAATTAGCAGGCAGCGTATTATCACAGGTAAGAACTTCATTTGAGAATATCAAGCAAATCATTGAATCTCTCTCTCTGCTGCAGTCATGCTCATTCTTGAAATGTAAAAAAGCTTAGTAAGCTGCTGAGAAAGCTTTGGTGTGCTTGTCATTTCGAGGATCTGATGGAACACCGATTCGAGGATAGCAACTTGTAGAAAGCAATTTCTTTGAATCATTTGGCTTTTTCGAGAACTCGCTTGACGTGCGTGCTTCGTTTTAGCCCGATCAATATTGGTAGGGCCATACGCATCAACCAACATCTGCACGACGTCATAGTTATCTGCTTGCGAATCCCCGTGATCTGATTGGTCTACAGTACTATATGTCCATTCTCTAAACTCAGTTGATTCCCCGTGATGAATCCATACCGAATACCCATCCACAAACCCACGTGAATATAAGTCAAATTTAACTTCATTGGCAGTCTTCCATATCATGTTCTTACACTTGAAACACGGGCATCTCATCTTTTCATTCGGATCATCAACATGTTCTATTGCTTTGTTCATAAAATTGGACACCCCTTCACAGATGCGCATCAACTAATCCCTCCCATCAATTGGTATCCTACGGTACATCCAACTCGGTCGGTGACATCTTTAATTGAAGAAAATACCCAATTAGAATATATATATATGCATGTATTTAGTTTACCTAGTATATATCTCCACTCTCTATAGGGGGTTAGGCTTTATCCCGTTCTGGATCGTCTCCTCACTTAGTGCCATTCACAAGGTGCGTGTTTATAATATTTTAAGAAAATTTCAAGCATCACCTCCCCATGGTCTTCAAGTACACGAAATAGACCAAGACAACTTAGTCTAAGTATGCACTTTCGAAGAACATATGTAGAGACACCGGTGAAAAATCCTCAAAATATTATAAACACGCACGCACCTTGTGAATTAGCAGGCTAACCTAAGTGAGAGACATAACATCGATATGATCCCAATGAGGGGACTATTAGGCATTCACTCTCTCTTGAGTGAATGTCAAGCAAGTTTCTAAGTTTCAAAGTATATTATATATATATATATATATATATATGTATTGAGAGTGTATTGCAAGAGAAGAGAGTATTATTGAGTTTATTGAAAATTATGGAAAAATAAGCAAATGTTACTTAGTTTATTTTGCCTATGATAAACTAAGTAAGTGGTACTTAATTAGTTTATGAGAATTGTTATTTGGAATCTATAGAGATTATTGTTCGACATCCACTCCTATAAACACAATTATGAAACGGGTTTCTAAGTTTCATAGCGATTAAATTTATAATAAGTACTAGGAGAAGAGTCAATCTAAGTTTCATATTAGTTGCGATTGCGATTAATAGTACTCAGCAGGTTCTCGGCGATGTCGGACAAAAAAAAGGGTCGTAGTTCTGTTTTGTCCTATACTCTATTAATAAAGTTAATTGAATTTCTGCGGACATTCCTCAACATTCCACCATATGAGATGACAACATCCGAAGGAGTTCCATTAAGTTATTGAACAAAGTTCCAAGTTAAGCAACCCCTACAGATGAGCGAGCGATCACTTCTCTACTATGAATGAATCATTGCACGATATGGGTTCAATCCATGCTTATGAAAGCTTCTCACCACTCAAATACCCATCGAGGAATTTGGAATGGTGAGAAAGTTTTCTATGTCATGGATTGGACCCATATCAGGCAATGATTCATTCCTAGTAGAGAAGTGATCGTTTCGCTCATCTAGAGGGTTGCTTAACTATAACTTTGTTCAACAACTTAATGGCACTCCTTCCGTATGTTGGCATCTGTTATGATGGAACAGTGAGGAATGTCTTCAATAATTCAATTAACTTTATTATTCGAGTATAAGACACAAACAGAAACTACGACCCTTTTTTTAAAATTGTTGTCGAGGAACCGGTTGGAGTACTATTAGCTGCAACTATGTCGAACCCTGCATAAAAGGAAGTGCATCATTTAATTTATATGTTATTATATTTGAAAATTGTGGCAAACTAAGCAAATATGGTATTTGGTTTATTTTACCAATGAAAAACTAGGTAAATGCTACCCAGTCAACATGTATTTTATTTTATTTATTGAATATGTAGACAACTTATTATTCGATCAGTTACTTTTAATTGTAGAAAACTAAGCAAATTCTACTTAGTTTATTATTTTATTCAGTTACTTCAGTTTTTTATGTAATGGAAAACTAAGCAAATGCTACTTAGTTTAAGATAATTATTGTATTTTATTTTATTTTACTATATTTATTTTATATGTTATTTATTTTTTTATTATATTATATTATTTAAATTAATTAATTTTAATATATTCTAGTTTATTATTAAATTTATTTTAAAATTAATTTATTATTATACTTTTATTTATTTATGTATTTTAATTTAATTTATTTTATTTTGTATTATTTTATTTTATTTTATTTTTTACTATATATGTTTTACTTTAATTTAATTTAGTTAAATTAAATTAAATTAATTATTTATTTATTTATTTATTTTATTATATTTATTTTATTTTATTTTTTATAATATTATATTAAATAATAAAGTAAATTTATTTTATTGTATTAAATTAAATTAAATTTATTTTATTTTATTTTTAATTATATTATATTAAATAATAAAGTAAATTTATTTTATTTTAAAGTTTATTATATTATATTATATATATTATATTATATTATATAATTTATTAAAGTTATTTAAAGCTCCTCTAGTATTTTTGTATTAATTTATTAATTTATATAAATATTTATTTATTATATTATAATATATTGTCTTTTATATAGTTAATTAAATATTTATTTATTACCATCTATAACTTCCATGAAATTGATTGGAAATTCCATTGAATTAATACTTAACACCAAAATAAAGGAAGTCTTCATTGATTCACAAATTAAAAACAATCTTTGAAATCGAACAACGCAAATTAAGTTTATCACACTGCATTATAACTCCTCAATATAGACATTATAACTGGTTGGGCACAAATTAAACACCAATACAGTAAACCAATATAAGTCACCGAGCAACATCTCAGTCTCAAAATCAGTTTCATACCAAACAGAATTTAGCAAATTATCACAGAAAATCCCAATTTCAAAAACACTGCAAAGGAAATTTAGGGTTCAACAACATTTCAATAGAATATTTCAACACTATCAACAATATTTCAACACTTTCAACAACATTTAAACAGAAAATTTAGGGTTCAAAGTACTTATTCCCAAATTTATGCATAATCATATACATATCTGAAAATTAAGGGTTCTAAATTTAAAATTAATTGAAAAAACTAACCTTAAATTAGGAGGAGAGAGAGGACTAGAGAGAGAGAGAGAGAGAGGAGGTGAGGGAGGCCGTGAGGCTTGACCAGGAGATGGGGTGCCAAGACGAGGAGAGGTCTGGACGGTGTGAGGAGAGGGACGGGAGGAGAGGAGGAGAGAATGCAGTGGCAAGTGAAGAGAGAGAAAAAAGAGGAAAGAAATGAGGAGAAAGTGAAGTGAGACTCGCGTCTGTTAGTGTGTAGGTTTTAAGGACTATTTCTGACGGAACTCAGTCGGGATTAATTCAGTCGATGATAAAGTATCCTCGACGGATAATCAGTCGATATTAATAGTTCTTCTGTCGAGGTTGTTATTGGTATTTGGAGGAAACTTTTTGCGCCCACAAACATGGTATAGGATCATTGAATTCAATCGAAGTTGTACTAGTCTCGAGTGAATTATTAACAACTGAATATTCCGTTGGTAATAAGGTAATTCCGAGCGAAACCATTCAGTCGACCTTAATTCCGTCGTAAATATTCCTATTTGTGAGATCTCAAATTTTATGAAATAAAAGTATTCAATTTTTTTATTTTGGTAAATAGTTAAATTGATAAAAGTTTAAAGTTAAGGGTGATATTTGAAAATTTTTCAAAGTAAGAAAGTTTTCATAAAATAATTGGTGATAAAAGTACAATAATACGTGTGGTTGCATAGTAGCACACGGTATTAATTATTGATGCTTACGTGAGAAGTCACTCAGTTATATTCAATTATTGCTACAGTAATTGCTGCATCATATCTCTCATATTATTGATTCAATTGTTGTCACAGTATCATCTGCATAATATGTTATATTATTAAATCAATAATTGAGACGACAAAGTTATTCATATTATTATTTGCAATATTGATAATGTCTAGAAGTTTTGTCAATGAGACGTTTGGTCACCTAATTGCGTGCCAATAAGGAGAAATCCTTATCAGAAAGCTCCCTCTTTCCTGGGAACGACCTGGTTGTTAAATATTGTGAGTTACAATATTAATGATGAATAAGTTCGTGTTGATTAAAGATGAATTGATAGTTTCATTGTGTTGGGATTATTAGTGTTAGTGGAAATCGACATCTATTCTGATAATAATTGATGTCTGGAGGTTATATTGACCAATCGGGTAATGCTTAGGATAAATGAGCAATTAATTGCTATTAATTCACATGCTTATAACTATGTGTTCACATGTGTGTACTATTGATTCACATGATTTACTATTAGGGGAGTTGGTGCAAGATTGATAATACTTACATGACTAAATTAAAAATGGAGGTATAGATGAAGGTACTATACTATAATTAATTTTTTCACATGTTTAGAACTATTGAGTCACATGAGTTACTATTGATTCACATGATTTACTATTAGGGGAGGTGGTGCAAGTTTGATAATACTTGCAGGACTAAATTAAAAATGAAAGAAAAGTTGAAGGTATTATACTGTAATATATCGAGCCCCAAAACGTGCAATTATCGAAACTATATTTTCCTATAAATAGAAGCTCATTCTTCCTTCATTTCTCACCAATTCACTAAGTCTCACAAGAGCAATTATAGAGATAGAATCTATAGAGAGAAAGAAGAAGAGTAGTCTGCTACTTCACTACTCCAGTATCCAGTCTTCTAATGAGGTAAGGGGTATTATTTATTTCATATTCTGAAGAGATATTATTTTTGGTATTCGTATGAATATTATTTTCGTTAAATATTTGTAAGGGATGTTATTACTGTGGTAAGGGGTATTATTTATTTCATATTCTGAAGAGATATTATTTTTCGTATTCGTATGAATATTATTTTCGTTAAATATTCGTAAGGTATATTATTACTGTGGTAAGGGTATTATTCTTTCGTATTCATGAAGAGAGTTATTTTCTTTCAATACTCGTAAGAGTTGTTATTCCATTCTTTATTATTATGTTGGAATAACATGTCTATGCCAAGCAATCGCATACATGGTGAAATTCTTACGTTATTCCATTCTTTATTATTACGTTGGAATAACTCGTCTGCGTATGTCTATCGCATGCGTACGGTGAATTCTGTTGTTATTCCATTCTTTATTATTCTATTGGAATATCACATGCGTGCGGATTACGCATAACTTGGTTCCATTCTTTATTATTACATTGGAATATCTTGTCTGTCTGCGGATTACGCATGACACGGGTTCTATTTTTTTATTATTCTATTGGGAATAACTTTCAGATATGCGATCTATCGTATGTCGGTGAATTCTTACATTATTCCATTCTTTATTATTACATTGGAATAACTTTCGTCTATGTGGATTACCACATGCATGGTGAATGATCCTTCAGTATTCATTCCTTATTAAATTGTGAAAATGATCGTCTTATGTGGATTACTGCATGAACGATGAAAATCCATTCTAGTTTAAGTATATTCTATATATACTCGTATGAGATATCATTTTTTTGTATTAAGTCATGGAATATCATTTTCTTTGGTATTTTTTTTATGAGTTACTATTCACGGAGTTACTATTCATCGATTCTTATTCACTCTAGTATTATTCACTCTCGTATTATTAGGGGCACTTTTCGTGTCGAAGTATTATTCACGAGTTACTATTCACAAGTTCTTATTCACCCAAATTACTATTCACCCGAATATTATTCACCGTGTATTTGGGGTCCTTTTCATGCTGCGGAGTACTATTCACGAGGTATTATTCTAGAAAGTACTATTCATAGGGTACTATTATTGCAGGTACTATTTACCGAAAAATACATTTCTTTTCTGTCCAAATTATTTTTGGTACATGAATATTATTCTTGAATTTTACTCCACAAAACAGTATCATGTTGACAATTTAGATATTTTTAAACTCTAGATAAATTTAAAGTCTTTAATATTTATCCTTGAATTCGTTTGATTAATGCTTATATCATTGTCATCATCCTCATGCTTATATTATGATGAGAGTCATCTTTGGCTTACGTGCATAGATGGACTGTTGATTATTGGTTTTACAGTTGTATATCTTTGGCTTACGTGCAAAGATCGACTGTTGATTATTGATTTTATAGTTGTATATCTTTGGCTTACGTGCAAAGATGGACTGTTGATTATTGGTTCTACGGTTGTATATCTTTGACTTACGTGCAAAGATGGACTGTTGATTATTGGTTTTACAATAGTATATCTTTGGCTTATGTGTTAAGATGAACTGTTAATTGATATCTTTGGTCGTAGTGCAAAGATGAACTGTTAATTGATAGCTTTGGCCCGTAGTGCAAAAATGGACAGGTGTATGACATGATCATGACCACTTGTGATACTAATGAATATCCTTGGTCGTAGTACAGGGATAATTCGATGATGTGATTGGCATGATCATGACCATTAGTTAACAATTGAATGTCTTAGGTCGTAGTGCACTGACAGACAATTGATTGGTATGATCATGACCATTAGTTTTATAGTTGAATATCTTTGGCCAGTAGTGTAAAGATTGGTATGATCATTGTTATTACATTTGAATATCTTTAGCCTTTGGGGTAAGGATATTGTGTAAATGTTCTATTAAACCTTTGTGGCAAGGAGAAATTGTTGATTCACATTATTATAAACATAAATTGTGAATTTAACTAACATCTTTGGTGGTTCAGGTGAAGACAAGTGATGAAAGTTCTACTTGTCTTGGGTATAATAAAGAACTGTTGATGAGTATTACAGGGATAAAATTGATGATAAACTTTTAAATCATAGAAAATAGTAGATATCATGCTCTACTTGACTCTTCTAATGGATTGCTTATTCCGCTGCAGTTGTTGATCTAAAACTTATTATCTATTGTATTCTATCAGTTGTTATATTGTTATAAGCTAAGGATAATTTATTCTTCATTATCTTAGTCATAATATTTCTTACTAGGCTAGTTGAGCTCACCCTTTTCTTTCACTATTCTCTTCATGAAATGAGAATATAGTTGGGACGAGTCGGGAATTGAGTGATTCATCCGGGATAAGAGGCTTTAGTAGTCCCTCACTATTACGTGAAATAGTGTGATAATAATTGTAATGAGGACTCCTTTGAGAGTGGATATTATCTGAAAGGCAATATTCATGTTTAAACTCTAAATTTATGTTTTATCGTCGATTGCATTTGACGGTTGTATAATTAAGTTTGTAGTTGAGTTCTGTCCCATGTATCTGGCGACCCAAGATGGGTGATGTATACCTGTTTTGGGGGCGTCACACTATTTCTTGTAGTGAATGAAAGAGGTACCCATTTTTAACCCTATTGATTACATTATAAACATTTTTATCAAGAAATTAATATATATATATATATATATATATATATATACACACACAATTATTATATAATGTACTGGGATTTAGTGATCAGATTAATTCTATACTTGGATATATATTTGTGCACAAAATTTTTACTTAACTCTATGCAACATATGTTACAAAAATTTGATCATCGCTCAATAATATACTATCTTCTTATTATATTTTAATTTATTAATTACACGTATAAATTTATTATTAATAAAATAAATAATTCCGTCACAATGTGGGAATTTATATCTAGTGTATTACTAAAATCTATACATTTTAGATATATATTTCTATGTTAACATGAGAAAAATCATGTCCACAATTTTTTTCTTCAACTAATCACTATTCCCAATAATTAATCGACATGTTCAGGCCAATAATTAAGCTTGGAAATGACCCGTTAACAATTAACGAAATGCAATTGCTTTTAAGGACTTTTAATGGATAGATTCGATTAGACTTTCTCAATCTCAGAATTTAATTAAGACCTCACCAGCTGTATTATTGTAGAATATATAATTTCTTCGTAGAAAAATATGACATTGCGTTACCTCTTTTTTTTATAACAAAAACAGTCCAAATATAAATTAAAAATCTTATTCATTAAAAGCATCAGGTAAAACAATTTTTTTGTCCCTTAATATATGACGTTTTAGAATTTTAAATAAACATTAATTGCGTAGTTTCTAATATTATCTCAAGTATTAAATATAATTTTAATTTTTTACTATTTTTGTCTGATAAATAACAATATCTTTTTTCAATATAAATATAATATAGTCATTTGATATTATATTTAATATTTTATAATTATTTTTTTAATATTTATGCATAATTTTAAAAATTATTTATATTAAGGGAGGGAGTATTAATTAAGCAACTTACGTTACGTGTTCTTCTTTTTAAATTCATCCCTAGTCAATATCACAAGCCATCAATTTTATGGATATGTATTGACCCAATGAAACGCAACTGGACTTTGGGCCAATTTGGACCACCAACTGATTTTTGGACTATTGTAATGATAAATAAATAATAATACTAAATTCATGAATTGATATTTGATGGTCATTTTGTGGATATGGCTCGAGGTGTCATCGTTATTTGGAGTCTAAAATTAAAATGTAATAATTAATATAAGTTGTTTAAAAAAAAGTATAAGACATTAATTATTAGAGGAACTCATTTAAATTTATATTAAAAAACATACACATGACATAATACTTACTGATGATATATTCTATTATACGTGCAGGTGTTTCATAATGCTATATATTTTCTTGATTAGTGGAAGGAAGATATGAAACATGAGGAGAATAATAAGGACGGATCCAGTCTCATAGTTCAGTAGGGTCAAATTTTTAAAAAAAAATTACGAATATAAATTTCATAAAATAACTTATAAAACTAAATAATCTTCAAATATTATTTATAATAACATTTTTCGAGGTTTCATTACTTAAAATTGTTGCATGATAGCCTTATTTTTAATATTATAAAAATATCACGCTCAATGTATGTTACTAAACAGTCATTTATCCATTCATCTCCCATTTGGTTACGGAGTTCATTCTTCACGATATTCATGGTTGAAAATGTCCTTTCAACAGTTGCAGTAGCAACATGCAAAAGTAGAGCCAATTTCAGCAACAAATAGACTTGGGGATACACATCATTCTTTCTTTTCTGAACCAACATTTGAGCCAATTCACCAATTCCTTTTATACTCGAAAAATTGGGATCATTTCTCATATCCACAATATAATTTTGGAGTTGACCATCAAGTGACAAAAGTTCCATACCATCAAATTCTGAAGGGTAAAGTTTTGCAAATTCACATAATTTTTTATTGTCAAATGTCGAGAAAGAATCACGTGGGTCAAGACATGTTATACTTGAAAGTAACTCTGTATTTGTGTTATCAAAATGGTCATTCAACTCCCCAAGTTGACTATCAATCACAGTGAAAAATAATTGAACCCTAAAGCGATGAAGGTTTGTGATTTCTTCAATATTGCGTCATGGTCTTCCTGGAAACACAAAAATATCCTCCATCCTCGGGACAACTATGTTATGCAATGCAAAAAATTAACAAGTTTCCGCTAACAAATCATCTCAGTTTTCTCTTATGCATTATAATCGTTGCTTGGTTACATTGACTAGAGCTATTGCGTTTACGATGTCTTGATCTTTCCTCTGTAAGGCTTGTGATATATAAGTCATTTGTAATTCTCATGTCCCCTTTCAATAAGTGTAACAAGAAAACAAACTCAAAATCAAAATCATGCATGAATTTAAAAAGTGTACTAGCTTCTGTACTTTTCTCCCCTTCGACATCATCTGCTACAAACTCGAGCACATCCATTATTGGAGAAAACAAGGTAATAACACTCAAAATTGTTTTAAAATGTGAACTTCAATGTGACGCCCCCAAAATAGGTATACATCACCCATCTTGAGTCGCCAAATACATGGTACAGAAATCAAATATAATTTTTTTTTAATACAACTGTCGTGTAAAAATACAACAAAACATAGCTGAGTTTTTACATGAATATTGTCTAATAGACAATATCCAAACTCAAATTCAATCCTCATTACATTTATTATCACACTAAGTAGTGAGGACTACTAAAATAACCATCTCGGGATGAGTAAACTCCATTCTCGACTAGTCCCGACTACGTTCTCATTTCCTGAAGAGAATAATGAAAGCAAAAGGGTGAGCTCAACTAGCCCAGTAAAAAATATTATGACTAAGATAATACAGAATAAATTATCATTAGCCTTCAACAATGTTAAAGCGATAAAATCTGATAAACATCAAGTTTAATTGCGGTGAACAAGCGATCCATTAAAAGAGTCAAGTAGAACATGATATCTACTATCTTCTATGATTTAAAAGTTTTTCATCCACTTTATCGCTTAGACTCGACAATAAATAAACCACATCATCGAATCATCCCTATCTACGGGCGAGGATATTCATATAATCATCGATGGTCGTGATTATCTTAGAATAATCCACTTGTCATAATCATACCAACAAGCGTCCATCAATGCACTACGGGCCAATGAGAACTTTTATCACATCATTTGTAACATTACGGGTCATGATTATACCGAATGATCCATGGTCATAATCATACCAATCAACAGTCCATCTATGCACGCAAGTTAAAGATGACTTTCATCACAATATAAGCATGATGATGATGACAATGATATAAGCATTAATCAAACGAAATCAAGGATAAATATTAAAGACTTTAAATTTATCCAAAGTTTAAAAATATTCAAATTGTTAACATGATACTGCTTTGTGGAGTAAAATTTAAGAATAATATTCATGAATCAAAAATAATTTGGACAGAAAAGAAATAAATTTTTTGGGTAAATAGTACCTCGTGAATAGTACCATGTGATTAGTACTTCGGAAATAGTACCTCGTGAATAGTACCTCGGCATGAAAAGTGCCCTAAATACCCGAGTGAATAATATTCGAGTGAATAGTAATCGGGTAAATAGTAACTCGTGAATAGTAATTCGTGAATAGTACTCTGACATGAAAAGATCAATAATTATCAAGAAAGCTCAGAATAATATTTCCATGAAAAGATACTGGATGAAGCGCAAATATCAAGGATATTCTACTAATTTCATGGAGTATAGAAGCAATACTTTAACAGAATGAGGGTATAATCAGGAATATGAGACGAAATAATATTACTCACATACTACAAAGTATTGAAGAAAATATTATTCCTTATGAATACTGAACAAAATAATATCTCTTACCTCAGAAAAAGACTGGATACGGGAATAGTGAAGTAGCAGACTTCTCTTCTTCTTTCTCTCTATAACTTCTCTCTCTATAATTGCTCTTGTGAGTCTTAGTGAATTGGTGAGAATGAAACAAGAATGAACTTCTATTTATAGGAAAATATAGTTTTGATAATTGTACGTTTTGAGGCTCAAAATATTACAATATAATACATTCATCTTTTCCTCCATTTTTAATTTAGTCCTACAACTATTATCAAACTTGCATCACCTCTACTAATAGTACATTATGTGAATCAATAGTTCTATACATGTGAAAAAAATAGTTACAGTATAGTAGTACCTTCATCTATTCCTCTATTTTTAATTTAGTCATGTAAGTATTATCAATCTTGCACCACCTCCCCTAATAGTACATGCATGTGAATCAATAGTACATTCATGTGAACAAATAATTATAAGCATGTGACTTAATAGTAATTAATTGCTCATTTATCCGATTAATTACCTGATTGGTCAATATAACCTTATCGAAATAAAAGTCGATTTCCACTAACACTAATAATTCCAACACAATGGAAATATCAATTTCATCTTTAATCAACACGAATTTATTCATCATTAATATTATAACTCACAATATTTAACAACAAGATCATTCCCAGGAAAGAGGGGGCTTTCCGATAAGGATTTCTCCCTATTGGCGTGAAATTAGGTGACCAAAGCTCTCCTCGATAGAACTTTCTAGACATCGTCAATATTGCAAATAATAATATGAATAACTTTTTTGTCTCAATTATTGATTTAAAAATATAAAATATTATGCAGATGATACTGTGATAACAATTGAATCAATAATATGAGAGATATTATGCAACAATTACTGTAGCAATAATTGCGTATAACTGAGTGACTTTTCATGTAAGCATCAATAATCAATATCGTGTGCTACTATGCAACCACGCATATTACTTTACTTTTACCACCGGGTATTTCAACAGTTTAACGGTAAAACTTTTGCCGTTATTTTTATAAAAAGATATTTTTGTCGTTTTCTCATTTCGACAGTAATTCCGTTGTGGGGTCCACCAATGATTGTACCGTACGAATATTCCCTGATGAAACGAATATTCCCCGACCAACCTAATATTTTATGAAAACTTGCATACTTTGCAAAATTTATAAATACTACCCACAATTATAACATTATATCATATCCACACCTTAATACTAAAAAAAATATTTTGAGAAATTAAATCTTTATTCATAAAATTTGGGGTCTTACAACCTCCCCTCCTTATGAAATTTTGCCCTCGAAATTTATGTACGTACCTGGTATATCGAAGAGGTGAGGATACCTTGTTTAGATTCTAACTATTAAGGTATAACCTTTGAGCGTAGAATATATTCCTTACTATCCAACATTTTAACATGTATCTCCTCATAGGTTAAATCTTCTGCTATCTCGTATAGTTCTAATTAAATAATGTGGTTCAAGTCTTCCACATATTTATGTAACATCGATACGTGAAAAACGTTATGAACACGCGACATACTTGGCGGTAAGGCGAGTCTATAAGCCACAGTTCCTACTCGATCGAGGATTTCAAATGGATCAATAAAATTGAGGGTTGAGATTTCCTCTCTTCGTCGATTATTGCTTCTAGAATAAAGCCCTCTTGAACCTTCTTCTTCACATTCATCAGCTCTGAGTCTGTAGCTTGAGCGGCTTTAACTTTATCGATTAAAGTCGGTTCTAATCGTATATTCGTTATCTTCACGTAGGTTCCTAGAGTCTTTAACTCTATCTTCATCATTTGTAAGTTATACGAAATTGGTCTATGTGTTAGCAATATCGTACTCGTAAACACATACGATCTTCTACTCAATGCGTCAGCTACCACATTCACTCTTCCACGATGTTATTGAATGGTATGATCATAATCTTTCAACAGCTGAAGCCAACGTCGTTGTCGTATATTGAGTTCCTTTTGGGTGAAGAAATATTTGAGGCTTTTATGATCTGTATAGATCTCCACTTTCTCCCCATACAGGTAATGCCTCCATATTTTAAGCGCAAAAATGATAACTGCCAACTCTAGATAATGAGTAGGATAATTTCTCTTATATTCTTTGAGTTGTTGTGAGGCATAGGCTATGACTTTCCCATGTTGCATGAGAACACATCCTAAACCTTTGCCTGAAGCATCGCTGTATATGAAAAATCCCTCTGAACTAGATGGTATTGTCAGAACAGGTGCTGAAATGAGTCTCCTCTTGAGTTCTTGAAAACTCTTCTCACATTCCTCGCTCCAACCGAATTTTGTATCTTTTCGATTCAAATTTGAGTTAATGGAGTAGTGATTCGAGAAAACCCTTTACGAATCTCGATAAGTAACCAAGTAAGAAAACTACGTACTTGATCGCGGACTTAGGTTGCTCCGGCTTTGAATTGCTTCAATCTTTCTTTGGGTGATAGATATTCCGTGATTTGATATCACGCGCCCAAAGAATTCTACTTCTCAAGCCGAACTGCATTTTTTCAACTTGGCATATAACTTATTTTACTGAAGCTTTTGGAGTATCAGCCTCAAGTGTTTCTCATGATCTTCACGGCTTTTGGAGTAAATGAGGATGTCATCAATAAAGATGACCACAAAGTGATCCAAATATTCCTTGAATACTCAGCTCATCATATCCATGAAGGCATCAAGAGCATTAGTCAATCCAAATTACATTACTAGAAATTCATAATGCTCGTACCGAGTTCTGAAAGAAGTCTTTGGAATGTCATCAGTTTTAATCTTTAACTGATGATATCCAAAATGAAGATCGATATTTGAAAAGAATTTAGTGTGACGCCCCCAAAATAAGTATACATCACCCATCTTGAGTCGCCAAATACATGGTACAAAAATACATATATAACTTAATAATACAACTGTCGTGTAAAATACGACAAAACATAAACTGTGAGTTTTAATAAGAATATTGTCATCTAGACAATATCCACACTCAATGGAGTCCTCATTACATTTATTGTCACACTATTTAACAGAATAGTGAGGACTAATAATGCTATCATCTGACCGAAAAATCACTTCGTTCCCAGGCTCATCCCGACTATATTCTCATTTCACGAAGAGAAACGGTGAAAGAAAGGGTGAGCTCAACTAGCCCGATGAAATATTATGACTAAGATAATGCAAATAAATTATCATTAGTCTTTAACAATATTAAAGCAGATAAAATACAATAGACATCAAAGTTTAGCTATGGTAGGAATAAACAATCCATTAGAAGAGTCAAGTAAAGCATGATATCTACTATCTTCTATGATTTAAAATATTTTCATCAATTTTATTCTTTGAGACTCGACAATAAATAAACCAAATCATCTAATCATCCATGTACTACGGGCCAAGGATATTCATTAAATCATCAATGGTCATGACTATACCGAATAATCCCTGGTCATAATCATAACAAAAAATAATTCATCTTCCACGTAAGCCAAAGATATACAACTGTAAAACCAATAATCAACAGTACATCTTGCACGTAAGCCAAAAATATACAACTGTAAAACCAATAATCAATAGTACATCTTGCACGTAAGCCAAAGATATACAACTGTAAAACCAATAATCAATAGTCCATCTATGCACGTAAGCCAAATATATTCAATTGTAAAATCATTTTTTTAAAGTGTAGCTAAAAATACTAGCCCTATCATGCTTAACTCCAGAAATTCCAATATCTAGACACAATCTTATATATGTTAACGTGAGCCTCCACTTTAAATTTTGTGGACATCGAAGTTATAGAACTCCAGTTATAGCCATTTTCGTCAGAAAATCACACAAATTAAAATAGTCATAACTTGGTCATTTTAAGTCGGAATGAGCTCATTTTTGGACAGTAGGTACTTTATACCATATATTTTCATGTCCCAAAAGTCCGGAATTTATTTCACAAACTAAGTGGCCAAAAATGCCCTTTTAAATTTCTGGGCAGTAGCTTTTTGGTACTTTGCAGTTTTTGACTCCTTTGCTAAAATCAGTCCACATGAAAATCTACAACACCTTTTCCAGTGATTCCACTTGGATAAGTTAGAAAACTCATAGATCTAATTCTAGAACTTGACCACACTCAAAAAGAAGAAATAGTCTTATTAATTTCATCAGACCAATGCTTTTATTATGACTTTCATCATAATCAACAGTCCAATGCTTATATTATGACTTTTTTCATAATCCACGTAAATAGATCATTTCTACAATTTAATAAGAAATGAATATAAAGGATCATTCACCATGCATGTGGTAATCCACATATACAGGTTATTCTAACAGAATAATAAAGAATGGAATAACAAAAGAATTCACCGTAAATGCGATAGGCAGCATGAAGACGGGTTATTCTCAGCGAGAATAATAAAGAAGCGAAACCGGTCGAGGCGTAGTCCTTGCCGGCGGTGATATTCAACAGAATAATAAAGAACGGAACCGGTCAAGCAAAAATTCTCACCAGATGAGGATATTCCAACAGAATAATAAAGAATGAAATAACATGAGAATTTCACCGTGTATGCGGTACTTCAGCGTAAACGGAGTTATTCCAATGAGAATAATAAAGAATGGAATAACAATGAGAATTTCACCATGTATGCGATATTTCGCATAGACAGGTTATTCTAGCATAATAATAAAGAATAGAATAACAACAGAATTTCACCATGTATGTAGTACTTGGCATGAATGAGGTTATTCTAACGAGAATAATAAATAATGGAACGGTCATGCGATAGCTTGCACGAACGAGGATATTAAACAGAATAATAAAGAATGGAATAATAGAAGAATTTCACCATGTATACGGTACTTGGCATACAGAGTTATTCAACATAATAATCTGAGAATGGAATAACAGAAGAATTTCACCATGTATACGGTAGTCCGCGTATACAGATTATTCCAACAGAATAATAAGGAATGGAATAATAATAGCTCTCTTCATGGATAAGAAAGAAATAATACCCCTTACTATAATAATAATATCCCTTACGAGTACAACAAATAATATCCCTTACCTTAGAAGAACTGGATATTGGAAAAGTTAAGTAGCAGAATACTTTTCTTCTTTCTCTCTATAGTTTCTCTCTCTAGAGTTTCAATGAATTCGTAAGAAATAATGAAGGAATGAACTTTATTTATAGAAGAGCGAAAGTAGCTCTTGGTCTTAACGAAGGGTAAAATGACTCTTGGTAATATTGAAGAGACAACTACTATTTGCGAAGGGGCAATTAACTCTTGGAACTCAAGAAGAGACAAGTAACTCTTGGAAAAGCTGAAGGAAAAATAACTCTTGGAAAGCCCGAAAGGACAAGTTACTATTAAAACTTTAAACCAACGATCCATATTGATTTACTATTATAATTTCAACCAATGATGCAGAAAAATTAGCACTTCTCCTCATGGAATAATATTGTACCCAAAAATGATTTGAATGAAAAGAAATATATTTTTCGGTGAATAGTGCTGATGAATAGTACCGACATGAAAATTACTCTAAATAATAAAGTGAATAATATTGGGTGAATAGTAATTTGGATGAATAGTAAGAAGTGAATAGTAACTTCGTGAATAGTACTCAAAGACACGAAAAGTGCCCGAATACCAGTGAATAATACTAGAGTGAATAGTAACGGGTGAATAATAACTCGTGAATAATACTACTCAAAGCACGAAAAGTGCCCCGAATAATTGGATTGAACAATATAACCTCCAGACATCAATTATTATCGAAATAAATATCGATTTCTACTAACACTAATAATTCCCACACAATGGAACTATCAATTTCATCTTTAATCAACACGAACTTATTCGTTTTTCAATAAACGAATAGCTTTATGGCTTGATATGATAGTGATTGACTTTAATGGTTTGGTTGCTTAAAATTTCATAATAGGCTGGTTAGGAATATGAAAGCTAACCACTTTATGAAAATAATCAATTTTTGCATGATGAATAGTTTACCAATCAATCCCTAAAATCACATCAAATGCAAGTATTTTCAAAGAGATAATATCGACAGGTAATGTGCGGTTACTGATTTGAATCAAACAAGACTTATAAACAGTGGATGTAATGAAGGTTTCTCCCAATGGAGTTTCAACAGATAAATCAAAGTCTAATTTCTCCGGGGTCAAGTTCACACGTTAAACACAACTAGGTGAAATAAAAGAGTGAGTAGAACCGGTATCTAACAAGGTATAGACTTCCTAATAGTTTATGATTAACTTACCCGTGATAACTTCGTTTGGGTTCCTCAACAAATGCTCTTACTTAAAATACTAACTTTGGCTTGTCTGAGACATCCTTTGGCGTCACCATCCCAATTGGACTTGACTTTACTACACGACAAAATCGAGCTAGGTGACCTTCTCTTCCATAATTAAAACACGTTTTGGGTTCCTGCGTACAGTTTGGACGAATGTGTCCCTCTTGTCCGCATTTGAAACATACGACCGGTGGTCGTTCTTCTTCCTTTGAAACGGTCTTGATAGCCTGCTTTGGCGTCCTTTGGTCATTATTGAATCTTCTCTTCTTAAAATGTTCCCACTTAGTTCACACTTTCTATTATTCTTGCCATGATTACCCTTTGAAGTGGTTACCATTTCTTGCCTGATAATTTCCTTCACGATGGTTATCGTTATTCCGATGGCCATTGCCATCGGTACGATTATTATCGTGTTGTTGGTCGTTGCCTTTTGGTTGAGCTGACTCATTATCCCCCTCCATAACTGAGCCCTATTCACAACATCCAAATATAAACAAAGTTTGTGAGAAATGAGATATTGACGTATTTCAGGTTTCAAACCTCTTAGAAATATTCACGTCATTCGCTCCTCATTATCAACAAAATGGGATGAAAATCGGGATAACTCGGCAAACTTATCCTCATATTGCGACACTGTCATATTGTTTTGCTCCAACTTGATGAATTCGACCTCCTTCATGTGACGAATACTTTCGGGAAAGTACTTGTCGTTAAACAATTCTTGGAACTTCTCCCAAGACATCTTTAGTGCGAAAAGATGATTAAGTTTTACAGAATTCTATCAGTAATCTGCTTCTTCACGCAACATAAAGGTGGCAAAGAGAACCTTTTGCCCCTCTAAGCATTCCAAGACATCAAATATCTTGGTGATCTGCTTTAACCATGTCTCCGCCTTAAGTGGTTCTGGCTTTCCCAAAAACTCCGGCGGTCCTAACTCCTTGAACTTCTTAACGGTGACCAACCGTGAGTTTCCATTGTTTACACTTGCATTTTGAACATGAGTCTCTCTCGTTTGGTTTTGTATAAATTCTAAAAATTTCCTAAACATACCATCATTCGTCATTTGGTCGGTGTTGTTGTTTACACAAGGATTATTGCCTTCCTGATGCATATTATCCTGGTTATTGATCGTCGGTGACTCAACGGTCTCATGTGCTTCATTGCTTATCTCAACATTTTTAGATGTCATTCTCAAACACTGTAACAAAACAAGGGTTAATTGATATACCACATATTATCCCTATACTCTGACCGACCAATTAAATAACAAATAACTTAGGTAGGTCATACTAACAAAGGATTAACCCGTCTCTCCCCTCCTAGTTCTTGTCTTACATCTCAGCCAGGGATGATATCCCTAAGCTTTGATACCAACTGTGACGCCCCCAAAATAGGTATACATCACCCATCTTGAGTCGCCAAATACATGGTACAAAAATCAAATACAAACTTCTTTAATACAACTGTCGTGTAAAAATACGACAAAACATAGCTGAGTTTTTACATGAATATTGTCTCATAAAAATATCCAAACTCAAATTCAATTCTCATTACATTTATTATCACACTAAGTAGTGAGGACTACAAAAATAACCATCTCGGACTGTCACTCCATTCCTTGACTAGTCCCGACTACGTTCTCATTTCTTGAAGAAAACAATGAAAGCAAAAGGGTGAGCTTAACTAGCCCAATAAGAAATATTATGACTAAGATAATGCATAATAAATTATCATTAGCATTCAACAGTGTTAAACTGATAAAATACAATAAACATCAAGTTTAACTGCAACGGAACAAGCAATCCATTAGAAGAGTCAAGTAGAGGCATGATATCTACACGCCTTCTATGATTTAAAAAGTTTTTCATCCACTTTATATTGAGACTCAACTTAATACATAAACCACATCATCAAATCATCCCCTACACCACGGGCGAGGATATTCATGTAATCATCAATGGTCATGATTATCTAGAATAATCCACGGTCATAATCATACCAACAAGCGTCCATGATACCTTTCTACAGCCCGATGATGACTTTTACCGCATCATTTGTAACACTTTACAGGGTCATGATTATCTTGAATGTTCCTTGGTCATAATCATACCAATCAGCGATCCATCTATGCACGTAAGCCGAATATGACTTTCATCTGATATAAGCGTGAGGATGATGACAATGATATAAGCATTAATCAAACGAAATCAAGGATAAATATTAAAGATTTCCAATTTATCCAGAGTTTTTAAATATCCAAATTGTCAACATGATACTGCTTTGTGGAGTAAAATTCAAGAATAATATTTCATGTATCAAAAATAATTTGGACAGAAAAGAAATATATTTTTTGGATGAATAGTACTTCGGGAATAGTACCTCGTAAATAGTACCCCTAACATAAAAAGTGCCCCAAATACCCGAATGAATAATATTTGAGTGAATAGTAACCAGGTGAATAGGAACCCATGAATAGTAACTCATGAATAGTACTCTGACATGAAAAGATCAATAATTATCAAGAAAGCTCAGAATAATATTTTTAAGAAAAGATATTGGATGAAGCGCAAATATCAAGGATATTCTACTAATTTCACGGAGTATAGAAGCAATACTTTAAGAGAATGAGGGTATAATCAGGAATATAAGACAAAATAATAGTATTCACATACTATAGAGTATGAAAGAAAATACTATATGTAACGGGATGAATTATTGAGTTGTGATTCTGAGGATAGAATCCTTTAAAGAGGGGAAAGATGTGACAACCGAGACTTTGTGATTTAATTTTAAATATTTATTAGATTGAATAAATATTTTTCAATGAATTAATTATTAGATTAAATTATTAATTGATGAAGTTGTGGTAGATTAATTTAATTATATGTGTTATATTTATTAAATTAATGTGGAGAATTTTATTATTCGAAGTATGTGATTATGTGAGCTTATTGTATTAAAAAAAATATTTAATAAGCTTAATGTTATTTTTTAATTAATTTAATTATTAATTAGAGATTTAATAATTTGATATTATTATTAAATGAGAAAATTTAATTATGTGACTATATGCATTATTGAGAAATCATTATATTTTATTTAAAGTAAATTAAATAAGATATTGATTTATTTTATAAAGGAGTGTGACATTATTTAAACTATATGATAATGTTTTATTAAATTAAATGGTTTTTGAATTATTTTCTTGCTAGCCAAACATGGCACTAAGGGAGGTTACAGGCAATTAACCCATGGTAGGTAGCTCGACCACCAATCGTCGATTCTTTTTACATTTATCATCGTCTTCTTCTTTTCTATTATTCTTCTAAGTCTGATAAAAACATCACAGAGAGAGAGTTTGAGAGAATTGTTGAGAGAGATTGCTTGGTGTTTGAGAATTATTGAGGAAGGCTTTAATTCATCTCCTATTATTTTATCTACGCTTGGGTAATTTCTTCAACCCAATTATTATTTTTACGTCTTTTAAGTTTCATGAATATGGCTTAAGTCTTCTGTGAATCTCTGTAAATTGGAAAGTTGATATAGGAATACATGTAATGATTTGAGTAGTATAGCATGTTTTATATATATATTGTGTGTTTCTATATCACCAATTTCATAAGATTATAACGTATATTATGACTTGTTGTTTCAAAAATTTACAGAGTACGTGATATGGCCATATGGCCTTATACGTGATTTTTATATGTCAAACATAAATTATTTTGTAAAATTCACACACTTATATGATTATGTATGCTAAAACGAACAAAACGAAATTTGAATGGTTGGATTTGGTTTTATAATGAATCCGTGGCGTTGAATTTTAGGAATTTATGTTCAACACTTCAAGAACATCAAGAACGGTACAATTTGCATGCTTTAATTCTATGATTATGTGTTTTAATGGGTTAAAATCACTCTATATATGTTGGGTAATGGTTATGTATAAATTCTAACATGTGGGTATGTTTAATTTTGGGAATTAATGATCAAGTAGTGTTTAATTCGCTGAACTCTGTGTTCTTGTGATGGGAATCAAATTGCAGAGTGTCGCTGCACGGCTAACTCAGAGGCGATGTCAGCGTCCTTGATGCTGCCATATGCTTAACCCCAAATACTAATGCCCTTGGCATGACATACTTAGTGAATGGTTAGAAATGAGTTTTTAAAAGTGTTCAAGTATAGAGATGTGTTGGTAACTTAGTCTAATGAATATAAAGACTTATTAGACCTATAATGAGATGTTAAAATAAATTCTTAACATGTCCATAACATAATTACGTGTGAATTGAATGATCAAATGCATAGTTACCTTATTGTTTGTGAAGTCTTAATTTTTGACAATAAGTGTAGTAATTGACTAAGTATAGTCATGAACTCGAGCTAAACAAAGAATAAACTTGTGATCTTTATTACGTGATAATTGATTGGTGTTGTTAACATGAATGATATGTAGGATTTAAATCAAAGAACGAGTTTTATTAACGTGTAATCTACGCACGAGGCAAGTTTCTTACCCTATACTTTCGTTGAGCAAGTTTCCTACCCTACTTGTTATCATTATTAAGTTAATTAATTCATCCTTCTATATTGAGTAAGTTATCATTATTATTGATCAAGTCTGTCTTGTATATTAAAGCCTATTAATCTTTCAAGCATGATTACATTATCTGATAGTTATCTATTGTATATCTTTTGAGATTTTATTCAAGTTAAATATTGATTCTTGTTAAACCTTGTTACTCACTAGCGAACCCTTAATGATTCGACTAGTCCATAGTTGATAAGCGTTCTAAATTCGGAACCCTTGATGAATTATCAAACCAAACTTCCTTTTAGTGCGGACTCGAATTGTCAAACCGATATGAACAACCTGTATAGGGATTATTTACGCTTTAGTATTAAGATATTGTGCACGCATTATGGTACTAAGGGTTGATCCCCAAGTATGAAGAAGAAGAGTCCATAGTCTTATGGTATTAAAGGTTTCAAGTAAAAACACTTGACAACTGGGACATAGTTCAAGTCTTATGACCCTCGAGAATTTTTTTTTGATTCTTGTTATTCATTCTTGATTCAAAAGTTGAGCTTTATATCGAAGTTATTATTTCTCTCGCATGTTATTATTCATTGTTATATTGTTATACTTGTGGGCAATCGTGCTCACTCTTGCGTAATAATAACATTGCGATTTAAACGAAAGAGAATGAGAACCTTCCCTTTAGTAAAGGCAAGGGCAAGCTTAGCAAGTAATGACGGCTGTTATATTACTATGGTTATGTAATTAGAATTGATGTTACTAAGACTTTTTGTTTATGTTTTCCACACAGATGTTTTAAGGTTAGAGTAACCTGGGATTTATTTATTATGCAGTTGATGTAACCCCATAAAGGGAGATTTATTATTTATTCTATTTATTGCATGGTTTGCATTTATTTATGGGTAGATAGATAGATGATGTTTGTACAGTGAACACCAAATCTTGTAGAAATGGAAGTACCGGATTTGGGGGTGTCACATTATTCCTTATGAATACTGAACAAAATAATATCCCTTACCTCGAGGAAGAAAAGCTGGATCTTTGGAATAGTGAAATGTGAGACTTTCTTCTTCTTTCTCTCTATAACTTCTCTCTCTATAATTGCTCTTGTGAGTCTTAGTGAATTGGTGAGAATGAAAGAATAATGAACTTCTATTTATAGGAAAATATAGTTTCGATAATTGCACGTTTTGGGGCTCAAAATATTAGAGTATAATACCTTCATCTTTTCTTCTATTTTTAATTTAGTCCTATATGTATTATCAAACTTGCACCACCTCCCCTAATAGTACATCATGTGAATCAATAGTTCAGTCATGTGAATCAATAGTTCTATACATGTGAAAAAATAGTTACAGTATAGTATCTTCATCTATACCTCTATTTTTAATTTAGTCATGTAAGTATTATCAATCTTGCACCACCTCCCTTAATAGTACATGCATGTGAATCTATAGTAAATTCATGTGAACAAATAGTTATAAGCATGTGAATTAATAGTAATTAATTGTTCATTTATCTAATTAATTACCCGATTGGTCAATATAACTTTATCGAAATAAATGTCGATTTCCACTAACACTAATAATCCCAACACAATGAAAATATCAATTTCATCTTTAATCAACACGAAATTATTCATCATTAATATTATAACTCACAATATTTAACAATCAGATCGTTTCGGAAAGGGGCTTTAGATAAAATTTCTCCCTATTGGCGCGTAATTAGGTGACCAAAGCTCTCCTCGATAGAACTTTCTAGACATCGTCAATAATGCAAATAATAATATGAATAACTTTGTCGTCTCAATTATTGATTTAAAAATATAAAATATTATGTAGATGATACTGTGATAATAATTGAATCAATAATATGAGAGATATTATGCGCAATTCTTGTATCAATAATTGAGTATAAATGGTGACTTCTCACGTAAGCATCAATAATCAATCTGGTGTGCTCTTTATGCAACCAGCGTATTCTTTTGTACTTTTACCACGGGTATTTCAGCGGTTTAACGGTAAAACTTTTCGCCGTTATTTTTATAAAAGATATTTACATACGTTTTCTCATTAAAAGCGGTAATTCGTTAATAAGGTCCACTGATGATTGTGCCATCGTACGAATATTTCCTGATAAAACAAATATTCCCCGACCAATAGAATATTTTATGACAACTTGCATACTTTGCAAAATTTATAATTACTACCCATAATTATAACATTATATCAAATCCACACCTTAATATTAAAAAAAATATTTTGAGAAATTAAATCTTTATTCATAAAATTTAGGGTCTTACATTCAATGCGTTTCTTCAGGTCGTTTTATTGTTGTTTCTTGATTCAAACCTCGTCCACTCTTGATTTCGCCACTACCAACTCTTTCAGCTACTTTTTTAAAATTCACTACAAGAAAAAGTTCTATCTGCGACCAATGATATCAGTGACCGCACTATCTGGTCATAGCGACCGCTATCTGCAATTGAGAAGGATTCTATTCGCTAGTTTATATTAGCGAACGCATGCGATCGCTGGAATGAATTTCCCTCCTAAAAATTGGTGTGAAACTTTGGTGCGGCGAGGACTCTAGCGGTCGTTGATATGTCCACATCATTAAAAATTAACGATCACATGCGGTTACTGATGGCGGTCTCTGATTCTCATAAACTTAATCAGATTCAGGCATTCACTCAAATCAGTACAGAAGAAAACAAAAGAGGGAGAAACAGACGAGGGAAAAGAGGGAGTAGGGGAAGAAAAGAAGAAGAAGGATATTGCCGCCTTCACCACCGACATCGCCGGTCGATGCCTTCACCACCGCCGGTAACCCATTTAATTAATTTCTAAATTAAACTATGCTTATTATTTAGGTAACCCCTTTAATCATTCTCTATGGAGTTGATGAATTTTGGTTATTAGAAAATTATATAATTACTACATTATCTAGTGGACCTTAATGAAAGGCAAAATTTTCAGTTTTCTTTCATGGACTAGTATGAAGAACATATGTTTATGTTAATGCTTTGGTTGTTGGAGTTTTGTGCTGAGAATTTTCATATGTTTCTATTAATGCTATTGGTTGCTGATTTTTTGTTCTGTGTGTGAGGTTATGTGGGGTATAATATAAGTGGGGTCTAATTTACCCACTGGTGATATATATATAATTTACCCATTTTTTGATAAAATGCTAATATGAGGGTCATTATAAGTGTCAAGGTATGCTAAATTTGTAATTTAGAGTCTAAAATGATGTCTAATAGCTTACATATTAAAACTAATGCTTCAAGAATGCTTCTATGCTTAAGTGTAGTTGGTTTTAATATAACTTGTAAATCATGATGGATTCTATAGAAGCAAAATCAGTTCATTGTGACCGATACAAAGAGATGATTATGATTGGCTAATCATGCTTCTAATGATGATTGCATTCTAAAATTTTGTGTCTAAAAGACAAAACCTTGAAGACTAAATATAGCAAGTCTAAAATATCATTTTTAAGAGGGAAAATAACTCAAATTAAGCAGGCGATGCTGGACTATTTGAAGCGAGCGAGCAGGCCATTATTTTGAAGTTT
This sequence comes from Panax ginseng, assembly GCA_020205605.1. Lineage (NCBI taxonomy): Eukaryota > Viridiplantae > Streptophyta > Magnoliopsida > Apiales > Araliaceae > Panax > Panax ginseng. Next base: position 110,181,797 of record CM035144.1, on the reverse strand, counting down.
GAATGGTTAATTTTAAGGCTTTTTGTAAATCGTCAATGTAAAGAGATATATGTCATCCGGATGCAAGTTAAACATGTGAAATGTTATGTAAATAACTAGTCCATGTCAATATGTTGCATAATCATGCTAACCTTGTGGGCCATGTTGTTAAACTATGTTCTTATGGAATTTAAAGCCTATTAAGGGTTGTTTTGAACAAAGAATTTAAAACCTTGCACCCTTAAGTTTTAAGCCATGAATACAAAGTATATAGCAATTAGATTATGTGATAATGTTTAAAAATTGAGGGCTTAGGGACTGTTATGATAATTTAGTGTTAAACCATGCTAAAAATGCTTTGAATGGACTGTTTTGGGTATTAGCTAGAAAGACAACTAAATGTTACAAGTATGTAATGTTTTGGAATGTTTTGTGTATCAAATGACTTTATAGGACTAATAGTCTCGCATTAAGGGACTAATAGTATGCCTTCTTCTGTAATCTTGATATACGCAGCGTTATAGTTTCTAGAACATATTGCAAAGTCCATTGGTTGTTCTTCAAACTTGACCATCAAGATATTTTCATCACCTAATGTCCTATGTAGAAGAGTTTTTGTTGTGTTTAGATATGGACCAAGAACATGAGGCAATAATCTACTATAAAAGTACAACATGAGGCAATATGAGCCATAAGTATGACTTAGTTTAGAATAGAAAGAAAATAAAAAGTACAAATATATATATATAATCTAGTTGGCCACTTATACAAGTAAAATTATAAAATTTTCCTACATACCTATCAAACAAACTCTAAATTATAAAATTTGTATTCACTGTTGCGTTATACTTCCTTGGTGTTTAATATATGTGATGTTATGTTAATTGCTTATACATTCTTGTTGCTCTTATATGCCTACAAATGGCCATATATGCATTGCGTCGTGCATGTGGATAGTCCATATTATAAGGGAGACTCTGCCAAAAAAAATTCGTTGGTCGGGTAATTTAGACTTGTCCCAATGCATATGCAGACCTTGCATGATGCAATGATTCATATTCTACCCCTAGGAATCTATTGTCTTTAGGTTGGTGTCAGTTAAAATATGTAGGATGACATAAGACCATACCTCATTCTAATTTAAGATCCACAACAATATACCATGACTTTGGGTAGTCGATCTCAAGCTGTGTAAATTTGTTTTGGCATGTATCCTTGTTCAATTCCCAAATAATCATATATGATGCACACTCATGTTATAGATGTACATATACAATTACTATTTTATACAATTACTTGTCATTATTGTCATTTTATTTATATATGTAAATCATATAACTCATACTAACATCTTAAATTTTATATTTATAGATGTCTTCTGAACCAGCACAACGAAAGTGTGGGTTGGGTCGAGTCCCTAATCATGTGCCGAAGGCCCCGGCTAATCTGAATGACCGCATTCTCATACAGATTCCTCCTCCTCTAGAAAGCACGTAAGTTAAACATCGTGTATATATAATCATTTTATATTTCCATTGTTATAGATATATACTAATGTAAATTATTTTTCATATTATAATAAAATTACTAATATTTAATGTAAATTGTTGTATATTGTAGTGATTTTCAAGATAGTAAAATTGTGAAGTTTATTTCACTGATTATGCTTCTGAAGCCTTCTTACGCGAGTGATTACGTAATGACACACCTCTCACCCATAAGGATGCAGTTTGGGTTGAATTTTAGGTATATTTTTTTATCACTCTGATAGATAATATATAGTTAATCAAATAATATTGTTTAGTAATGTTGGATTATGGTAATATCACAGTTTTAATATTATTATTGTTATTTTATTTACAGTAAAGGTATAGATGGGATGAAGCGCAAGCATCAGTTATTTAGACATTGTTACGGCGGCGTCATGTGCGCCGTCTCCGAACTAAAGATAATATGAACAAGGAACGACAGAAAGCCCTGTAAAATACAGAGATTGACCATCCGGGACAAGGTGAGCGGTATATACATGAAGCGTAGCCTCACGGTGATGCGCATGCCCGTATATAGGTGCGGATGTGTGACCGATGGAGAGGTGAGAGAAATTTGGGTCGAGAGATCTGAGCTCGTCTGTCTCTAAGCAGATCCTCGGTGTATCTGAAAGCGAAAAGGCAAAAACGCGTGTCGAGTGGCATTATATCATAGGCTGACATATTCTACGCCATGATGCGTATGTATAGCAAGCTTATTGGTTTAGTTATTTGTTTTTATGTTTACTATCATGTTTTGTATCTAAAATATCATATGTTTACATATTAATATGAGAACATGAACTGTAGGAGTCTCAGTCTCAAGGTCGACCTCGATTGGTTGGATGTGTATGTGTACCGCTGATGAGTTCCACTCGAGAAAACATTCAAATAAGCGGTAATAAGTTAAATTTATACTAATATGTTGTTTATAAATTGTGACGACCTTTTTTTAGCATTCTTTAATTTATTTTGAACTATTTAATTGTTAACCTTCTGACATGACACTTATAAGAGCTTAATGAGCAATATTATCTCAAGGCACCCCACGTCCATCGATTGATCAAGAATTATGGGAGAGGGCGTCAGTCATGAAGAAAAACTATGTTAAAGGCCAAGGACAAAAACGACGCTCGAACATCGGTGGCACAGGCAGCTCTGCTACCCAGTCTACATAGTCATCATGTCATTCCGCCTATTATATTACTGTCGACAGTGTGAGAACGATCTATCGAGATCGTGATCTTCTTAAATATCTTAGGCGGGCATCTGCGATCTACGAGTCCCGATGAGTTGGCGGATCGGATGCGATAATGACAACAACGTACGACATCAAGATGGCGATGAGGTATACATAGATATTGTTGTGTCTTACTTATGTTTAATAATTTCTCTTGTTTAGCTTTCCTTGAAATCATGTGAAGATCAACACATGTAACATGTTATATTCTTTTGCTAATTAAGGTGGTCCTACTAATTTGGATGATGATGCATGAAGAGCTACACTTATTTTTTAGATATTTGGGTAGTTACCTTGTATTTTTATATCTATTCTTTTGACAATTGTATTGATTGAATATTGTGTTGGTTTACGTGTCTACAATGGATGGATGTTTATATATACTGGTGTACGTGGATGTGTTGGGATATATATATAAATCATGGATAGATGTTTATATGGATGCTTATATATACTGCTGTGTTGGGATTGAAAGCAGGTACAAAGCAGGGTATATTTTTTTTTGGGAAATCCATAAAACAGGAAAAAATATTTTAAAATAATATCAACATCAGCGACCGCATGCGATCGTTAATACAAAGAGCGGTCGCTGATGGCCTTTGGGAACATAGCGATCGACATGATCGCTATTGCTGGTCGCTGACACATGTGCCACGTCATCCTTGACAACTGACTCAGCATGACTCAGATTAGCGACGGATTCGGTTGTGGATGGCGGCCGCTGAGAAGTTGGTCGCTCATAATGGTCGTTTGTGTCTAACTAAATGACGGATTATCTCTACGACTAAAATCGTCGTGACCATGATTGGGTATTAATGCTCATCTGCGACCGCATTCGGTCGGAGATATGCTGTCGCTGATAAGCCTTTTTGTTGTAGTGATTGCTTCAATCGGAGAATTTTTTTTTGTTTTCAAGAATCTCCAATAACATTTGCTAAATCCAAGATAATCAAAGAAAGAACATAATGACTTATGTTTCTTAGCAACTGCAACAAGTGTCAATTGAAGCTGATGTGCAAAACAATGAATATAGAAAGTACATGGATTTTCAGATAATATTAAACTCTTAAGACCTTTAAACTTCCCTGACATATTGCTAGCTCCATCATTACCTTGGCCACGCACACGTGATATGCTCAATCCATGTTTAGAAAAAAGTTGATCAATAACATCTTTTAGTGTCAAAGCAGAGGTTTCAGGAACATGAATAATGGAAAGAAATCACTCAATTATACAACCATACATGTCCATATATTGTAAAACCACTGCCATTTGTTCTTTGATTGATGTATCACGAACCTCATCAACCAACAAAGAAAAAAATCCACCCCAATTTCTTTAATGATAACTTGTGTAGTCAAAAATGCAGCGGCTCTACAAATATCTTTTTGGATTGAGTGTGAAATCAATTTATGATTCTCTCGAGCATTTTTTAAGACAACTTTACTTACCTCATCATTGTTTTCCGAAAAAACTTTAGCTGAGAAATAAATAACCCTCGTTTTCTTGAACCCTCTGACTTATCGTGATGAAAAGGCAATCCTTCTTTTAAAAGAAACCTAACACATTTAACTGATGCGAGCAATCGAAGACGGTAATCGATCCTTTGTTCCTCAATTATGTTAGCAAGATTGATATCTATTGTGATGCCCCCAAAATAGATATACACACCCCATTCTGAGTCGCCAAATACATGATACATAATTAAAATACAAACTTAATTTACACAATTATTAATTATCGTGTAGAATATGACAAAATTTAAACTGAGAGTTTTAACACGAATATTGAATATTGTCTCGTAGACAATATCCAAACTCAAATGGAGTCCTCATTACAATTATTTTGACATTATTTTATAGAATAGTTCGGACTACTATAGCCATCATCTTGGATTATCAATCCATTCCCCGATTAGTCCAAACTATATTCTCATTTCCTGAAGAGAACAATGAAAGAAAAGGGTGAGCTAAACTAGCCTAATAAAGAATATTATGACTAAGATAATGTAGAATAAATTATCCTTAGCCTTCAATAGTGTAAAAATGATAAAATACAATAAACAACAAGTTTAACTGTAGCGGAACAAGTAATCCATTAGAAGAGTCAAGTAGAGCATGATGTCTACTATCTTCTATGATTTAAAAGTTCATCATCAATATTTTTATCTTTGAAACACATCTCAATAAATAATCCACATCCCCGAATTATCCATGCACTACGGGCGAAGGATATTCATTAGTATCACATCCACGAATTATCCATGCACTACGGGCCAATGATATTCGTTAGTATCACCATTGGTCATGATCATGCCAAACAACTGTCCATCAATGTACTATGGGCCAATGAGGACTTTCACCATATCATTTGTCTGTAACATTATAGGTCATGATTATACCGATACATAATTTTTTGTCATTATCATACCAATCAACAGTACATCTATGCACTACGGGCCAAAGATGAATTTCACCACAATATAAGCATGAAGATAATGACAATGATATAAGAAATTAATCAAGCGAGATTAAGGATAAATATTAAAGATTTATAATTCAATTTATCCAGAGTTTAAGAATGTCCAAATTTTTAAAATGATAACTAATTTGTGGAATAAAATTCAAGAATAATAATCATGTATTAAAAATAATTTGGACAGAAAAGAAATCAATTTTTTTATCGTGAATAGTACCCCAGGTGAATATATAGTACTCGAGTGAATAGTACTATATGTATGAATAATATCGTATGAATAGTGTCATATGTATGAATAGTACCCCGACATAAAAAGATTAAAATTTAACAATAATATTTAGAAAAATATTTCAGTGAAACGATACTAGATGAAACACAAATTTCAAGGATATTCTACTAATTTTAAGGAGTATAGAAGCAATACTTATCAAAATAAGTGTAGAATTAAGAATATAAAACAAAATAATATTACTTCTATACTACGTACAGAGTATGGAAGAAAATATTATTTCTTACGAATATTGAACAAAAATGATATCTCTTACGAATATTGAACGAAAATAATATTCCTTATGAATATTGAACAAAGATAATATCACTTACGAATATTGAACAAAAATAATATTCCTTACGAATATTGAACGAAAATAATATTCCTTACGAATACCAAAAATAATATCTCTTATAAATATGAAATAAATAATATCTCTTACCTTAAAAGGAGAGTAATTCTGACTGGTATAGCGGGGATATTCTTGAAGAAAACTTACACTATTTGCTACACTCAAAGTTTCATTAAACTCAAAAGAATATCGCTTTCGATATTATAGAAGAACTCTCTCGATTACGTGTGATTTTCATTTCTAAACTAAGCATCCTATTTATAGGAGAATGACAACATACTACTATTTAGAAAACTCACGGATGAACAATTTAAGAATTCATGGACAAATTTTATGCAAATTCACGGATGAACTTTTTGATTTTAATATGCAGCACTATGCAACTATGCAGTACTATGCAATATAAAACAAAAACTGAGATAACTTTCTACCGATGATTTTGAAAAATGAGTAAGTGGGGGTCCATGTAATAAGCCAAATTTATAATAAATACTTTATGACAAACCCCTTTTATTTATATTAATTCACTTGACTAAACACATTTTTAATCTTTCAACATTTATTCATCATTAATATTATAACTCACAATATTAACAATAAGATTATTCCCAGGAAAGAGAGGTCTTTCCGATAAGGACTTTTCCTTATTAGCGCGTAATTAAATGACATAACTCCTTTTCTCGACAAAACTTTCTAGAAATTGTCAATAATACAAATAATAATATTAATAACTGTGTCATCTCATTTATTGATTTAATAATATAAAATATTGTGCAGATGATACCGTGATAATAATTGAATCAATAATATAAGATATTATGCATCAACTACTATTGCAATAATTGAATAAAATTGAGTGACTTCTCATGTAAGCATCAATAATCAAAGATATTGTACAATCTGATTGTCTTCTTGTGCGACCCAGCGTATCTTGTACTTTTATATCAGGGTATTTCAAGGTTAACGGTAAAAAGCCTTGCCGTTATTTTATAAAAAGGTTATTTACGCCGCTTTTAAATCAAGCGATGTAATTCCGTTAATAGGGGTCCACCAATGATTGTGCCGTCGTACGGATATTCTCTGATAAAATGAATATTCCCCGACCAAACAAATATTTTATGAAAACTTGGCTTACTTTGCAAAGTTTGTAAATATTGCCCACAACTATAACATTATATCAAATCCACACCTTATTATTCAAAATAATATTTATAGAAAATTAATTTTTTATTCATAAAAAAGTTGGGGTCTTACATCTATGTGTTGAGGTTGATTCAATAAATTACGACAAGCCTGTTCACATTTACGATGAACACTACCATGATCTCCAACATGTATTTTCAATCTGTCCATCTTCTTCCAATTTCTAAATCCCTCGCCAACAAATGCATCCCCACCACCTTGGTTATCATGATCGATTTTAAATAGGTAACAACATAAATAAAATAGAGCATCTTCACTCAAACTATATTCCAACCAACTTTGATATTTTTGTACCAATTCTTGTTAAATTTACTAGCAATTCTACTAATTAGTGTATTTGAAAATTTGTGAGGTATTGGTTGAGTCAGACCCTATGTAAATAATTTCTTCGACAATTCTCTCTGTTACTAGCATGATAAGAACTTATTGGTGGTATTTTACCGAGATCCCCCTCAATATTAAGGGAGGGAGATACCGGTGTATGTGTTTGGAAGTAGATATTTTGGGCAAAAGATTCTGGTACTTGGGTTTGGGGGTTAACACTTTGCGGGTGAGTTTCTTGGTGAATATCAGCAGTGACATGTTCTTCACTAGTACATTCGGCTTGGACATTTTCATGAGTAGATTCAAATTTTGTACGTTCAGTTGTTGTAACCCAATTACGTATGTGCATGCCTTACAATCAATAAATATTTAAAAACTAATTCAACATTAAAACAAATCAATATACAATATGAATAGTCAAGTGTAATTAGCAGTTAACACCAACAATAAACGATCTCAATTAAACCACTAACAAGTAACAAGTAACATTACAAAATAAATTATAAAATTTACAGAATGTAAAAATAGATTAGAAACACATACTTGAAGAACTTTTATTTGATGGAGTTCTCTTCATTGTTGTAGTGTTGCTTTAAGAAGTAAAAAGTCCTAATTTTATAAAAGTACAAACAAGAAAAATCTATAAACAATTACAAAAATTCCTAAAAAAATTGTTAAATTTGTGAAATTAAAAAACTAAAATTAATATATACTCTGGAATTTTCAGATCCGGATTGTGATTGGTAAGTGATCGCTTGCTTTGTTGAGATTTGCGCTGACGTTGTTGGTTACTTGACTTTTGCTTTGTTACTTACTTACCCTTTGACTTTGAGTCTCACTCTCTGTTGCCGACTAGGTGAATAGAAAAGTTGCGCTAGTAAGGAATTGGGGATTGGGGATTGGTGCTTTAGTTTTTTAAGTATACATATAAAATTTCACTTTAAACCCTCTTAATTTTTTTTTTCTAATATACCCCCTTAACCCCCTGATCCCCTGAAAATTTAATGAGATCAGGTACCCCACACTGTTGTAGGTCTGCCCCTAGAGGACAACCAAACATCAAGGTTAGATTAGGTTAGATTAGGTAAGGTGGATATATTTTGTTGGGCTTCTGGATATACAGTCTAGTGTATATAAGTTATATACTTTAGTTTTATATAAATTGTGTTTATCTCAATTTTTTAGTTAAATTTAATTTTATGGATGAAGAGATCATGTAAAAATATGAGTAAACGTAATTTTTTATTTAATTTGAGATTGTGCAACACTATTAATTATTATAACATTGTAAAATAAATATATTTTTTTTATGATTAAGATTAATTAAATCATAAAAGTCGATAATAAAAATTATCAAATAAAATTCATATATTCAAATATTTTTTTTATGTTCTTTAAATTTGTAATGTTAAATTTATATAAAAACCCGGTATATTAGTTAGATACCTTCTAGGGTATATCCCTTTTTAGTATTTTTTTTATATTTTACCCTAAAATTATTAAATTTTTAGTGAATAATAATGAAATAGTTGTGGTAAATTTAAAATAAGAATTTTCTTTAATTTTCAAACAGTTTTCTTCTTCTTTTTTTTGCCTGGAATGGAAAAATTATATAAGTAGAAAGTGTAGAATATTAGTGCAAGTAAAGGAACCGACATAAGTTTGACGCCGTGATTCTACATTACATATACTGTAGTCTATAGGCAAACGCGAGGATCCACATAAAATATAAATTTATATTACAATAGTAATATCCTGATTCCTGACAGATCATATATATATATTTTAAACTCTCTCCAAAATCTCTTGATTTCTTTTAAATAATTTCGATTCAAATTAATTAAGCTGGTGGTATTGTCAGCTCTTATCTCTATCTTGATCAGATCAAATGGGTGCAGGTAGTGTATTAGCTGCTGCTGCTGCACTGCTGCTGGCGCTAATAATAATATTATTTCCTTATCACAAAAATCAAATAAATGGAGAGGATGTCGACGGCACTGATCAAAAGATGAGGTCATGTGATATATATCAAGGAAGGTGGGTGTATGATAATAGGTATCCTCTATACGATTCAAATAAATGTCGTCCATTCTTAGAGAATTCATTCACCTGCCAACAAAATGGTCGCCCTGACAATCTCTATCTCAAGTATAGGTGGCAACCCTATGCATGCAACCTTCCAAGGTACGAACACAATATCTTCAAAAAAAAAGAAGTTTTCCATTTGTTTTTGTATTTAATTTGTTCGATTCCACTTTTTTTTTGTAAGAGTATTATATATATACCAACACAATACCTTCAAATTTGTCATCATAATTTTATTATCATATCACACTACTAAATGAATAATATTTAATTTTTGGAACGGATGAATATGAACTTTTAAACTTATGATGAGTTCTTTGGTGTCTTTTATATATATATATATATATATATATATATATATATATATATATATATATATATATATATATATATGTGTGTGTGTGTGTGTGTGTGTGTGTGTGTGTGTGTGTGTGTGATGTAGGTTCAGTGGAAGAAATTTCTTGAGAAGCTATAGGGGAAAAAGCATAATGTTCATCGGAGATTCAATGGGTCTAAATCAATGGCAGTCTCTCACTTGCATGCTGCATACTGCAGTTCCTCAGGCAACATACACATTAACCCGAACAAAAGGCCTCTCCACTTTCAAATTCACTGTGAGATTATATATATATATTTCTATAGTCATCCCTTAATTAATTGCTTCAAAGAAAATTTATAAATATATCTATATTGCCATCCTTTATGTTCAATTAGGTTTCCGCTCCTATTGATCATTCTTTTGTTTCTATTCACTTTTTTTTTTTGGGTTTATTGTTTTTTTTGTGTTACTTTATGCATGTTTTACTTAAAATTAGGTTAAAGGGAAAATATAAACAAATAGATGCCTATATATAATTGATAATTGATCTTCTAGCTAGAGCGCACGTAAATTCTTAATTTTTACACTAATTTTAAGAGTAATTTCTAATGAATTGTGTGCGTCATTATATTAATTGATGTGGTTGAATTCGTCTCATTTTGCGTTGAACAAATATAGATGTAGTTTTATTATTTTCACTTTATTTACTGTTAATTTTCTACTACTTTTTTGTAGACTACCGCTGAGTAACCTGCAGTATATATGTCCAAAATATAGCATATGAATTTGAGTGGTTGATCCGGTTTATGGATGTTAAATACAAGTAGAAGATATTGGGAATGAGACGATCTATAAAGGATTAAGAATTAATAGAATTATATATACGATATATAATTCTAGTTATATAGTAGAAAGATCTGAACTGGGATCGAAGCCATTATGCAATGCAGGTAACGTAACTGTGAAGAAATCTAGTTTAAAAACCACTATTTATTTTAGGAATTTCCAAATAACGTGCATGCATGGAAACATCACGTGTCATATATATATATATATATATATATATATATATATATATATATATATATATATATATATACTATGTAAATGTAGTATAATTGTAACACACTCTTCTCGGAAAAGAAAAGAAGTTCACGTACAAAACACAACAATTTTTTTAAAAAATAAACAAAATATTAATAACTTCAAAATATTTAATAATTAATAATCCATAAATGCCGAATTAAATACAATACTTCAACTATTTACATAATAATCAAAACCTTAAATTTAATAAATTTATTAGATCAAAGGTAACTCTTTTCGCATGAAACCCTAAACCGTCCTTGCAAACTTGTTCGAAGAAAAACACATTATGAGTCTACGGATAGAGATAAACAAAAATATAACAAGATATATAATGATACCAAAAGAGTCGAATGAATGAACAAATATGAACTATGAACGAATTACACACATATCAAAATTAATTAGTGAGACTATATATATACAAATGATGAACATTATCGCACGTACAATTATAATCAAAAGGATCCTAAACAAGAAGGCTGAATCTAATGTTTATGAGGTGACAATTTTATAATGAACTTAAATATAAATAAGCAAAAACTAACAAATACATTGGTACCATGATTGATGTATGCATATTAATCTGGATAGTACGATGAGACATATATCACTAATCCGTCAAGCAAATCAAATCAAATCAAATACTGGGTCAACACATATGCATCCTAAATAAATATATCAAAAATAGTCAAAGCTCACTCCCAGAACAATTACAAAAGGATATGTCGTGGACTAACCACACTACCACATAAGGTGTTATGCTTCGATGTCAAGAGAACATGTGGTACCCCCACAAGTAGTTATATCAAGTATATTAGTATCAAAATACAAAATATAAGCCGAAAGGGTTTCAAATTACAAGGCTTACATAACTATTATTAAATTATATCAAATTATTTAAAATACAAACATACTCAACTGTCTTAACATATCAAATATAAAAAATAACTTCTGAATGTCAACATAAATATACGAATAAGGTCTCAAACGAATAATGTCTCAAAACACAATTTGTCCAAATGACGAATTATTGCATAACTAATATAGGGAATAAAACAACTGTTATGGTTGTATATAGCGTGATCATGCAATCAAATCACACAAATGAAGCGGAAGCGCGATAAAACGAGTTTTAAATTTTTTTCATACAAATTATCACCATGATCATGCTTTGTGCTTAACCCTAAATCTATCTCTATAGAATATGTGTACTCTCTTAATTCTTGGAATTGTTAGTGTTACCCTAATCCAAAATAAGACATTCTTATTTATAGATGTAGGAAACCCTTCTTGACAATTTAGGATTAGGGTTTTTGTTTTAATTAATTAGGTTTCCTAATCTTATTAGTAATAATTAATTAAAATCTTTAAATTAATTAGCCTTCCAATCTTATTAAGAATATATGAGAGTACTTACATTAATTAACTCTCAAACTCCTTTAGGAATTAAATTAATAATAATAGTAATAATGTGACGCCCCCAAAACAGGTTTACATCACCCATCTTGGGTCGCCAGATATCACACTACATAAATCAAATACAAACTTCTATTATACAACTGTCGTGTAAGATACGACAAAACATAGCTGAGAGTTTAAACAAGAATATTGCCTTCTAGACAATATCCACTCTCAATTGAGTCCTCATTATATTTATTATCACACTATTTCACAGAATAGTGAGGACTACTAAAACAACCATCTGGACCGTCACTCCATTCCCCGACTCGTCCCAGCTATATTCTCATTTCCTGAAGAGAATAATGAAAGAAAAGGGTGAGCTCAACTAGCCCAGTAAGAAATATTATGACTAAGATAATGCATAATAAATTATTCTTAGCCTTCAACAGTATAACAACTGATAAAATACAATAGACAACAAGTTCTAGATCAACAACTGCAGTGGAATAAGCAATCCATTAGAAGAGTGAGTAGAACATAATGTTTACTATCTTACATGATTAAAAAGTTTATCATCAATTTTATCATTTGTAATACCCATCAACAGTTCTTTGTTATACCCAAGACAAAAGAACTATCATCACTGTCTTCACCTAAACCACCAAAGATTATAGTTAAATCCACAATTCCTATTTATAATTATGTAAATCAATAGTTTCTCCTTGCCACAAAGGCTTAATAGAACGTTTACTTAATATCCTTACCCCAAAGGCTAAAGATATTCAAATGTAATAACAATGATCATACCAATGGGTTGTCTACCTTTTGCACTATGGGCCAAAGATATTCAACTATAAAACAAATGGTCATTGATCATACCAATCAATTTCTACATCGATTGCACTTCTGACGAAGACATTCAATTTGTTAACTAATGGTCATGATCCCGCTAATCACATCATCGAATTATCCATGCACTACGGGCCAAGGATATTCGTTATTATCACCGATGGTTATGATCATATCATACATGTCCATCTTTGCACGTAAGCGAAGATATCTGACTATAAAACCAATAATCAATAGTCCATCTTTGCACGTAAGCCAAAAAATATACAAGCTGTAAAACCATTAATCAACGATCCATCTATGCACGTAAGCGAATATGACTTTCATCACAATATAAGCATGAGGATGATGACAATGACATAATAATTCAATAAAACAAGTTCAAGGATAAATTTTAAAGATTTATAATTTAATTTATCCGAAATCAATAACGTCCAAATTGTCGACATGATCTTCGCTTTGCGAGTAAAATTCAAGAATAATATTCATATACCAAAAATAATTTGAATGAGGAAAAGAAATATATTTTTTGGGTGAATAGTAGACCAAGTGAATAAGTACTTCGTGAATAGTACTCGAAACCACGAAAAGTGTCCCAAATACTCGAAGTGAATAATACTAGAGTGAATAGTAATCGGGTGAATAGTAACTTGCGTGAATAGTAAGAATCGTGAGAAAAATACCAAATAAAATGATATTTAATAGCGAGTACAAATTAAAGAAATGATATTTCATACGAGTATAATAAAAAATATACTTAAGCGCAAATGGATTTTCATTAAAGTCATGCGGTAATCCACGTAAATGAGATCATTTCCACAATTTAATAAAGAATGAATATGAAGAATCATTCACCATGCATGCGGTAATCCACATGAGCAGGTTATTCCAGCGAGAATAATAAAGAATGGAATCGGGTCATGCGTAATCCGCTTGACAGATAGGATATTCCAACGAGAATAATAAAGAAGCGGAACCGGTCATGCGTAATCGCACTTGCAGACGAGGATATTCCAATGAGAATAATAAAGAAGCGGAACCGGGTCATGCATAATCCGCATGAGCACGAGGATATTCCAATGAATAATAAAGAATGGAATAAAAAGCGAAATTCACCGGGCATGCGATGAATCGCGCAGACGAGTTATTCCAACAAAATAATAAAAATGGAATAACAAAAGAATTCATCGGGCATGCGGTAGTCGCAGAGGCGAGTTATTCAACAAAATAATAAAGAATAGAATAATGATGAGAATTCGCCAGGCATGCGGTAGTCCACGAGAAAGGTTATTCCAACGAGAATAATAAAGAATGGAATAACAATGCAGAATTCACCAGGCATGAGGTAGTCCGCACAGACAGGTTATTCCAACAGAATAATAAAGAATGGAATAACAACTCTTACGAGTATTGAAAAAAAATAACTTCTGTTCATGAATACGAAAGAAATAATACCCATTACCTTAGAAGAAAATTGGAATAGTGAGGTAGCAGACTTCTCTTCTCCTTTCTCTCTATAATTTTTCTTTATAATAATTGCTCTATAGCTTTAGTGAATTGGTGAGAAATGAAGGAAGAATGAGCTTCTATTTATAGAAAAATATAGTTTCGATAATTGCACATTTTGGGGCTCAAAATATTACAGTATAATACCTTCCTCTTTTTCTTCATTTTTAATTTAGTCCTGTAAGTATTATCAAACTTGCACCACCTCCCCTAATAGTAAATCATGTGAATCAATAGTAAATCATGTGACTCAATAGTTCTAAACATGTGAAAATATGAATTACAGTATAGTACCTCCATCTATACCTCTATTTTTAACTTAGTCATGCAAGTATTATCAATCTTGCACCACATCCCCTAATAGTACAAGAATGTGAATCAATAGTACACACATGTGAACAAATAGTTATAATCATGTGAATTAATAGTAATTAATTGCTCATTTATCTGGTTAATTACCCGATTGGTCAATATAACCTCCAGACATCAATTATTATCGAAATAAATGTCGATTTTCACTAACACTAATAATTCCAACACAATGAAACTATCAATTTCATCTTTAATCAACACGAACTTATTCATCATTAATATTATAATTTACAATATTTAACAACAGTGTCGTTCGAGGAAAGAGGGGCTTTCAATAAGGATTTCTCCTTATTAGGCCGATAATTCAGGTGACCAAACCTCTCCTTGTAACTTCCTAGACATTGTCAATATTGCAAATAATAATATGAATAACTTTGTCGTCTCAATTATTGATTTAATAATATAACATATTATGCGGACGATCTTGTGACAATAATTGAATCAATAATATGAGAGATATGATGCGTGATTCTTTGTAGCAATAATTGAGTATAAGCGAGTGACTTCTCACGTAAGCATTAATAATCAATATCGTGTTGTTACTATGCAACCAAGCGTATTCATTGTACTTACTACTTTGGGTATTTCAGCAGTTTTAACGGTAACACTTTCATAGTTATTTTTATAAAATGATAATTACGCGCCATTTTCTAACTACGACAATACTTAATTCTATGAGTCCACTAATGATTATTGCCATCGCATACGAATATTCCCTGTTAAAAGCGAATATTCCCACCAATCGAATATTATATAACCACTTACTTACTTTGCAAAATTTATAAATATTACCCACAACTATAACATTATATCAAATCCACACCTTACTATTCAAAAAAATATTTCAAGAAATTTAAATCTTTATTCATAAAATCTAGGGTCTCACAAATAATAATAATAAGACTCCTCTTATTAATTTATATTTAATATTTCTAAAATATTAAATAATAAATATTAAGCTATTTAATTTATTCTATCATTATAGATTAAACTAAATATACTTAACTTATTATTACAATTATGACATTTACTTCTTTAATAATTTTTTTTCCTTTTATGGTGTGACCATTTAGGTTCTCCATATTAAACCGGTTGTGAATAAATCAATTAGAACAATTCTAATCTTATTGAAATAAATAAATTAAACTATTAATTCATTTAAATAAATAACATTTATTGTACAGTAAGGATAAACTTTTTTAGCGATCAACGACTTTCTAGATAATATAAATTTCAACATTAATCATGAAAGAACCTTTGAGTTAATAGTTACCGTACAATTCAATCATTCTACTATACAATGTCCTAATTAAATATAAGACATGAAATTACTGTCAAGTCTTATTTAATTTAATTATATGTATTTCAATTCTCAAATGTACAAACTTTAATAATGCAAATTAGAAACTCCTTTCTAATTTTATTTTACCTTGGCCAAGGATTTCTGAGTTTTTATTTATCGAATCACATATGACATACTCTTCTTTTACTAGAAGCGACAGATTCTTTATTGATAATTCATTATCTCCATGCACAAATATTTATTATACCCACCTTTGATATACCCTAAGAGTCTTAAGGGACATATCAAAGTATAACTTATCATACATAAGATACTATGATGATCTCAAGTCTAAGGATCACTTGTACTACTATCACTAGAGAAATTTCTATTGACATACGAGTAAAACTCCATTAGGTATTCCTTAGCGAGCCACGTTCAGTGAACTTATTCTCCAATAAGCACCTACATACTTGCATTAGTGTTTCCACACAAATGATTATGAGATCACTCATCCTCATCCAATGATCAAGTAACATTTGTACCAATTTATTTGGATTCACTAATCCCATTTTCAGTAATCCAACGATTGGGAACAATTTTTATTTTAAGCTATCAAAGAATTTAGATCTTATTAACACGATCATCATCATGATTCTAAAAGCATTGCTTAAAACTATGAGTTTATCACATTTTAAATATAACAGCACCATATAGATAACTAAAGCCTTTAATAAATGAATAAGATCGTTACAAAGTATATGCTTTATCATATCAAATATGATTGATTTGTGTTCATACTACTTTCAACAATAATAAAAAGGCGAAATACGAAATATATACCTGATAATCAAATCCAATTATTTCACACCCCACAAAATCTTAACCTCCAACGTTAACGATATCCAATACGAAATCTTAATTACCACTTAGACATATTCACCCCAAGCCAAATTAAATATACAATTCAAACTAATAATTCTAAAATAATTGTAACCTATTTAATGTGTCTTTAATTATTCGCCTTAGATCATTTATTAATACCCCAAAGTATAAAAATTAAAAGAAAAAATTAAGAAATCGTAAAACCCTAATATGACAAATTATTCTTAAGACCTTAGTCCATCGTATCGATCATAACAATATGACTTTATGATTATTTTTTAAATTAAATTATTTTAACAGAACTAGATTTTAAATACTCTAATTTAACTTCAAGAATTACTCCTATCGGATTTAAAATCATCAAGTTATCCCTTTTAAAATATTAACACTCATTGCTGAAAATCTGTTATACAAATTCCAGATCAATCATTCTTAAAATTCATAACAAATCATACGTTAATCTTTAACGGCTCAAAATTTGTGAACATATCCAAAAAATATAGAAATCCAACGGTCAAATTAAGATATATAACCCATGCAATAGACCTTAAAATATAGAAACTGATTTTCAAATTTTAATGTTTTCATTCAATCAAATTATATTCATTTAGATAAATTTATCTCCTCTTTCAAATTATCATGATTTCTAATTCCTTGTCTTTACTTTAATTACAAATAATCCCTTGTATAAAATCTGCATATAAATATTTTAAAAGTATAATACAAAATAATATTTATCTTATTTGTTCGTCTTTCTTCAATACGGAATAATAAAGAATCTGAATTTTGGGTCTTGTAGAGTCTTCAAAATCTCTTCTTGTCCTTGTAGAAATGGTAGCTCTCGAAAAATATAGAAAATAAGCTCAAGAATCACTCGATTCAGAGTTAATATATATGAATGAGTTATAAAATTTTAAAATTAGGGCTAAAATTAAATAGTGACGGGAATCAAAATAGGTTGTGGTTTTTGTAAGACCCCAACTTTTTGAATAAAGATGAATTTTCTATAAATATCATTTTTGAATATTATGGAGTGAAATTGATATAATGTTATAGTTGTGGGTAATATTTATAAATTTTCCAAAGTATGCAAGTTGTCAGATTATATTCGATTGGTTGGGAAATATTCTTTTTGTCAGGGAATATCCATACGACGGTACAATCATTGGTGGACCCCACAACGGAATTATTGTCGGATTAAGAAAACGACAAAAATATTTTATGAAAATAACGGCGGAAGTTTTACTGATTAAGCTGTTGAAACACGGTGTTAAAAAATGCGATGTCTGGCGTGGTTGCATAGTAGCACACGGTATTGATTATTGATGCTTACATGAGAAGTCACTCAATTTTACTTATTAGTTGGACCTCCATTTACCCATTTTTCAAAATAATCGGTAGGAAGTTATTCAGTATATATATATATATATAATATTGGTGAGGGCATGAGTTGGGCTAGTGTTGCCCACATGTTGGTAGAAAATGGGATGTCTCGGATGCTGGGAGAAAAGGGTCAGGAGGGAGTTATCATTATTAGTGTTATTAGCATTATTAGTGTTATATGATATATTATACATATATGCAAACTTTGTTGACAATTGGGGCAGGAAGGAGAATCAGATCACGGGAGTGTATCCCGTGAGATTGGTAACACATGCTATATATATATTTAATATATATATATATAATATTTTATTTAAAAGATTTTGCTTTAAATATGGACGTTCGATTAAAATTAAATCAATCGGACCGTTCATGAATTAGTTACTATACGGATCCATTCTTACATAAATAGAAGCTCATTCCTTCATTATTTCTTACGAATTCACTTTGAAACTAGAGAGAGAGAAACTATAGAAAGAAAGAAGAAAAGTGTTACGCTACTTCACCACTTCTATATCAAGTTTCTTTACGGTGAAAGGGTATTATTTTTTCATATTCATGAAGAGAACTTACATTATTCCATTCTTTATTATTACATTGGAATAACTTTATAACGTATGATTTACTTATACTTGGTGATTTACATTGTTGTTGTTCCATTCGTTATTATTACATTTGGAACATCTTGTTCATGCGTTATCTGTGGGACATTTGGTTAAAATCTTTATTATTACATTGGAATATATCACATGCATGCGTTTCTATTTGAACACAGTTCCGTCTTTATTATTACATTGGAATATCACATGCATGCGTTTTCTGGAACTCGATCCGTTATTTATTATTACATTGGAATAACACATCATCTGCAATACGCATGCATGGTGATTTCATTGTTATTCTATTCTTTATTATTACATTTGGAATATCACAGTCGGTGCGTATTACGCTTGACTTGGTTCCGTTATTTATTATTACGTTGAATAAACATACATCTGCAATCTGGCATGCGTGGTGATTTCTTTTGTTATTCCATTCTTTATTAAACTCGGTTGGTTAAAGTTTTGACTTCTATACTCCATGAAATTAGTGGAATATCCTTGATATTTGCGCTTCATCCTGTATCTTTTCATGAAAATATTCTTCTGAACATTCTTGAATTTTACTCTATAAAAAAGTATCATGTTGACAATGTGGACGTTATTAGTTCCTTGATAAATTAATTCTTGAACTTGTTTTATTGAATTCTTATATCATTGTCATCATCCTCATGTTTATATTTTATTGAAAGTCATCATGGCTTTGTAGTGCATAGATGGACTTGTGTATGATTATGACCGAGGAATTATTCGGTATAATCATGGTAGTAATGTTACAAATGATGTGGTAAAAGTCCTCATTGACCCGTAGTGCATTGATGGACAGTTGTTGGCATGATCATGACCATTGATGAATACACAAATATCCTTGGCCCGTAGTGCATGGATAAATTGTGGTTGTGATACTAATGAATATCCTTAGCCGTAGTGCAGGGATGATGTGGATTATTTATTAAGCTGAGTCCCAGCAATAAAAGTGATGAAAACCTTTTAAATCATAAAAGATAGTAGATTTTATTCTCTACTTGACTCTTTTAATGGATTACATGTTCCGCTGCTGTTAAACTTGATGTCTATTATATTTTATCAGTTTAACACTGTTGAAGACTAATGATAATTTATTCTGCATTATCTTAGTTATAATATTTCTTACTGGGCTAGTTGAGCTCACCCTTTCTTTCACTGTCCTCTTCAGGAAATGAGAACGTAGCCGGGACTAGCCGGGGAACGGAGTGACTGTCCAAATGATAGTATTAGTAGTCCTCACTATTCTCTTAAACAGTGTGACAATAAATGTAATGAGGACTTATTTTGAGAGTGGATATTGTCTAGGATACAATATTTGTATTAAAACTCACAACACTCTTATTGTATATTAAAGATTGTATTTGTATCCTGTACCATGTATTTGTCGACTCGAGAATAGGTGATGTATACCTATTTTGGGGCGTCACTGATTAGTATCAAAAGCTTAGGATATGATCCTGGCTAAGATGTGAGACAAGAACTAGGAGGGGAGAGACGGGGAATTCCTTCGCTAATATGACCTACCTAAGTTTATTTGGTATTTAATAGGTCGGTCAGAATATAGGGATAATATGTGATTTGTTAATTAACCCTTGTTTTGCGGTAGTATTTAAAAATGGCATCCGAGAGTGTTGAGATTAGCAATGGAGCACAGGAGGCCGTTGAGTCTCCACAGATCAATATTCGAGGATAATGTGCATCGAAGCGACAATCCTCGTGCAAACAACAACCTTGACCAAATGATGAATGATGGAATGTTTAAAGGCTTTATGCAATTCATGCAACATCGAGGAAAGAAGCGGCTCTGTACAAAATGCAGTGGAAACACCTTGGCAACTCTCGGATAGTCACCATTAAGCGATTCGAGGAACTGGGACCACCGAGTTTTCGGAGAGCAAAACCACTTAAAAGGCGGAGGCGTGGATAAAGCGGATCTGCAAGATATTTGATGTCTTGGGATGCTTCGAGGAGAAAGGTTCCCTTTTCCACCTTCATGTTGCGTGCAGAGGCAGATTCTTGGTGGAAATCTGTAAAACGTACTCAACTTGCCGCATTGAAGATGACTTGGGAGAAGTTTCAAAAATTGTTCAACGACAAGTACTTTCCGAAAGTATTCATCACATGAAAGAGGTAGAGTTCATCAAGTTAGAGCAAAACAACATGGCCGTGTCGCGATGACGAAGCCAAGTTTGCTTGAGTTATCCGGTTTGCGTCCCATTTGGTTGATAATGAGGAGAGAATGACGCGAATGTTTCTAAGAGGTTTGAAACACGAGATACGTCAATACCTTATCTCATAAACTATGTTTGTATTCGAGATGTTGTTAATAGGGCTCGATTATTGGAGCGCGATAATGAGTCAACCCAACCTAAAAATAGAAGCGTGCGGTGATACTTGATCATCAAGCGGTGATAATAAGCGTGGAGGAATCAACATGCGAAATGGTAACCACCGGTGGTAATCACGGCCAAAATAATAAGAATGGACATTTCAAGAAGAGGAGATTCAACAATGATGGAAAACGTCGTCAACAAGATTTTGTCGTTAAGGAAGGAGAAGCGACCACCTATCATATGCTTTAAATGTGGAGGGGAGGACACATCGGTCCAAGCTGCGTGATGCCCTCAAAGAATGTTATAATTGTGGAAAGAAGGTCACTGGCCGATTTTGTCATTCACCGAAGACAAGTTCAATTAGGATGGAGGCACCAAAGGGCGTCCCCAAAAAGTCAAAGCTAGTAGTCTGAGGGAGGCGTTTGTTGTGACCTCCAGAAAGCAAAGGAACCCGAGCGAGGTCATCACGGGTAAGCTTATCACAAACTCTAGCAAAGTATATACCTTATTTGATACCGGTTCTACCCATTCTTTTATTTCTCCTACTTGCGCTCAACATTTAAATTTGACTCCAGAGAAATTAGACTTTGACTTATCTGTTGAAACTCCGTTGGGAGAAACCTTCATTACATCCACTGTTTATAAGTCTTGTTTGGTTCAAATCGGTACCCATATATTACCTGTCGATCTTATTTCATTGAAAATAATTGCATTTGATGTAATTCTAGGGATTGATTGGTTAACTACTCATCATGCAAAAATTGATTATTTTCGTAAGGTTGTTAGCTTTCATATTCCTAATCAACCTATTATGTGAATTCAAGCAACCAAACCATTAAAATCAATCACTGTCATCTCAAGACATAAAGTTATTCATTTATTAAAAAACGGATGTCAAGCTTTCTTAGCTTATGTCACGGATCTAAACAAAAATACGTCAGTTTTGAATGATATTTCGATTGTTAATGAATTTCACGGCGTATTCCACTGAAGAACTTCTGGCCTACCCAGAGCGTGAAATTGAATTTTGTATCGACCTTGAACCCGTGTACAAAACCCATTTCCAAAGCCCATGTCGAATGGCTCCTATTGAACTTCGGGAGTTAAAGACTCAGCTGCGAGGAATTGTTAGACATTGGCTTTATTCATCCTAGTACTTCTCCTTGGGGTGCTCACCATTCTATTCGTGAAGAAGAAAGATGGGAGTATCGACTTTGTATTGATTATCGAGAGTTAAATCATGTTACCATCAAAAATAAAGGTACCCATTGCCACGTATTTATGACTGTTTGACCCGATTGCAAGGCGCCAAATTCTTTTCAAAGATTGATCTTCGATTACGGATATCACCAATTGAAGATTAGAATCGATGACATTCCAAAGACGGCTTTCGAAACTTCGAGTGCGGGCATTATGAATTCTAATCATGTCTTTTGGATTGACTAATGCTCTCTGCGCCTTCATAGATATGATGAACCAGAGTATTCAAGGAATATTTGGATCACTTTGTGGTTGTCTTTATTAATGACATCCTTATTTATTCAAAAGTCGTGAAGATCATGAAAGCAACACTTGAGGTCGATACTCCAAAAGCCGTGAATATAAGCTTTATGCCAAGTTGAAGAAATACGAGTTCGGCGAGGAAGTAGCATTCCTTGGGTACGTAGTATCAAGTCATGGAATATCTGTTGACCAGTGAGAGAGAATGAAGCTATTCAAAGTTGGGAGCAACCCCAAATTAGTGAGCCAAGTCGTAGCTTTCTCGGCTACAAATTTAGTTATTATCGGAGATTCGTGGAAGGATTTTCTCGAATCGCTACTCCATTAACTCAGCTGACTCGGAAAGATACAAAATTCGGTTGGAGCGAAGAATTTGAGAAGAGTTTTCAAGAACTCAAGAGAAGACTTATTTCAAAGACTGTTACGACAATACCATCGGCTCGGAGGGATTTGTCATCTGATGATGCTTGAGGCAAAGGGTTAGGATGTGTTCTCATGCAACATGGGAAAGTCATAGCCTATGCCTCTCGACAACTCAAAGAATATGAGAGGAATTATCCTACTCGCGATCTAGAGTTGGCAGCTGTTGTCTTCGCACTAAAGATTTGGAGGCATTACTTGTATGGGGAGAAAGTGGAGATCTTTACGGATCATAAAAGCCTCAAATATTTCTTCACTCAAAAGGAACTCGACATGCGTACGACAACGGCGTTGGCTCGAAGCTGTTGAAAGATTATGATCATACCATCCAATACCATCCTAGAAAAGCAAGCGTGGTAGGCGGCGCATTGAGTAGAAGATCATATATGCGAATGCAGAGTACGATATTGTCAACGCAAAGGCCCATTTTGTGTGACTTGCAAAGGATGGAGATAGAGTTAAAGACTCCAGGGACCCATGTGATGATGGCAAACATACGAGTAGAACCGACTTTAATTGATAAAGTTAAAGATGCTCAAACTACAAACCTAGAGCTGATGCGTATGAGGAAGAAAGTGAAAGAAAGTGCTATACCGGAAACAAGAATCGATGAAGAAAGAATACTTCGAGTCAACTCCAGACTTTGTGTTCCTAACGACCCTGAGTTAAAATATAAAATTATGATGGAGGCGCACAACACACCGTTTGCAATCCATCCTGGGAGTACCAAAATGTATCATGATCTTCGACATACATTTTGGTGGAACAATATGAAAAGAGAGATAGCGTTGTTTATCTCAAGGTGTCTAACTTGTCAACGAGTCAAGGCTGAGCATCAAGTACCAAAAGGTCCATTGCAACCACTTAAAATTCTAGAATGGAAGTGGGAGCACATTACCATGGATTTCGTTCTTAGTCTTCCCAATGTTTCTCAAGGCATAGATGCAATTTGGGTCATTGTTGATAGATTGACCAAAGTCTGCTCATTTCTTACCAATCTGAGAAACTTATACACTTGAACGTCTTTGTATATGTACATAAGCGAGATTGTGAAGGCGCATG
Organism: Panax ginseng; assembly: GCA_020205605.1. Lineage (NCBI taxonomy): Eukaryota > Viridiplantae > Streptophyta > Magnoliopsida > Apiales > Araliaceae > Panax > Panax ginseng. The sequence continues at coordinate 110,157,312 of CM035144.1, read as the reverse complement.
GTATGCGGTATCCATAGTTTACGATCGAGACCCAAGATTCACTTCATGATTTTGGGTTAGTTTGCAAAAAGTTATGGAGCGCGAATTTACGATTTAGTTGACATATCATCCTCGGACGAGACGGACAATTAGAGAGGACTATTCAAACTACGGAAGATTTATTAAGACTACGTGTCCTTGACTTCAAGAGAAGTTGGGATAAGTTCTTACCATTGGTGGAGTTTTTCTACAACAATGTTATCAAGCAAGTATTGGCATGGCTCCATTTGAGGCGTTATATGGAAGAAAGTGTCGATTCTCCCGATATCTTTGGGATGAGGTGGGTGAAGCAACGTTGTTGGGGACGGAGTTGATGCGTATGACTACGAAAAAGATTCAAACGATCCGGCAACAAGCGTATAAAAACCTCACAAGATCGTGAAAAGATTTATCTTGATCTTCATCGAAAGGACGTGGAATTCGATATAGGAAATCATGTGTTGTTATGTGTTGCTCCATGGAAAGGAGTTACGAGATTTGGAAAGAGAGAAAGCTCAATCCTCGATTCATTGGCCCATTTTAATCCTCGATCGGTAGGAGCGTGGCTATAGACTTCATTTTACCGCCAAGTATGTCTCGTGTTCATAACGTTTTCACATATCCATGTTATGTAAATACGTGGAAGACCCGAACCACATTTTTGAGTTAGAACCGAACGAAATAGTGGAAGATTTAACGTATGAAGAGGTTCCTGTTCAAATCTTGGATACGAAGGAACATATTCTATGCTCCAAGGTTATACCTCAAGTCAAAGTTTTGTGGAGGAACCACGATGTGGAGGAACCACGATGTTGAGGAAATGACCTGGGAGTTAGAATCTGAAATGAAATCAAGGTATCCTTACCTCTTCGATATACCAGGTACGTACCCTAATTTCGAGGGCAAAATTTCATAAGAAGGGGAGGTTGTAAGACCCCAACTTTTTGAATAAAGATGAATTTTCTATAAATATCATTTTTGAATATTATGGAATGAAATTAATATAATGTTATAGTTGTGGGTAATATTTATAAATTTTGCAAAGTATGCAAGTTGTCAGATTATATTCGATTGGTCGGGAAATATTCTTTTTGTCAGGGAATATCCATACGACGATACAATCATTGGTGGACCCCACAACAGAATTATTGTCGGATTAAGAAAACAACAAAAATATTTTATGAAAATAACGGTGGAAGTTTTACTGTTAACTGTTGAAACATCCGGTGTTAAAAATGCGATGTCTGGCGTGATTGCATAGTAGCACACGGTATTGATTATTGATGCTTACATGAGAAGTCACTCAATTTTGCTTATTAGTTGGACCCCCATTTACCCATTTTTCAAAATAATCGGTAGGAAGTTATTCAGTATATATATATATAATATTGGTGGGGGGCATGTGTGGGGCTAATGTTGCCCACATGTTGGTAGAAAATGGGATGTCTCAGATGGTGGGTGAAAAGGGTCAGGAGGGAGTTAGCATTATTAGTGTTATTAGCATTATTAGTGTTATATGATATATTATACATATATGCAAACTTTGTTGACAATTGGGGCAGGAAGGAGAATCAGATCACGGGAGTGTATCCCGTGAGATTGGTAACACATGCTATATATATATATTTAATATATATATATATATATAATATTTTATTTAAAAGATTTTGCTTTAAATATGGACCGTTCGATTAAAATTAAATCAATCTGGACCGTTCATGAATTAGTTACTATCACGATCCATTCTTTCATAAATAAAAGCTCATTCATTTATTATTTCTTACGAATTCAATTGAAACTAGAGAGAAACTATAGAGAGAAAGAAGAAAAGTGTTCTGCTACTTCACCACTTCTATATCAAGTTTCTTTTACGGTAAAGGGGTATTATTTTTTCATATTCATGAAGAGAACTTACATTATTCCATTCTTTTTATTATTACATTGGAATAACTTTTGTATCTGTGATCTACCCTATACTTGGTGATTTACATTTGTTGTTCCATTCGTTATTATTCTATTGGAACATCCTATCACATGCGTTATCTGTGGGACACGGTTAAAATCTTTATTATTTACATTTGGAATATCATGTCACATGCGTTTCTGTGGGACTGGTTAAAATCTTTATTATTACATTGGAATATCACATACATGCGTTTCTGTGGGACTGATCTCGTTATTTATTATTACATTGGAATAACATATCATATGAAGTAACCGCATTGCATGGTGATTTACGTTGTTATTCTATTCTTTATTATTACATTGGAATATCCCATTGGTAACGTATTATGCGACTGGTTTTCGTTATTTATTATTCTATTGAAAAATAACTTTATGCACAAGCAATCTGCATGCATGGTGATTTCTTTTGTTATTCCATTCTTTATTAAACTCGGTTGGTTAAAGTTTTGACTTTATACTCCATGATATTAGTGAAATATCCTTGATATTTGCGCTTCATCCATCGATATCTTTTCATGGAAATATTCTTCTGAGCATTCTTGAATTTTACTCTACAAAAAGTATCATGTTGACAATTTGGACGTTATTAGTTCCTTGATAAATTAATTCTTGAACTTGTTTTATTGAATTCTTATATCATTGTCATCATCCTCATGTTTATATTTTTATTGAAAGTCATCTATGGCCTATAGTGCATAGATGGACTTGGTATGATTATGACCAGGAATTATTCGGTATAATCATGACCGTAATGTTACAAATGATGTGGTAAAAGTCCTCATTGACCCGTAGTGCATTGATGGGACGGTTGTTGGCATGATCATGACCATTGATGAATACACAAATATCCTCGCCCGTAGTGCATGGATAAATTGTGGTTGTGATACTAATGAATATCCTTAGTAGTAGTGCGAGGATGATGTAGATTATTTATTAAGTTGAGTCTCAAACAATAAAAGTGATGAAAACCTTTTAAATCATAAAAGATAGTAGATTTTATTCTCTACTTGACTCTTTTAATAGATTGCATGTTCATTGCAGATTAAACTTGATGTCTATTGTATTTTATCGGTTTAAATTGTTGAAGACTAATGATAATTTATTATGCATTATCTTAGTCATAATATTTCTTCTTGGGCTAGTTGAGCTCACCACCTTTTTCTTTATTCTCTTCGGAAATGAGAATGTAATGGGATCAATGGGAGGAGCGAATGTGATCCGGATGATAGTATTAGTAGTCCTCACTCACAGCACTCTTGTTGTATATTAAAGATTGTATTTGTATTCTGTACCATGTATTTGGCACTCAGAATAGGTGATGTATACCTATTTGGGGGGCGTCACAGTTTTCAACAATTTAAGACACGAAGATAACGCCAAATAACTTCTCTTTCTCTTCAAACTTGTCGAGAACAAAAAACTAAAGAAACAAGTTTTGGATTCATTCAATTCTGATATCGGATGAATTTATTATGATTTTTCTAATGAGTTGTAGTGCACATGAGAATTTTACTCGAGAATTCAACTAATGAAATTAGAATAACATAAGGGTTTCATCCAACACTCTTTAAATGTAACAAGGAACAATAGGAGTTAACAAAACTCTAATGAAGTACTCCTTAATTTTAATTAACTTAATTATTTACTAAAAAAAATTAGCTTTTCAAGCGAAATAAAAAAAAATTGTGACTTACCTTTTTCAATTCAATTATGCGTTTAGGAAAAATCAAATTAGTATTTATTATTTACAAAAATTCGGATTATTATAATAATACTAAAACAATAACAGTTGATATATATATATATATATATATATATATATATATATATATATATATATATGGGTAATGATCCATATCATATATTTACTTTGGATACTTATAAGGTATACACCACCTATACCATTGAAAACAAGAAGGAACGGTAAGGATTAGAAATTGAAATTCAACGTCCGCTACTATTAATAGCGGACATAAAAAAAACACTTAGCGTCGCTAATCGGAATAAAGATTTGAGTACCAATAAATATTGGTTAATAAACCCTAAATTCTGCTTAATAAACCCTAATTAAACCGTACATAGTTAATAAACTTTAAATTTTTATTGGTCATGCCAAATTCTTATTGTAATTAGTGTCCGTTATTATTAATGACGGATGATGCATGTATTTTTTTTACCGTTTGCATATCTCAATTTAGTATGTAGAAAATTTTATTATGTTACTTAAATTGGAGTGTATGAAAATAAGAAGAAATGCAATTATTAATTCATCTGTTAGTGTGTATATATATTCCAATTAATTAAATAAACTTGTGTACGTATGTATGATGAAAATTTCAGAGTTACGATGTGTCTGTGATGCTACAACGGAATGCGTTTCTGGTTGACCTTGAAAGCGAGAATAGAGGGAGTGTTTTAAAGCTTGATTCAATTAAGATTGGAAGCACATGGAAAGGGATTCATACCTTGATTTTCAACACATGGCACTGGTGGCTTCTTACAGAAAGGCAACAACCGTACGTGTGTGTATATATATATATATATATATATATATATATATATATATATATATATATATAACTTCTCAACCGACACTACTAGCTAAGCTAGTAGTACTAGTTCATCAATATTTTTTCAATATTCTTACTCAAATACTTTTAATTTCACTTGTAATAAGTTACTCCATCTCTCAAATTAAAAAAGAATCGCATTCATTTGCAAAATAATGAATATGTTGTTTGTTTGGCAGATGGGATTTTATTGAAGATGCAAATAAAATTTACAAAGATATGGATCGATTAGTAGCTTATGAGAAAGCGTTGACTACGTGGGGTAGATGGATAGACACCAATATAGACCCAACAAAAACCAAGGTCTTTTTCCAAGGTGTTTCTCCGGATCATTTGAAGTAAGTAGTAAATTAACATATATATGCATGCTGCTGCCAGGATCTGAATTTTGTTAAATTTTGATCATAAACATGTGTTAGAGCTAGTAAATTTATAAATCAATGGTATATATATAGAGGCTGGGCAGAACCAAGTTGGAAGAATTGCAATGGGCAAAGGCAACCATTCTTGGGGAGGAGCAAGTACAGAGGAGGTCCACATCCAGCAGAAATTGTATTAGAAAGGGTGTTGAGCAAAATGTCAATCCGTGTTAATCTACTCAACATAACAACATTATCGCAATTAAGGAAAGATGGCCACCCTTCAAGCTATGGCTACGGAGGGCGCCGTGGCATGGACTGTAGCCATTGGTGTCTTCCTGGAGTTCCTGATACTTGGAATCACCTACTCTATGCCACTCTCTTTCAAAATTGAATTCCTTCTTTGTTCCCATATCTCTATCTCACACAGAATAGATGCACCAAAATATAATAAATTGTATGACACATGCATTCATTAAGAATATGAAGAACAAATACACAATTAGCCTAGTTATATTGAACACTTATTATAGTTGTAACAACATTATTTTTGTTCTGTATGGTTCTTAGTTTATGCATCCTCCGAGATGCACTTTTTTATTTTTAGCCAGACATAAAGCGAAATGAAGTTCGTAATATATCGTTGATTGTGTTTTAGCTAGAGAGATTGAGTAATGTTACGAGTATTTGAAAAAAAATGGTTGTATATCTAATTTTAGAACTAAATTTATTAGTTTGATGTAATTAAGAAGATAAAATTTATTTACCAAAAGGCTTCTCGGAGCCGAATATATCTTTTCCACTCATTCCCCCTCCTCTGTTGGGACAAAGATCCTCTCCATTTCAAACTTCAAATACCAAAGCAGAGCAGAGGAGCTTGAAAGTAAAGTAAGGCGTAGGGAAACTAGTGTTCAATGAATCAATCGTGTCAAAAAGAAATTCTCATTTGCTAAATTTACATGTATTAAAAATGTGTTTTTGTTTTATTTTAGAAGCTCATATTATTGTACCACTTTTTACATAATAGAGGAAGTATAAAGTGCAAGGTATGGTCTAAAAGATTTAAGCACCTCTTCTGTTGAAATAAACCTGCCTCATGAAATAAGCTTGTGAACTGGACCCTTGCCTAGCAAAACTTGTTCTGTTATCGCGCCTCTGAATGACAGAGTTTAGACTGCTGCTGCACTCTTCTGTTACGCACTAAATCATCGAGTATATATCAGTGAAAACTGTTTAGTAAAATTAAAGTCTTATTATTTGACTTGTTTTAGAACAAATATAATAATTTGTTAAATTTACCAGCCCATATAAATATCAATCCAAACACATAGCTATTAAATTTACCAAAAAAAATATTCACAAATCATCCCAAAAGTTACAAATTTAGTAGGTAAAGAAGTAGGCAAAACGATCATATATAACATTAATTTATCCTTTTTGTAGGTAAGAAAATGAAGGAAAAGAAAAAAGACGTACTCAAAAGTTTAATTCTTTTCCTTTTCCCAGATCAAATTTCTATTTAACTGAGTTTTACCATAGGGAAAATTAACATGCAGCAATCATCTTCACTCTCCACCTTGCCTTTTTTTTACTTCCTCAAAAAGTTTAAAGGAAGAAAAAATAGTGCAAAGTTTATCTGAACTTTAATTAATTAGTCTTTAGCCAAAGCTGTGGAAGATCGAACTGCGCGCAGGATATAAAGAGGAAGTGTTTGATGTGTGTAGAAGACACGGATACATAAGTTGTGTGGTTAGTTTGAGTTCAACACTGATAAAATATCTTCCTCTCCAAAAATATCAGCTACTCATGAGATTATTTTGGTGGATTGTGGGGGTGTTCTTTGCTTGGCAGTTAATTTGTGGTTTTAGTATTTCATGAATTATCTTAACTTTAAACATTTAGTATATATATATATATATATATCATTGGTGAATACAAAATAAATCAATCCCTTTACATATCTTCTGCTTGTTGGATTAAGGCTGACACAATTAGCTAGTCTTCTGTTCTTTAAATCTAAACTAGTGTTTCGTTTTTGTTGCAAGAAAAACTACGGTATGTTTTTTTTATAAACATTTTGGTATAAATATTTATTTACTTCCAATGGGGTACGAGAATTAGCTAGTCTTCTGTTCTATAAATCTATATTTATTACTTCATATTGACACTTGTTAACTTAGGTTTTTATAGTTACGTTGCATGTGAAATATATTATTGTATATGTTGTTGAGATATAACAGGTTACAGGTAAAAAATGGGTTTACAAACCTGAAAATTGTAATTTTAAAAAATTATTTTTAAAAAAAATCAGACGAAAATTCCGTCAAAAATATAGTTTAATAATTTTTTTTAAAAACCATATTTTCGACGAAAAATGGCTATTTTTGACGAAAAATTCCGTCGATATTAATCCAACTTAAAATCGATGAATTAATTCCGACAAAAAAAGTCGTGAAAATATCCTATTTTCGACGGAAAATTAGTAGGAATTGTTGTGTCGAATTAATGTAGTTTGACCGAATTTTCAACGGACTAAATCTCGATGCCTTTAAATCTGGCTTAATTTTTGACGGAATATTCCTTCGGAATTGAAACTTTTTCTTGTAGTGTGAATAGAGTTTGAGGAGTATCCTAGCAATTCATCCCAACTATATATTTGAATAGGATTTGAGTAGTATTCCAACAAAAATCCTCCCATTTTAAATTATAAAATGGTTTTATGGGATTAATATATAGTCACACTAAGACTAATAATATATCATCAAAAAATTAAATAATCCTAAATAATATTAAATTAAGAAAAATAGTTTATTTTCAAATTTACGTTTTGAAAAAAAAAAAAAAAGAAGAGATTACACAGAGCAATCCATTAAAACACCGCCGACAGGCCACATCATAAAACAAGGAAAAAGTAAATTAAAGAAAAGATCAGCAATCAATTTATAATTAATGTCATCTATGGCAAATAACACAACATATATCAACTGAGTTGATCAAAAAAGGCGGGTGAAACCGTGAAAGAACACCATATATAGACTTTATAACTGATGTCACAGACATGATATGATCAAAGAGCATGCATGCATGCCCAGAAAAGACTGCATGCATTTCAACCTTAATTTCAGTTACATTAATTATATGAAGGTAAATGAGCAGAAAATGGCGGCCCGACTTTTTTTTTTTGGTTGGGAGGGAGGGAGGGAGGGAGGGAGGGAGGGGGGGGGGACAAAATACATGGACTAATTGTTCATGAATTGCAAATATATATTTACAAGCTGTGCCAGTACTATGTTTAGCCATCAAAGAATTCAGACTTTTTTCTTCAATGGATGTAACTACGTTTGAGAAAATCAAATATGTCGTCTTATTATATATATCCTGTTTCATTGACAAATCACACTCGGTCTATTGTTGCTATGATATTCTTATAAGACATGTTACAATATGACAATAAATTTAGGAAATTGATATTTTTAAGAGAAATTGATATTTTCACTAGACTCTTCTCACATGAATAGTAAAAAGAATCCATATTCACATGAGTGAGGTCTTATGTAAATATCAACTTTCCCCTTCTGAAAATATCAATTTCCTAAATTTATATCGACATTAATATGTTATATGGATACAAGAAAAAATTAAGAAGAAACTCAAACAGTATTATGATATGTAATAATTTTGAATTTTAAGTTGTTTGTAATTTAGTTTCAAAATTTATCCGACATATATATATACTAGTAATTGTCCGTGCCTGAAGGCACGGCGTAACAAAAAATTAGATTAAAATTAGAAAAATACTTTATTACCTAAAGACTCTTTGCAACTTAAAATCAGACATAATAATTATCATAATTTACCACACTACCAAAATAATTAATTTTCCTTTAAAAATAGATATCCAGAAAAAATTAAACTTGTCTACAAAACTTACAATTATCAATAAAAATTATCATAATTCACCACACCACCACAATAAATTATTATTATTATTATTATTATTATTATTGTTGTTGTTGTTATTATTATTATTATAATTTTAATTTTAATTATAATTATTAATATTAATATTAATATTAATATTAATATTAATATTAATATTAATATTAATTTTATTATAATTATTATTACTTTATTACTATTATTATTATTATTACTATTATAATAATATTATTATTATATTATAATTATTATTATTTTGAATTAAAATTAGAATGAATCCGAACTGCAGTATCTTGCTTTCCTTACTCAAATCAATTAGAATGAATCGTAATCTTTATTATATAGATTATTATTATTATTATTATTATTATTATTATTATTATTATTATTATTATTATTATTATTATTATTATTATTATTACTATTACTACTATTACTATTATAATTATTATTATTATTATTATTATTATTACTATTATTAGTACTATTATAATTATTATTAGTACTATTATTATTATTATATTTATTTTTAGTACTATTATTATTATTTTTTATTTTATTATGTGTGTGAAGAATAGGAGAGAGAAAAATTTTGTGTGTGAACAATTAGAGAGTATAGTATAGTATATTGTTGAATTTGATTTGGGGGAAGAAATATGAGCCTTTAGATTAAGTTAGAAAAATTAAGTTAGAATGAATCTGAACCGTCCTTGTGCTTTGTCAAATGAAAGATTCAAAATGGGTTCGGTTTTATTATATAGATATTTATTATTATTATAGTAGTAGTAATTATTATTATTATTACTATTATTTAAATAATAATAATAATTATTAGTATTATTATAATAATAATTATTATTAGTACTATAATAATAATAATAATTATTATTATTGTTATTATAATAATAATAATAATTATTATTATTATTATTATTATTATAGTAGTAGTAGTAATTATTATTATTATTATTATAGTAAGTAATTATTATTATTATTATTATTATTATTATTATTATTATTATTATTATTATAGTAGTAGTAATTATTATTATTATTAGTATTATAGTAATAGTAATTATTATTATTATTATTATTATTATTATTATTATTATTATAGTTGTAGTAATTATTATTATTATTATTATTATTATTATTATTATTATTATTATTATTATAGTAGTAATTATTATTATTATAGTAGTAGTAGTAATTATTATTATTATTATTATTATTATTATTATTATTATAGTAGTAGTAATTATTAGTATTATTAGTAGTAATTATTATTAATATTTGTTGTTTTGATAAATTAATTTTTGATTTTGTAATTGCTTTCTTACCATTGATATTTTTTTATGTATTATATATTTTAAATATATATACTTCAAAAATTATTATAATTTAAAATAAAATATTAAAATATTAATTAATTAAGTAAATGGAGAAAGAGGAGAAGAGAAACGGCAGAGGAGAGAGAGAGAAAGATGAGAGAGGATAGAGAAAGAAAGGGAGGAGAGGATTAGGAGTAGAGAGAAAGAGAGAAGGCGGAGGAGAGAGGAGAGAGAAAGGGGGAAGGAGTAGAGGAGAGAGAAAGAGAGAAGACGGAGGAAAGAGGAGAGAGAAAGGGGGAAGGAGTAGAGGAGAGAGAAAGAGAAAAGGAGAGAGAAAGTGAAGAAGGAGAAAATTTGGGCGGGATTTTGTTTGTGTGAGATGAAATGTGAGCCTTTAGATTAAGTTAAAATGAATCTGAGACGTTGTTGTGCTTTGTCAAATTATAAAATTCAAATTGAATTCTGTTTTATTATATATATATATATATCATTTACTATCCTTATACATTAACAAAATTAAGTATAAATCACACTAATGCATGTTCTGGTTTGTTGAATTCAAATATTGTTCATTTCTCTATCTCATTTACTCTCATATCATTTATTGGTAACAAGTAACAGTACTTAATCATGTAAAAAATTAACTGTTACATATTATATCTGAAAAAATATCTAATATGAGAAAAGAAATGAGACGAGATACGTAGATCGATAATTTAAACTATCCATGCACGAGGGTAATACTCATAAAGATTAAGAGAATTGATATTTTTATATAAAAAAATTGATAATTTTACATGATTATTTTTATATGAATAGTGAGTGAGTTTTATTTAAGTAAGAGAGACTATGTGAAAATATAAAAATATTAATTTCCGACATTCACGTGGTTCAGATGACTTCACTTCTAAAGGTGTACGTTCTGGGAAATTAAATATAAAGCGACACATTATTCAAAGAAAAATCATGCTATCATGCGCTTTCATGGCTAATGTACTAGTAATAATTAAATACCAGTTCATTTGATATATGAGATTCATTAGTTACTTAAAATGCATGTATGAAAAGAAATTAATGTCATTCATTACATGCACCTATATACATAATATATGCTCGATGGTCACAAATGCTTCATGATGATACCCAATTTTATTAATTAATTAATTCTCTCTTATTTATTCGACTCAAATCTACCCACATATAAACAACATCATAGCTAATATTTCTTTCGTTTTAAAAAACGAGGGTCATATTTATAAATAAATAAAAATGTTCTACAAAAAAGTCATTTTTATTGATTATTCTTTTTATTAATTATAATATAAAATAAAATGATGTCTTTAAATTTAACATTTCAATTTCACTCTCTAATTAATATATCTTCTCCTGCCCTCCCATTGTATCGGTTAAATATTATGTTCATTTATAACAGGCATCTAATTTTATATACTAAAGGCTTTAGAAATTTATCCAAATCAGATATATAGAGATCAATTTATCTGATTTAATTTGGATGTTGAAGCAGCTGCTAGCTAGCTGTTTAATAGAAATAAGTTCCTTCATTTAATTTAAATTCGTTTGTAGAAATTAAAACAAGTAAATTATATAAAAGATTAGCTTAGACAACAAAAATTAATGGGAAACTTGTACGTAGAACCGCTTAGAAATATATTCTCATGAACCAACAATAACCTTTTGTTTCTTTTTCCTTCATTAAATTCCCTTCAAATGATCCTTTCCGAGAGTTTGAAGTGCAATCCGTTTGGAAAATTTAAAACAGGAGATATATCGAACAACATTTTTTTTTTTTTGTTGCTAAATGATACTCATCCAACAACTTTGCAATCTTTAATTTGATGTTTGTCCATCTGATAATTAATATAAACACAGAAAAAGTGTCCATCAGTTTTTCAGATTTAATTAATTAAGCATTCATATTATAATATCACAATAAAATTATTACAGAAAAATGTTAATGCATATAGAAGAATAATTTAATCACCTATATATATTGAAAATTGACACGATAAATGTATAGCGATGGTAAAAACCATTGCTATAAGATCTATGCGACGATTATCATATGAAAATATGGAAAAATTATGTTGGATAAAGACTGCCCGCCAATAACACTAGAGTAGTCTGCTCCTGCACATTAATGTTTCATTCTAGATCCAAATAGCAATAAGTTTTTTTGCGGTCGATAATATCCGACCCAACATCTTGTTAATTGATTATGTAGAAAATAATTTCTTCAGTTTTAATTAGAACAATTTTTTTTTTCATCTTCAATAAAGATTCATGTTATATCCAATATTTTTATATGTTGATTAAATTTAAGCGAACAATATTTTCAAAATCAACTTTAACTAGGGAACAACGAGCTCCTCGCGTTAACAAAGTGTGGTTCATTTGTTGCCCCACAATACATGCAAGAGTAACAAGATAGGACAAATAAGGCCAATATATATTAAACATCCATAAAGGAAACATGAACATATAAAATTTAGCTCGAGGTGGGAAGACAATATAAACGTGTCTTTAATTTGACATTGATAAAAAATGTAAAAGCTAAACCCGTAAAATTTGACATATACTGAATAGGTTCATACCATGCATGCAGTTCTTGCGCATGCATTGTGATCATATTTACTATAAATTGGTCACACAATTAATGTCTATTTATAGATTTTGCATCCACTAATTAACTAAAGTATATAGCTACTAAGAAAAAAATGGAGATCAAGATTGACGTACTTGCAAATGAAGTCATTAAATCCTCATCCACTACACCACATATCCTTAAATCCTTCAAATTCTCACACTTCGATCAATTCGCTCCATCAATGTACGTGCCACTAGTTTTCTTCTACGGCAGAGCCAGGGGGGCGACGTTGGCCAACGCGGCCATAACTTCTCAGCGGTTCAAGAAGGCTTTATCTGAAATTTTAGTTCATTTCTACCAATTTTCGGGAAGAATCAATGGCAACATATATTTTTGTTGATTGTAACGACCTAGGAGTTCCTTATACGGAAGCTCACGTTTATTGTCCCCTCTCGGACATACTAAAAAATCCTTGCGCCAACTTGATGAGGATGTTCCTTCCGATTCATGTTGAGTCCAAGGATATGATTCAGGAAAAATTTCACTACATGCATGTTCAAGCAAGTTTCTTTGAATGTAGTGGAATGGCTATTGGCATTTAGCCGATGCTGCCACCTTAGGTAGATTTATCAACGACTGGGCAAAAATTGCTTCTGGAAATGGCAACATTAATCCCGTTCATAAACCTTATTTTACTCTTTCATCTTTGTTTGCACCAAATGATTTTTTGTCGTCCTTCTTGACATTAAATTTGACGCCACAAAATTATGTTACAAAAAGATTTGTATTTACCCCTTCTAGTATAGCCACCCAAAAATTTCTGCCTACACTAGTGGAATCCGTATCGGCTCTCCTTTGGAAGTGCATGATGGCGGCTTCTAGATCCTTCAAATTCCAAGAAAAGGGCACGTTCGATTTTAGCCCAAAGGGTGAACATGCGTAAAAGATTTACTCCAGCCTTGCCAAAAAATACTCTTGGAAATTTTGCGTACAGGCAGCCAGGCACTTTCTAGTAGAAAAAGATTGTGATGAGGAAAGGAGCGAGACTATATATATATATATATATATATATATGAGTTAGTGGATAATCTCAAAAAAGGGGTGAATAAATTCTCCAATACCTACATGAAACGAAAGAAGTGCAAGGGACATACGGCTATTCGACCATTTAACGATCGGTGAATGAGTTGGGAAATTTGTACGTAAGGGATGATATTGATTTGTATATATAATTATACAAGTTGGTGTAGATTCCCATTATATGATGCCGATTTCGGATGGGGAAAGCCAACCTGAATAAGTAGTGCTTATACTTCACTTATCAAGAATGTAGCTATGCAAATGGAGACAAAGGAAGGTGATGGAATAGAAGCATGGATCACGTTGAAGAAAGAAGAGATGGACATCTTTTAGTGACACTTTTTTAGCGTCGCAATTGTTTACGATGAATTTTATTGTATCGCTAAATATTGTTTACGATGAATTTTAATTTATCGCTAAATATAATATTTATGTCGCTGAATGTATATTTAGAGATATTGTATAGTAGGTATAACTAATGAAGGGAATTCTAATCCTAGATTTATTGCCCAAAAGTGTATAATAGTGTAACACTACATTAACATTAAAAGTAGCTGCTCCATAATTATTTTTCATTTTAGGATATCTAAAATAATTTACAAGTGTAAAATTTTTATTTAATTGCTTAATAGGAAACAAAAATAATCTAATAATTATTAACCTTCTCGATCAGTAGGTAAGAAAGATTCAAGTCTAACTAACGGCATCTGTCGTTTCTACAAGCTAGTAATTTTTGGCGACATGATTAATTACTTTATTCAGTGCATGCATGTACATTCTTATTTAGGCAAATGAAAGAGAATTACTATATATCTCAAGTACTACATAAGAAGAAACCCTAACTAGCTAGGTTTTATTATTGGAGTATATATCATTTACTTACTTTAAAGTTAGACAATCAAATCGTATTACACGAGTTCAGATCATATCAGATTGTAATTACTATTATTACGCTAAATATGTGAAATTGGACTCAACCTAACCTAATTGCGTACAAAACATTTATTAATTTCAACACCAATACGTTCAAGTGCATGTCTCATATATATACGTACTATATATTAAGAATATATTATTAGACAATTCATTTTAGTTACTCCATCCGTTCTAAAAATTAAAAATATTTAAAATATATATTTCATATTTGTTTGTAGTGGACTCCGAGTGACTATACTAATGAATCTTTTTCTTTTTTTAATTATTAGCTATTTAAATATATGAATCCTCTTCTTTTTTAATTATTAGACCCCTATTTAATTATTAGACGTCCTATATTTAAAAATATATATTTTGATGATAGACTAGTATTGATATATATATATATATATATATATATATATATATATATATATATATATATATATATATATATATATATATATATCCATTTCAAGGTTCACCTCTTTTATTTTACGTATATATCATGTTCACCCTTTTAGCGATGGTTCGATCCATCGCTATATCAAATAACAATCGCCTTAGCTTTTTTAATGACGGATAATATATAACGATTAAACCTAACGTATAACCCGATATTGGTGATTCGATCCGTTAAAGAGGATATATTCAAAATAATAAAACATCAAATGGCATGCTCAATTACATTATTTAAATTATTATGTTTGATTTATTCATAGACAACTCACTAGAATTACATTTTAATTATTTCAATATTTTTCACTAAATGTCTCTTAACTTACGTTCAACCAAGCTGGCTAAGAGAAAATTAGAATGGTTGGGAAAAAAATGAAATAGGATCATTAAATAATGTTGTAATAGTAAGTATTTTCCGTATGGCTTGGCTGCTATGAAGTCAAATGACCTTTTTTTTCCATTATAAAGAAATGTCAATCCAAACGAGTGAACGACTGTGGGGGTATATCTATTGAATCTCAAAATTTAAGACAGCCAATTCTGATTTCTGAAATCAATAGCGAATCAAACTTCCATTTCCAACTTCTTTCTTTGAAGCTAATTCTTGTAGACTCCTACGCAGACAGAGTCAGTCAAGTCTTCTTTCTCTCTCCTTCACTCTGACTCTCCCTTCCAGGTATTTCCAATAAATACAGCACTTGTCTCCGATCTCAATATTCTAATTTGAATTTTGCTGTAATTTTGTTCTAGAATCATACTTTACCCTCTTATTCTTGGCTCAGTTATAAGCTTCTTTTGATATAATCTTTGAAGATAATGGGTTAGTAGTTCTTTAATGTTGAAGGGTCTGTTGAAATTACGCGTTTGTTGTTACAATTCGTAGTTTACTGTAGATTGGAGATTTATTATTCTGTCTTAAATTCATAGATACACCCTCTTCAGGTTCAGTTTGACAGTGTTTAGCTTCTTCATCATTGGGTTTGAACTTGGAACTGTGTCGGCAATTAATTCCAATTTTGGATGGGCATTGGGGCTTTTTTGTTACTCTGTTTTAGACTTCAATTATCTAGGTTCTTTTTGATTTATAAGTAAATTGTGAGAATTCCCAGTTTCTTCCGGATTTGGCGTGGCCATAAGAAAATAAAGTAGTGGGTGTCTTTCTTGATTGAGCTTATGTTGATGATGATAATAATTTTGTGGTGTGACCATATTGATTTAAAGAAAAGCTTTAGTGGAAATTGAATTCATTTGTGGAATTTAGAAGTGGGAAATGGGAATGATTTGAGGTGGTTCCTAGACTTCTAATTTGTGGGGATTTTGGTTTTGGAGGTTTAGGTACATACTTAGGATTGTTTTTAAGATGGATGGATCTCATAGCAGTTCTAATGCACCCGCCCCTTTCCTTACAAAGACGTATGAGATGGTTGAAGACCCAGTGACAGACTCTATTGTCTCTTGGAGTCACAGCGGGCATAGCTTTGTTGTGTGGAATCCGCCGGAGTTTGCTAGAGATTTGCTCCCAACATACTTCAAGCACAATAACTTCTCCAGCTTTGTCAGACAACTCAATACATATGTAAGCAAATCACTGCAATGTTTTTTTTTTTATCTCAATTTTAGATTTCTTCTTGATAAACTATATATATATATATATATATATATATATATATATATATATATATATATATATATATATATATATGTGTCTTGTGTGAGAGAGAGAGAGAGTGAGTGAGGGAGAAGAGAGAAAGAAAGTGATTAGCAAATCTTCACTTTGTTGCTTAGAAATCACGTGCAGGGGGTGGGGGGCTAAGGAGTTACGATTCTTAGCTACGGTGATTGTATTTGAACTTTGAAAAAAGTTATTTAGCAAAAAGAAAAAAAAAAGAACTTGAAAAAAGTTACTCAAACATGAAGAAGATCTTTTTATTTCTTAGAAACGAATTTGTGTTTGTTGTCATATGATTTGATTTATTACTAGTTATGCCCTTTCCATTTGTTGACATTTATTAGATTTTTTTGTGTTATTTAGGGTTTTAGAAAGATTGATCCTGATCAGTGGGAATTTGCAAATGAGGAATTTATAAGAGGTCAGAGACATCTTCTCCCAAAAATTCACCGTCGCAAGCCAATTCATAGCCATTCTTTGCAGCAGCAAGGGACAACTTCTAATCCATTAACTGATTCAGAAAGACAGGAATTTGAGGAAGAAATTGGGAAGCTGAAACATGAGAAGAGTTTGCTTCAATTAGAGTTACAGAGGCATAAACAGGAGAGTCAAGAATTTGAATTTCAAGTAGAGTCTTTGGGGGATCGTTTGAAGAACATAGAACACCGACAAAGACAAACCATTACCTTCTTGGCTCAACTACTGAAGAAACCCAGTTCCTCACCTGCTATTTCACCACAGTCCGAAAATAGTAATAAAAAGAGAAGGTTGGCAGTATCCACTTATTTATATGATGAAATCAATACAGGAGGGAATCAAATTTCAACTTTTCAAAAAGAGAATCAGGATGCTTTGTCTATTTCAATGTTAAGTTTGAAGCTAATAGAGAAGTTGGACTCATCCTTAAGGTTTTGGGAGAATTTTCTGCACGGGGTTGGTCAATCCTCAGGTGAGGAAATGTATGATTTTGGTGTACTTCTGGAGCCATCACCAATCGTTATAACAGAAATGGATGCATCATCCGGTGATTCTGATGTGAATGTTCAACAACTCTCCCCCAACTTCCATCCTTCATCCCCTCATTCAAGAGATATTCGTTCATCCCCTGAGTTGGCTGCTTCTTCAGATCATGCAGATAGCCCCGCAATCTCATCTATATATCTCAGTTTAGATTCTAGGCCCAAATCCTCAGGAATCGATGTAAATACAAAGCCCGCTAATGCTCCTGATACAGATGCTCCAAATGAGCGGGTAGATGGGAATACAACTCCAACAACTGGGGTCAACGACGTCTTCTGGGAACAATTTCTTACTGAGACTCCAAGTTCCTCTGGCACTCAAGAAATTCATTCAGATAGAAGAGAGACGGATGGAAGAAAGAATGAAACTACGTTGGAAGTTCAACATAAATTTTGGTGGAATATGAATAATGTAGATAACCTTACGGAACAGATGGGGCATCTCACTCCAGCTGAAAGAATTTGATGTTGGTTGATTATTTCTTCCAACATTGATCATTGGCTGGTTGTTTGTTGTATAGGAAATAAATCAGAGGTGCGAGTGCTCTGATTATAGTATGTAGATGTTCTACCTTTCTTAGCTCACTGTAGTGTACATTTCTGGTCCATGCTTCTTCTTCTCCCCCACCTCTAGCTCACTTCTGATGCACCAGTCGATTGTATTTTACTTATGTTATCAATTATTTTATTTGTATTATTTCCAGTTAAAGTTTTTAAATCCATTAGTTTTAATGATCTACTTGCAGTAACTGTTTAATTCATGGCTTTCCTGCATTTTTTGTTCTATTTAAAGAAAATTTTCTTCTCTTGAATGCTAATGTATATTTTTTTCAGTACTCTTTGAGTTATTGGATAATGAATTTGTATTCTTTCTTCAGCCAACTGTGGAAAACCGAACTCTTACATAAGAAAGATCTTGCATGAATAACTGCTTCTCTCGAGTACGTAGAAAAGCTAGGCTAAAGAATCTGCATGCCACTTCATTTGGAATTTAGTTTCCAAATGTATGTGCTCCTTGTGCATCTTATCGTGGTTAATACTTACATCTTTACGTTTTTTTTTGGGACTATAAAGGTGTATTTTTCTTCAAGCTCTAGCTAGGCCTCGTACTCATATCCGCTATTGATTTTACCTTTCTTCAGCCGATTGGAATCATGCATGCTGCATTTTTACCGTTGAAGTAGTTTAGTTGATTACATGAGTGAAGGTAAACTCTCAAGTCGAACCCATTCACCCAAAGGTTGTCGACGTCAGTGTAGGTAAGATAGAAAATGTGGTGTACTTGAGTAAATACAAAAGATAGGATGATGCAGCATTAATTAAGACCGATTGAATTTTGTTGAAGAGGATCCTAGCTAGGCGCAGGTATAAATGTTTGAAATTTAATTAGCAACAGATATATATATATATATATATATATATATATAGAGAGAGAGAGAGAGAGAGAGAGAGAGAGAGGATAAATTTATGATTATATGCATTTGAAAGATAGATGCATGTGAGATAGTATTAGTGATCATTCTTGAGGAAGATAACTAAATTTGATTAGAAAGAAATGCGAAATGAATGGTGTTACTTTTCATGCAGGTGCAGTGAAAAGTTAACATAACAACTAGAAGCATCGATCAATTCAATTTGGAAGGATTGATACTTTTCCTGCAATGCAAGGACTTGCAAAAGAACTGAAAGGGAGGGCTGGCTGGCTACTTTACACATGGATTTATTCATATTATTATAGAGATATATATATGCTTAGGTGGTGTAAAATGGTAGAAAAGTTCTTTTAACGAATAAACAAAAAAAAAAATTGTTGAAAATTGAAAATTCGAACAGATCTCGCGCGAGTAATAGTAAACATTCTAGAAGGGTGGGGTGTGGTTCTAGAAGATCGAAGTTTTGTGAACGAACGAAGAATATGGAGTGGGCGTTGAAGATGGGAGTCATGAGTCATGATACAACTTTTTTTTTATTTTTGTTTTCTTCTATATGTATGACTCGTATAGCTAGGAATGTGAATTAAGGAGTAGGATTCTTTATTCTATTAATGGTTTGAATTTGGGAAATGACTTTTTACTCCAATTATTGAAGGAAAATATATGTATTTCTATTTTGAAGTAGGAGTAAAATTTTGAGAGCTAGATATATATTTTTCAAGAGCTAGATCAAGATTTAAGGTAAATATATACATCCTTTCTTATTATTACCATATATTTAACTCATAATAATGTTATTACAGACAAATTAAAGACACAATTAGATGTAATTTTTAAAATTAAAAAATATATAAGTCTAAATTGTTTATTACGAAATTCAAAAGAAACTCTGATTATTATAGGAACTTAGGAAGGGAGTATAATTTAGAATCTACGATGGTAAAGATTTTGAGTACTACTAGAATTTATTTAAAGAAGTGACATGTATTTTTAATATTGATCGTCTTCTTTCTATTTATATTTATATTGGGTAGGGGTCAGATTTTAAATCTGAAGCGGGAATCTTAGTGTAGGACCCATAGAATGGGGTTTTTGTAGTATTGCTGGTGCCTGGGTGGTGGGCTAATGGTTACTGACATACTACATTCCTCTAGATCCCTGTGCTGTGCTGTGCTGTGCTGTGCTGCTACTCCTGTTGAACACTTAACACGTTTAAGGTAAGAATTGTGTGTCATGTCTTGTCTGGCTGGATTTTCGTAGTGGGCAATCATGTCACTCACACACACACACTACTCTTCTAGATTGTGTACGGTTGCATTAAGAGACTTCAACATTTTTTTCATCACACTGTTTCTGTTACGAGCGTATACTCTGTTCCTAAGTTCTCAGTCTTCTTTAAATTTTAATACATGTTTTTTTATTTTATTTTAAAATTAATTAATATTAAATAAGAGATTAAATGTCAAAATTTAAATAAAAAAATACAAGAAAACACAAAAATTGAGAACAGAAGATCTACTCTCGTTTTTATTTGTCATACTAAATCCATTGAAATACTTACAAATTATACTTTAAATGCTCAATTTGCATCTTATATTTAAAAATATGTCTAAATTTTTAACCACTCAAACAAATAAATAGATACTACTATTGTTTTGCATATTATGGATTCACTCAAATAAATAAAATAGATCTTGAATATTTTAGTAATTTTTAAAATTGTTCTGAATATTACTAACCCATCTAGTGAATTCAAGAGCTACAATTGATCTGTGTATAGTCCAGAAAAAAACTGATGGGTGTAATTGAATGTGTTCCCAAGCTATACGATGTGGCTCATGTTGAATCAGCCCATTGTTAGGGAAAATGTAAAAATAAAATAAAAACAGTTGTGAGAATTGAGAAGGGTGTACTTAAATGGGAAACCAGTGCCTGGAATAATGACATCAACGAGCCCGGAATACTAGTGACAGTAGTAATGGTCTTTGACAAATTAAAGCCTGCTTTTTGTTGGTCTATACTCCTAGGTTCTCCTCATAGATTTCTTTTCTTTTTTGGGGGCTTTTGCCCTCCTATATACTCTAGACTTAGACTTGACAAAAAATAAATTTGATTAGTAAAAACGGGTCCTTTACAATAATATACAACAATTAGAAAGTAATTACACTATTAGTGCACTCATAAAATATTTACACAATTAATACACTTTCTATATTTATTTACAATATTAGTACAATTAAGATTCCTTAATTTAGGAAATTAGTATGCAATTAGGATTCAATTCATAATAATAAGGAAACCTAAAATCAAGGAGAAATAATTACCATAATTAATAATTCAAATTCAAATATCTTGGATCTAATAACAAATTCAAATTCAAATTCAAAAATAATAATTAAAATTCAAATATTCAAAGTTTGGCAACGTCATCTTCCTCCTCCCCTTCGCCGATCATCTTCCTCCTCCACTTCGTCGCCGCTTCAACACCATGGACGCCGATCTCCTCATTCATTACGACCACAGCTGCTATTATGACGAAAATTGATTTAGTCCAAAAATTAAAAAGGAGAAAAAGATAATTTTTTGTGCAGTTGGTATCTAAATATTTATACAAAGGTAACCATTTTAGTTTTTGTGGGTAACAAGAGAAATTTCAGTGCAGTTGGTAACCAAAACTTTCAAAGGTAACAATTTTAGTTTTTGTTAGTTACATTTGTATTAGGTGTGGCTACTAATCAAGACGATATTAAAAAAAATCTATAATAGATTTTTATAATTAATTGGTAACCTAATAAAATCTGAATTGGTTACCTTTTTATTAAGGTTTTGGCTACCTGCATTGCATTATAAAAAAATCTACAATTAATTTTTTAATTAATTGGTAACCCAATAAAACCGAATCAAGTTACATTTGTATAAAGTGTTATTTACCAAATGCTTTATTAAATAAAAAATCTATAATAGATTTTTTAAAATAAATTAGAAACCTAATAAACCGAATGGTTACCTTGGTATGAATGTTTCGCTACCAATTGTCAGATTATATAAAAAATCGCAAAGAATCAGCATCTTTATGAAAAATCGCAGGTGGAGGATGGCGTTAACAAGTTGGGATTGTCTAGGTTAATGGTGGAGGAGGGCGGAGGAGAATGGCGTTAATGGTGAAGGAGGGTGAAGGATGGGGATTGTCTTGGTTAATGGTGGAGGATGGCGTTAATGGTGGAGGAGGGCGGAGGATGTCGTTAACAAATTGGGACTGTTAATGGTGGAGGAGGAGAAGACTGACAAGGGCGAAGAAAGAGGGATTTTTATTAAGGAAAGAGAAGGTATGCTATATAATTTACTTATTAATTACTTAATTTAATAACTAAATCAATATTAATCCCCTAAATTAAGGAATCCTAATTGCATACTAATTCTGTGACGCCCCCAAAATAGGTATATATCACTCATTCTGAGTTGTCAATACATGGTACAAAAATAACTATAACTTTATTAATACAACAATAAAACTGTGAGTTTAAATACAAATATTGTCTTCTAGACAATATACATACCCAAATAAATCCTCATCACAATTATTGATACATTATTTTACAAAAATGGTGAGGACTACTAAACAACTCTCTCTAGAACCATCATTCCATACCCCGACTTGTATCGCTTACATTCTCGCCTTTCCGAGAAGAAAAAAATGGAACAAAAGGAAAAGGGTGAGCTCAACTAGCCCGATAAAGAACATTATGACTAAGATAATATAGAACAAATTATCATTAGTCTTCAACAGGAAAAATCGATAAAATACAATGACAACAAGTTTCAGTATCAATATTCGCAGAATGAAATAATAATTCATAGAAAAGTTACGTAGAGAATGAAATCTACCATTATCTATGAATTTAAAAGTCCATCATCAATATTTTATCCCTGTAATATCAATCAATATACATCATGAATCAAATATTCATCTTTGCACTACAGGCCAAAGATATTCATCAGTCGATCATGTTCATCTCAACACTGCTCATCTTCGCTTTTCACGGCCAAAGATATTCCTCATAACATCATTAATCTTTGCACTACAGGCAAAAGATATTCAATTATATCATCATTTAGGACTGAGGATGATAAAAAATATTTTAAAGGAAACGAATCCAGTGAAACAAAAGAATAAATATCAAGAATTCGTATTTCAGCTATTTCATGTCCAAAAATACTTCATAAATAATTATAGTGAAGTAAAATTCAAGAATGATCAAAACATGGATACAATCAAAGCTAGTATCCATAATAGATATTTTGGATGAAAAGGAAAATTTTCATTTTTCAAATGAATCTTATGTATTCGTGAATAGGTCGATACGTGAATAAGGCCGATAACGTGAATAAGAACTCGACACAAAAAGTTCTAAATTTGATTAAAAGTTCAAACCAATATTTTGGCATAATGATATTGAAGAAAATAATATCATTTAAAAAGAAAATAACATCCCTTACTCGAAAGAATAAGACTTACAGTTTGAAACACCGATATAAGCTACTTACGTGAACTTGCACCGTAGATAGAACACTCAAAGTATTAAAATACTCACAAGAATACGCTCAATATATCGAGAGATAAAGAGAGAGAAAACTTGATTTCGGTGTAATTTTCAATTCTAACCTAAGACCCTATTTATAGAAAAATGCTTGTAACACCAAAGAGTAAAATTTAATAAAATATTAATATATTTTTATTAAATTCCTCGCACACAATCTTCAAATGAACTCAGCCCCTAGCACATGTTAAATGAGTCTCACAAAATGTAAAAAACGCGTTTTTTTAATAAAAATAATTAAAACTTCAAAAATTAATTATTTCGGAGCTTCGGAACTTCAATAATTCATAATAAATAGCCCTTTGTCAGAAAAATTCGAACCATATGTCTTTTCCATAGGAAATTTCATTCTCTACAACTTTGCATAAGAAAATTTTTCCAAATTCCAAACAAAAATTGACCGAAATCCACAAACGGGCGATTTTACAGGCTATAATCAAATTTCAGTCAAGAAATGGGGTCCACCGACATGAAAAACATGTTTTTAACATTTATTGTAACAAAAATACTCTTCCTCCTCATATACTCATATATCCCACATTCATTGTAAAAATATCACCATTATTATATTATTAAAATATAATAATATTAAATGAATTATTTTATCGAGAAAAAGATAAAATATTAATTTTCAACAATTGTCACATTAAAATTTTTCCATCTATATCCACATAAAATTAATATTTTTCTCATCATATAAATCAATAATTAATTATTCATAAATAATATTACGAATCACAATATCGACAACCAGTGCGCCTTCAGATAGAGGGGCTTTCCAATAAGGATTTCTTATTTATTGCAAGTAATAATTAGATGACCTAATCTCTCCTTAGACAGAATTTTCTAGACATTGCCAATATTGTTATCCAATAATATTATTCGGAGAATATGAATTATTGCTCGATAATGAAAATATTGTGTAATGATAATTATCAAACAACGGTAATATAAAATATCAACGCAGCAATTATTGAATCAATAAAATAAAAATCAACAAGAAATTCTTGTAACAATTATTGAGTAAAGTGCCTTCTTACGTAAGAATCAATAATTTGTGCAATACAGTGTGCTACGTGTTTTAACCACAAAGAGTATTTCAACAAAGATTAATTGTAATAACTACGCCGTTATTTATAAACAACTTATACTTGTCGCTTTCTTCATCCAATCGCTTTCCGTTATGGGGCCTACAAAGATCAAGGTAAATGCATTTAATATTTTAAAGTAAGAATATTCCACGACCAAACGAATATTTTATAACCACTTGCATATTTGAAATATTTGCGTATTTTACCCATAACTATCCACATTAATCAAATCAACCCTATAATAAATGGAGAAAAATTAATTTTATTTATAATAAGTTGGGTCTTACAAATTCCCTAAATTAAGGAATCCTAATTGCACTAATATTGTAAATAAATATAAAAGTGTATTAATTGTGTAAATATTTTATGAGTGAACTATTGTTGTAATTATTTTTTAAAATGTAATAGAATATGTAATTTAGTAAAAACTAAAATCATATTACCTACTATCAGTTTTAATATGAGTTATGTGAGTCGGAATCAAATAGTTATGAGTCAACCCATATGAGTTAAAAGTCACACAAATTAAAAATAAAAAATAAATATAATTGTTTTCTATTTAATTTGTAAAATCTTAAAATTCAAAATTATTGTGAATTCATTTGATTTTAATTAATGCAATAGTTAATATTAAGTTCAAAATTTTTATTTCAAAATTTTTAAATAATTTCATTTGACAATAAGAATTTTAGATTTTTACTAATTAACTAGAATCAAACTCAAATGATTTTTGTGGGACGGTGGTATTTCTTCTTTGCAATTATTGGAGTCTCGTATCCAGCTAACTGCCCAAAACTGAAGCACATATGGATGATTGTGTCGTCCAAATGGAGGAGTGGAGGACCAATGCTCAGAGGAAGAACCTTGAGAGAACCACTTGAGCCAAGCGATTAATATCACCTATTTGAATGTAAATTTGACACCTTTTTCCCAGGAAAGGGAACTCGTTCGGTTCATATATATATATATATATATATATATATATATATATATATATATATATATATAGAGAGAGAGAGAGAGAGAGAAAGAGAGAAAGAGAGAGCAAGGATCAAGTGCATACCCCTTATTTTACTCACCCGTGCTCACCCTCCTTTAGCGACGGATCCGGCCACGGTTTCGATCATACAACCGTCATCTATACTTTTAGCGACCGGACAACATATAGCGTCGCTAAAAGTATAGATGACGGTTGTATGACCGAACTGCAACCACCTGGTCCGTCGCTAAAAAAGGGGTGAGTATGAACAAGTAAAA
The DNA here is from genome assembly GCA_020205605.1 of Panax ginseng. Classification (NCBI taxonomy): domain Eukaryota; kingdom Viridiplantae; phylum Streptophyta; class Magnoliopsida; order Apiales; family Araliaceae; genus Panax; species Panax ginseng. The sequence goes on along the minus strand of CM035144.1, from coordinate 110,131,004 downwards.
AGGGTATGCATGATCGACCATATAAATAAATATATATATATATATATATATATATATATATATATATATATATATATATATATATATATATATAAGGATCAAGAGCATACCTTTATCTATCTAACAACTTGAAGCTCACCCCCTTTTAGCGGACAGACGACAGATGACGGTTCGGTTATTCATCGCAAATCTATACTTTTTTTAGCGACGGACAACATATAGTGTCGCTAAAAGTATGAGGCCAGCGTATTATAACCGAACCGTCAGCCAGTCCGTAGCTAAAGAGGGTGAGCTTCAGTGAGTTGGATAAGGGGTTAGCTTAAGATCCAAACCGTATATATATATATATATAGGGAAAATATATGTACACAGCTGTGTATTACACAGTTGGCTATAACGACGATTTTTTAGCCTATAACGACAGTTTCACCCGTCGTCATAGCCCTACTATATAATACACAACTGTGTATATACATACATATATATATATATGTAAGACCCCAACTTATTATAAATAAAATTAAATTATCCTCTATTCATTATTCTAAATTAATAAGGGTTAATTTGATATAATGTTTTGGTTATAGGTGAAATGTGCAAATTTTGTAAAATAAGCCAGTGGTTATAAAATATTCATTTCTGTCGGGGAATATTCATTTGGTCGTGGAATATTCTTTTTGTCGAGAATCTCCGCATTTGCCAGTAATTATTCTGAATTAACACCGCTGGATTACGTGGCGGTTAAAATACTGATAATATGCGTGGTTGCATTAAAGATATTATTACCAGTATTGCACAAAGATTGTTGAATTATTGATTCGTACGTAAGAAGACACTACTAAATAATTGTTACAGTAGTTATTGTTCAATATTTTATGTTATTGATTCAATAATTGCTGCATTATTAGTTTATATTATTATTGTTTCAATAATTGTCACTGCACAGTATTTTTCATTATTAGATAAATAATTGATATTATTTGAATAATATTATTAGATAACATTATTGGCAATGTCTAGAAAGTTACATCAATGAGAGGTTAGGTCATCTAATTGGCGCGATGATGAGAAATCCTTATTGGAAAGACCCTCTTTCACGAGAACTCCCGATTATCATAATTGTGATTACGTAATATTATTTGAGAATAATTAGTTATTGATTTATATGATAAGAAAATATTTATTTGATATGGATATAAATGATGCATTTATTTATTTATGTGGTTATAAATAAAGGAATTAAAGCTGAGGTGTTTTATTAGTATTTTGTCGGACTGAAAGTATTAAAAATCATCCGTTTGTGGATTTCGGATATTTTTAGTTTGGAATTTGGAAAAACTCAAAGCTACAAAGTTGTAGAGAATTCAATTTCAGGCAGAATGGATATAAAATTCGTATTTTTCTGATAACCGGGCTATTTTCTATGAATTATTGAAGTTTCGGAAAATAAAATAATTTTTATTAAAATATGGGTGGGACCCACTTTTTTGGTTGGTGATTAATTCACATGTGTGCTGCTGATTTTCTTTGTCAAGGGTGGTGGCTAGCATGCATGCGTAGAAAATGGGAAAAGAAATTATTATTATTTTATTATTTAGTCTCCTTTGGCGTTCTAACATTTTCCTATAAATAGAGGGCTAAGTTAGAATTGAAAATCACACCAGAAACAAGTTTTCTCTCTTTCTCCCTCTATATTATCGATCGTATTCTTGTGAGTATACTTTGAGTGTTGCTATACTGATTTTGCAAGTTTCACAAGACTATACCAAATTCGGGTTAAAGCATTTGTTATTTTGAGGTAAGGATGTTATTTTCTTTCGAAATGATATTATTTTCTTCAATATCATTATGCCAAAATATTGGTGAAATTTTAATCAAATTTGGAACTTTTTGTGTTCGGGGTTACTATTCACGATACACGACATTATTTACGATACTCAAGACTATTCACCTAATACTAAGACTATTCAATTCAAAAAATAAAAAATTTCCTTTTTGTCCAAGATGTCTATTTTGGCTACTATCTTTGATTGTATCCATGTTTTGATCGTTATTTTTGAATTCTGCTTCAAAATTGGTTATTATGGAGTATTATTGATCTTGGATAAATTGTTATAAGAATCCCTAATATTTGTCCTTCTTTTTCTCTGGATTCGTTTTATGTAAAAAAAATTTCATCATCCTCAGTCCTAAATGATGATATTACTGAATATCTTTGGCCTATAGTGCAAAGATGAATGATTAACTGATGAATATCTTTGGCCCAGAAGTAAATGATGAATAATGTGTTGAGATGAACATGACCAATCGGTGATATTTAATGAATATCTTTGGCCCGTGAAGTGCAAAGATGATTATTGATTAAAGATGTATATTGATTGTTGTTACAAGGATAAAATATTGATGATGGACTTTAAATCTTAGAAGATAGTAGAACTCAATCTCTACGTGACTCTTCTAATGGATTCAAGCTTCACCGCGATTTGTTGATCTAAAATTTGTTGTCTATTGTATTCTATCGTGATTTTTTCCTCGTTGAAGACTAACGATAATTTGTTGTATATTGTAAGACCCCAAATAATTAATAAATAAAATTTAATTTCCTCTAATTATTATTTGAAATAGTAAGTGGTTGATGTGATTAATGTGGATAGTTATGGGTAAAATACGCAAATATTTCAAAATAAAGCAAGTGGTTATAAAATATTCATTGTTGAGGGGAATATTCGTTTGGTCGTGGAATATTCTTCTTTGCGGGGAATATTAAATACGACGACCTGGTGATCTTTTTGTGGGCCCCATAACTAAAAGCGATTGGATGAAGAAAATGACAAATATAAGTTGTTTTAAAAATAACGGCGTAGTTGTTCTGAATTAATCTTGTTAAAATACCTTGTGGTTAACACAGAAGAAGATTACTCATGATTGCACCAATTATTGATTCTTACGTAAGAAGGCACTACTCAATAATGGTTACGTGAATTATCGCTCAAGATTATTTTATTTTATTGATTTAATAATTGTTGCGTTGATATTTTATATCATTTGTTGTTTCAATAATTATCATTACACAAGATTTTTTCATTATCAAGCAATAATTCATATTATCTGAATAATATTATTAGATAACATTATTGGCAATGTCTAGAAAGTTCATCTAAGGAGAGGTTTGGTCACCTAATTGTGCGCCAAGAAGGAGAAATTCTTATTCGAAAGCCCTCTTCCCTGAACCGCCACGTTGTCACAATATTGTGATTCGTAATATTATTTGTGAATAATTAATTATTGATTCATATGATGAGGAAAATATTGATTTTATGTGGATATAGATGGAGAAAATTTTTAATGTGACAATTGTTGAAAATTGAAATTTTATCTTTTTCTGATAAAATAATTCATTTAAATATATATATATATATATATATATTATTATATTTTAATAATATAATAATGGTGATATTTTTACAACGAATGTAAGATATATGAGTATACGAGGAGGAAGGGTATTTTTGTTACAATAAATGTTTAAAACATGTTAAACATGTCGGTGGACCCCATTTATTGACTGAAATTTGATTATAGCCTGTAAAATCGCCCGTTTGTGGATTTCGGTCAATTTCTGTTTGGAATTTGAAAAACCTTTCTTCTGCAAAGTTGTAGAGAATTGAATTTCCTATAAAAACACGCGAGATTCGAATTTTCTGACAAAAGGGCTATTTATTGTGAATTATTAAAGTTCCTGAGTTCAAATAATTGATTTTTGGAAGTTTTAATTGTTTAAAATAACAAAAACGTTTTTTATATGTTGTGAGCCTCATTAATCACATGCTAGGTGGCTGATTTCAGATTCCCAAAGGATGGCGTAGAAAATTTTTTATAAATATATTATTATATTAAATTTTCTACTTTGGTGTTCTAAGCAATTTCCTATAAATAGGTGCTTAGGTTAGAATTGAAAATCACACCAGAAACTGAAGTTTTCTCTCTCTATATTATCGAGCGTATTCTTGTGAGTATTTTGAGTATACTTTGAGTATTGCTATATGGTGAAAGTTCAAATTATAGCCTATATATCCAGATTCCAGGTTAAGCACTGCCTTTCCGAGGTAAGTGGATATTATTTTTTTTTCAGTAATGATATTATTTCTTCAATATCATTATGTCAAATATTGATCTGAAGTTTTTATCAAATTTGGAACTTTTGGTGTCTGAGTTACTATTTACGATACTCAAGACTATTCACGATACTGAGATTATTCACGAATACGACACTATTCATCGAAAAATGAAAATTTTTCTTTTTCTTCCAAAATGTCTATTATGGATACTAGCTTTGATTGTATCCATGTTTTGATCATTCTTGAATTTTACACCACTATGATTATTTTTGAGGTATTTTTGGACATGGATAAAACAAAGTACGAATCCTTAATCCTTAATCCTTGTCATTTTGTTTCACTGGATTCGTTTCTTTAAAAAATATTTTTCATCATCCTCAATCTTAAATGATGATATTGTTGAATATCTTTGGCCTCGTAGTGCAAAAGATGAATGATTTTGACGATGAATATCTTTGGCCCGTAGTTAAAAAGATGAGCAGTGTTTAGATGAACATGACCAACTGATAAATATCTTTGCCCAGTAGTGCAAAGATGAATATTTGATTCCAGATATATATTGATTGATGTTACAGGATAAAAGATAGACGATGGACTTTTAAATTCATACATAGAAGATAGTAGTTTGCATTCTCTACTTAACTCTTCTAATGAATTTTTATTTTCATATCATAATATTGATTTAAAACTTGTTGTCTATTGTATTCTATTAGATTTTTCCTCATTGAAGACTAACGATAATTTGTTGTATATTATCTTAGTCATAATATTCTTTATCGGGCTAGTTGAGCTCACCCTTTTCCTTTTTTGTTCTATTTTTTCTTCCGAGGAGAGAATATAAGAAAGATTTAGCCTGGGTAAAATGGAATGAAGGTTCTAGAGAGTTGTTTAGTAGTCCTCACCATTTTGTAAAATAATGTATCAATAAATGTGATGAGGATTTATTTGAGTATAGATATTGTCTCAAAAAGATAATATTTGTATTCAAACTCACAGTTTTACTGTTGTAATAATAAAGTTGTAGTTGTTTCTGTACCATGTATTGATAACTCAGAATGGGTGATGTATACCTATTTTGGGGGCGTCACATATATTATCTTAGTCATAATATTCTTTACTGGGCTAGTTAAGCTCACCCTTTTTCTTTTTGTTCCATTTTTCTTCTCAGGAGGTGAGAACATAGCAGGATCGAGTCGGGGTATGGAGTAATGGTTCTAGAAAGATGTTTTAGCAATCCTCACTATTTCTGTAAAATAGTGTTTGTATAATTGTAATGAGGACTCATTTGGGTGTTGATATTGTCTAGATGACAATATTTGTATTTTAACTCACAGTATGTATTGTCGTATTTCACACGACATTTGTATTATTGAAGTTGTAGTTTGCTTTATGTACCATGTATTTGGTGACTCGTGAATGGGTGTTGTATACCTATTTTGGGGCGCCATATATATATATATATATATATATATATATATATATATATATATATATATATATATATATATATATATATACGTGAACCGATCAGTGAGGAGTTCATTTTCTTTTTTCTTTTTTTTTTGTTTTTTTTTAAACAAGTAAAAAAAAAGTTTAATATTTTATGGAACTAAAATTTTTCCATAATACAGTATTTTGGTGCAATTTGGATACATATAAAAATACAGGTCAGTACAGACTATATAAATACTTTACATCTCGAAACATAAACCACTTATATCCTATTTTAAGAATATTCCTCTCTTTTATAGTAAACTCGGAACCATATGGTTTATGAATAGGTTTTACTACATAAACATGGCTTACTACATCATTTCTTTAATTTCGATAATTTTCATACCTTTTTGATAGTTCATGTGTTAAATCACGTTATCGCCACGTACACGAATGCTTCGTTTTATTTGTAGCTTAGCTTCGCATTTATTCACACGAATAACTTACATTTTCGTTTCGCTTGTACTTTAAATTCATACATATAGCATTATGTAATTTTGTGTTCAAAATCTTCGTTTTGAACTCTGGACACCTTCATTTTAACACTTTTATGTCCAATATAATTTTAAACGGGTTCGTGCATTTCATTTAGCTTTATACCCATTTTGCATATTATTTCTCGGCTTACGTTTGCGTAAACATGTAAACTTATGTTTACATTACATGTTTATTGTTTTCCTTACGCTCAAGATGAGTTTTCATGGCATATAATTGTTATATTACATTTTTACTTCCATTCCAGTGTCTTGCTACATGTCAAATTATTAAAGCTAACAAAAAATCGCATCCGGAACTAATGGCCAAAAAAATTTAACGTCATAAGAATTGGCCTCGCATGGCCCCTCGCATGACTCAAGCTCAGCGCTTGGCGTTGGTCAGTCGGTCCCCTTGCTTCGACACTCGTTTCGTGATGTTATATCTTTTAAATCACTCGTTCATATGCTTCGAATTTTGGATATATTTTAGGTAGTATATCCATCTAATTATAAAAATTATAATCCAAGCATTACAAGAAACCCAAATTGCCAAAACAACGAGCCAAAACCAGTTGGTGAATCAGACAAAGACAACGCCGGACGTCGTGTGGCGTGGTACGGTGTGGTAATAAGATGCCCAACTGACTCTACCCATAACGAAAATGCCTAGTTTCATGATTTTTAACTTTTCTCTCGTAGTTCGATTACAACCAATTTTGATATGATATAAATACCATAGTAAACTATTTTTAAAAATACAAACCATCTATTTCGGACCTCATAAAGAAATTTCTAAAACAGGCCCCAAAATGTCCACTGTAATAGCTTTTCAAATTTTTTTCCAAATGACCTGTTAGCGCTTAAAATAGTCATAACTTTTTCGTTTCAAAAATATTTTTAGCGATTTCATGCGCACACGGTTAAGCTAACCGGGACTATAACTTTTATTCTTTGAATAACCTTGATTTTGGTAAATATTAAAATAAAATTAAAATAAAAAAAATTCTTATTAGATAATTTGTTGTGCGATATAATATTGCATAAATGAGTAAGAGCTATGCAATATGTGATGTTTATGCTTAATAAATATATTGGTATTATATATTTATTGTATGTAAACATAATTGTGGAGGAGCAAGTTATTAAAAGTTGAAAGAAGTAGTTAAATTAAAGGATACAAAATTATTGTATGCATTAAATTTGGTAAATAAATGGGCATAGAGCAATTTATGGAAAGAAGGAATAAATTATATTTACTATTCATTTAAATTGTTGGAAAACAATTTATGGAATGAAGAATGTAATTAAATTTAGTTGTGTAAAATAAATGAACAAATTAGATGATGGAATTAAAATAATTAATGAACAAAATATTTGATGTAATGGTTCGTTGTGTTAACTTAATTATGGATTAATTCCATAGTTAATGAGATAATTTTATACATGAGTATAAATATATAATATCCAATTTTGGTTGATATTGGAATTATATGTAAGTGAAATTCATAAATTAATATACATGGATATTAGTAATATAATATATGGAATATTATAAATATATATTATGAGATATACATAATGGACATTCTTATTATATAATAGTGTATGCTGAGATAAGAATTTTGGCCAAGTTAATAAAGATAGCATGAGGTGGCCTGATTTTAGTATGACTAAGCTACCTTTAACATGAGTTGGCATAGCATTAACTAAATAGAAGGCCACTAAGTGTGTGTGGTAACGGAAAAAAGAAAAAGAAAATGGCAGAGCATGAATCAATCCTGATCTCTTTACTAGTTCAGCCCATTCATTCCCTTCCATTTCGTTCCTTTCTCTTACTCCTTCATAGTAATTTCACCTCAAAAGTATATTCAATTTTTCTCCCTTTCGGATAAAATTACAGAATTAAGTGCGAAATTGAATGGGGTCGCTGTTTCGAATGAACTGAGCATAAAGGGGGCTGATCAAGGTGATTTTAAGAGGATATAGTTCTAGCTAATTCAAAGCAAACAAAAGGTTAGTACTTTGCTTATAAATATTTCATATGAAGTTACAAAGTTAGTTTTAGAAAGTTTATAATAATTAGTTGATGAGATATGAGAGGTGGCTTAAATGATTGTGAATTGGAAACAAAGAAGTTTAGATTGGGTTATGAGGAGTAATAAGGTGGAAAAAATGAGGCTAAAACTCATACCAAACCTCAAGAAATCTGAACTTTGAAAGAAGTCACACATAGTGTTTGACAAAAGTCCTATATGGATTGTTTTACTTAAAAACCAAGAATTTGGGAAAGCCAAAGTTAAGATTACATGTATGAACATCTTATACAGTTAGTTAAAAGTTTTGAAGTAATCAAACTAGAACGAAAAATGATTTAAAGCTAAAATAAGAAATCAAAAGTTAGTTTGTTAAGCTACTTTTGGGCTAACTGCTTTTTAGCTAGTTAGACTTTCTGGAAAATTATAATTTTCTAGGGACTTTGTAGTGTCTTTAGTCACTATTAAGTAGCCTCCGGAACGGACTAATTCCGACTTCGGAGGAGGAGTTATGGCATTCTAATGTGGTCGTGGCGAATCTGTCCAAAATCTGGAAATCGATTTGAATCTGTCCCCTTCATGCTGAATTTTTCGGAATTATGGGTGCAGAATTTGGAAAAAGGCTATTGAATAGGAGTTGTAGCCCGGAAGTTAGCCCGGCGTGGGCTCAAGAATTGCTTAAAATGTTTTGAAACGAAGAAGTTATGGTCTGTTTTAGCGAGAGAGGGTAAAGTTGAGAAAAAGTTAAAAACCGTTATGATTGGGCATTTTAAGGCTGTTTTGGACCCGCCTAAGATGTCCAAAATGGGTGGCTTATATTTTCTAAATATATTATCTTATGGTATCTACAATATATCCAAAATTGGGGAAAACTAACTTACAATTAAAAATTACAAAAATAAGTAAAGTGGGTTTGTCGTCAGCGAAGAGAAGCTTCTTATATTGAAGTGTTAAAATAGTCAACTTCAATGCTTGTGGTGGGGATGGTTGGAGGCTCTCTTTTGAGCTCTCAGTCGACGTGGTGAAGTTGCTTATATAACTTGGTTAGTACCTCTAAATTTCTAGGATTGCCTAGCTAATGTGCTTTGGTAATAGATGAATGTACCACTTGTATGATATCCAAAACTTAAGACAAATGAATCAAAGATGTGGGGAATCAAAGTTACGCGAAGTGAGGACAGTGGAAGCATTTTTTGCTTATTGGTAGCAGTGACAAATAAATGTCATAGCAGATTTTAGGTGGGCTATTTTAACTCTAGGATGTAGTTTGAAGATCTAACCATAGGGTTGGAGTTAAAACTTCCTAAATAAACAAATGTATAGAATTTACATCAGATTCACAATTTAAAATAAGTGAATCTACAATGGAATGGCTAGCAAGGTAAATGTTTAAAAGTTGAGGCTATAAAATCAAGCAGGGCCATGATAGAGGGTTGTTTTGGTATTATGAAGAAAAACAAGAATAGTTAATGCATTAGTGTGTCAAAATGAAACTATAAATCATTGGGAAGACTAAAAGTTAATCATGCAAGTTGAAAATACCTTCAAAGCATGAAATGAGCTAAGAGATCACTTTGTATGCTAAAAATTATGTAAAGGATCATGGAATGCTCATGTTTTAAGTTATTGGTCGGGTATGTATTATAATTGTAATGTGTTTGCATACTAAAAGCACATCAAAGCTTATTGGAGAGAAAAATGGTTAATGTAAGAAAATGAATGAGGTATTTGAAAAATGTATATAAGCTTCTCAAAAGCTAAAACCTAAACTAATAAACATGGCCAATGCAAATGTTTATTAGCTATACAGGTTATATATTATGGACATGGGCTAATACATTCATATGTGTGAATATGATTGTATAGGATTTGTAAAAGGAAATGAAGTTGTAATTGTGCAAAGAAAGGCACAGAGGCACTATACGACAGTAAATTTGTAAATATTTACATATTAAGCCTGTAAATACATTATAAAAGGGTTATAAACTATAAATGTAATGTATTGTCACTTTAAAAGCCGTGTTGGAACTTTTTGAGAATGTATGGCTATATTAAGCCAAAACTTAAAATATTCAAGAGGAATATGGAGGTTTCTTGGATATAAGAATATCAGTTATTGATATAGTTTATGTAAATATTTATTAGTTATACAGGTTATGTAATATGAATGTGTGACTAATGTGTATCACAGACGATGGTCTGATCTTTGAGTGGACCCCATTAAAGATAATTATTGTCGGATTGAGAAAACGATAAAAATATTTTATGAAAATAACGGCGGAAGTTTTTGTTAATCTTTGTTGAACTACTCGGTAGTAAAAGTACAAGAATACGCGTGGTTGCAGAAGTAGCACACGCAGTATTGATTATTGATGCTTACGTGAGAAGTCACTCGCTTATATTCAATTATTACCTGCGGTAATTACGCATCATATCTATTATATTATTGATTCAATTATTGTCACAAGATCATCTCGCATAAAATGTTATTTTATTAAATCAATAATTGAGGCGACAAAGTTATTCATATTATAAATTGCAATATTTACAATGTCTGTAAGTTACATCGAGGAGAGGTTTGGTCACCTAATTGCGTGCCAATAGGGAGAAATCCTTATTGGAAAGCCCCATCTTTCCTGGGAACGACCTGGTTGATAAATATTGTGAGTTATAATATTAATGATGAATGTTGTTCGGAGTTGAATTTGGAGACGCGGACGTGATATTTGAGTCAGAAACGTCAAAATTAGTAAAATAGTCTATAAACACAAAATTTTTCGGGATTCACTATTTGGTCAAAAGTCAATAGTTGACTTTTTTTGGGAAAAGTCAAACTTCAAAATTTCAAAATTTATATTTTTGATAAAAATAGTTTCATTGTGTTGGAATTATTTGTGTTAGTGAAAATCGACATTTATTTCGATAATAATTGATGTCTGGAGGTTATATTGACTAGTCGGGTATTTAACCGGATAAATGAGCAATTGATTGCTATTATTTCACATGATTATAACTATTTGTTCACATGTGTGTACTATTGATTCACATTCTTGCTATTATTAGGGGAGTTGGTGCAAGATTCATAATACTTACACGACTAAGTTAAAAATAGAGGTATAGATGGAGGTACTATACTGTAATTTGTATTTTCACATGTCTAGAACTATTGATTCACATGATTTACTATTGAATCACATTATTTACTATTAGGGGAGTTGGTGCAAGATTGATAATACTTGCAGGACTAAATTAAAAAGGAAGAAAAAGTTGGAGGTATCAGATTATAATTTTTCGAGCCCCAAAATGTGCAATTATCGAAACTATATTTTCTATAAATAAGCTCATTCTTCCTTCATTTCTCACCAATTCACAAAAGCTATAGAGCGCTTATTATAGAGAGAAATTGTAGAGAGAAAATGTAAGAAGAAGAAGCTTCGCTACCTCACTACTCCTTTATCCGATTTCTTTCAAAGGTAGGGGTATTATTTCTTTTGTATTCATGAAGAGAACTTCTATTATTCTATTCCTTATTATTCGTTGGAATAACTTTGATCGTGGGCTACCCTATACTTGGTGACATTCTTCTATTATTAAAAGTCTTTATTATTATTCATTTAGAATATCATGTACGTGTGTTTTACAGGACTTTGGTTCGGTTCCGTCTTTATTATTATGTCTTTATTATTCATTGGAATATCTTATACGTGTGTTTTACAGGACTGGTTAAAAATCTTTATTATTACTCGTTGGAACATCTTGTGCGTGTGTTTTACACGGACTGGTTCCGCTCTTTATTATTCTGTTGGAACATCATATCATGTGTTTTACACCCGGATCCGGTTCCGTCTTTATTATTCTGTTGGAACATCCTCGCTTGTGAATTTCACGACGACTGGTTCCGTTATTATTATTCATTGGAATAACTTTGTCTACATGCCAAGTACCGCATGCATGATGATTTCTTTTGTTATTCTATTCTTTATTATACTCGGTTGGTTAAAGTTTGACTTCTATACTCCATGAAATTAGTAGAATATCCTTGATATTTGCGCTTTATCCGAAGATCTTTTCATGAAAATATTCTTCTGAGCATTCTTGAATTTTACTCTACACAGAAGTATCATGTTGACAATTTGGACGTTATTGGTTCCTGGACAAATTAATTCTTGAACTTGTTTTATTGAATTCTTATATCATTGTCATCATCCTCATGTTTATATTTTTTTTAAAGTCATCTGTGGCTTGTAGTGCATAGATGGACTTGGTATGATTATGACCAGGGATTATTCGGTATAATCTTGACCGTAATGTTACAAATGATGTGGTAAAAGTCCTCATTGGCCCGTAGTGCATTGATGGACAGTTGTTGGCATGATCATGACCATTGATGAATACACGAATGTCCTTGGCCCGTAGTGCATGGATAAATTGTGGTCGTGATACTAGAATATCCTTGGTCGTAGTGCAGGGGTGATTCGATGATATGGATTATTTATAAAGCTGAGTCTCAGCGATAAAAGTGATGAAAAACCTTTTAAATCATAAAAGATAGTAGATTTTATTCTCTACTTGATTTTTTTAATGGATTGCTTGTTCCGCTGCAGTTAAACTTGATGTCTATTGTATTTTATCAGTTTAACATTGTTAGAGACTAATGATAATTTATTCTCCATTATCTTAGTCATAATATTTCTTACTGGGCTAGTTGAGTTCACCCTTTCTTTCACTGTTCTCTTCAGGAAATGAAAATATAGCTGGGACGAGTCGGGGATCGGAGTGACAGTCCAGAGGATAGCATTAGTAGTCCTCACTATTCTGTGAAATAGTGTGATAATAAATGTAATGAGGACTCCATTGAGAGTGGATATTATCTAGATGACAATGTTATTGTTAAAAGTCTCAGTTTATGTAATGTCGTATATTACACGACGGTTGTATAATTAAGTTTGTATTTGTATTATGTATCATGTATTTGGCGACTCAAGATGGGTGATGAATACCTAATTTTGGGGGCGTCACAGTATACATCACCCATTTTAGGTCGTCAATAACATGGTACAGAAACAACTACAACTTTATTAATACATCATAAAAACTGTGAGTTTAAATACAAATATTTTCTTCAGACAATATCCATACCCAAATAAATTCTCATCACAATTATTGATACATTATTTTACAAAATGGTGAGGACTACTAAACAACTTCTAGAATCATCATTCCATACCACAAGACTAGTACTCGATACATTCTCGCCTCACGAGAAGAAAAATGGAACAAAAAGGAAAAGAGTGAGCTCAACTAGCCCAAGAAGAATATTATGACTAAGATAATATAGAACAAATTATCGTTAGTCTTCAATAAGGAAAAAATCGATAAAATACAATGACAACAAGTTTGAGATCAATATTATAATGAAATAATAATTCATAGAAGAGTTACGTAGAGAATGAAATCTACTACTATCTATGAATTTAAAAGTCCATCATCAATATTTTATCCTGTAACATCAATCAATATACATCTTGAATCAAATATTCATCTTTTGCACTCTACGAGCCAAAGATATTCATCGATGGGTCATGTTCATCTCAACACTGTTCATCTTTACACTACGGCCAAAGATATTCATTATAAAATCATTTATCTTTGCTTTCACGAGGCCAAAGATATTCAATAATATCATCATTTAGGATTGAGGATGATGAAAAATATTTTAAAGGAAATGAATCCAATTGAAACAAAAGAATAAATATCAAGGATTAAGTATTTTAAACTATTTCATGTCCAAAAATACATCATAAATAATCATAGTGAAGTAAAATTCAAGAATGATCAAAACATGGATACAATCAAAGCTAGTATCCATAATAGATATTTTGGACGAAAAGGAAAAATTTTATTTTTTGATGAATAGTGCCGTATGATCGTGAATAAAGGTCAGATATCGTGAATAATTGTCGTATACGTGAATAGTAACTCCGACACAAAAAGTTCCAAATTTGATTAAAAGTTCAAACCAATATTTTGGCATAATGATATTGAAGAAATAATATCATTTAAAAAGAAAATAACATCCCTTACCTCGAAAAGACAGTACTTTTGACTGGAATTCTGAATATAGTGCTGAAGGAAACTTGCACCGTATAACAATACTCAAAGTATCAAAATAATCACAAGAATACGCTCAATATAAAGAGATAGAAATAGAGAGAAAACTTCAGTTTCTGGTGTGATTTTCAATTCTAACCTAAGCACCCTATTTATAGGAAAATGCTTAGAACACCAAAGAAAAAAATTTAATAAAATAATAATATATTTATATAATTTTCCTTAGCCCGCCTCTAGACATCTGAATTCAACACATTTATAACACATGTGAGCTCACTCAATTGAACAAAAATGTTTTTCTTAAAAAAAATAACTAAAATTTTTAAATATCAATTATTTCGGAACTTCGGAACTTCAATAATTCATAATAAATAGCTCTTTTATCAAAAAAAATCGAACCACATGTCCTTTCTATAGGAAATTTCATTTTCTACAACTTTACAGAAGAAAGTTTTTCAAATTCCAAGCGAAATTATTGAAATCCACAAGCAAAGCGATTTTTTCACGCTATAATCAAATTTAGGTCAAGAATTGGGGTCTGCCGACACACAAAACATGTGTTAATCATTTAATGCCACAAAAATACTCTTCTTCCTCATATACTCATATATCCTACATTCATTATAAAAATATCACCATCAATATATTATTAAAATAATATATTTAAATAAATTATTTTATCAGAAAAAGATAAAATATTAATTTTCAACAATTGTCACATTAAAAATTTTCTCCAACTATATCCACATAAAATTAATATTTTCCTCATCATATAAATCAATAATTAATTATTCACAAATAATATTATAGAATCACATTCTTGACAACCGAGCGGTTCAGGTGAAGAGGGCTTTCTAATAAGGATCTCTCCTTACTGGCGCGCAATTAGATGACCAAACCTCTCCTTAGACAGAACTTTCTAGACATTGCCAATAATGTTATCTAATAATATTATTCAGATAATATGAATTATTGCTCCGATAATAGAAAATATTGTGCAGTGACAATTATTAAAACAACAGTAATCTAAAATATCAACGCAACAATTATTAAATCAATAAAATAAAATACTGAACATTAATTACTGTAACAATTATTGAGTAGTGCCTTCTTACGTAAAAATCAATAATTGGTGTAATACTGATAATCTTCATTGTGTTTTAACCACCGGGTATTCCAACAGTATTAATGGTAACAACTACGCCGTTATTTATAACCAACTTATTCTTGTCGTTTTCTTCATCCAATCACTTTTCGTTATGGGGCCCACACAAGGCTGCGTCGTCGTACGAATATTCCCCGACAATAAGAATATTCCACGACCAAACGAATATTCCCCGTCAACAATGAATATTTTAAAACCACTTGTTTGTTTGAAATAATTGCGCATTTTACCCATAACTTACCACATTAATCAAATCAACCCTTACTATTTGAAGATAATAAATAGAGAAAAAATTTAACTTCATTAAATAATAAGTTGGGGTCTTACAACCTCCCCTCCTTATAAAATTTTGTCCTCGAAATTGACGTACGTACCTGGTGTTTCGAAAAGGTGAGGATACCTCGCTTTCATTTTAGTTTCCAACTCCCAGGTCATTTTCTCTATAGCATGGTTCCTCCACAAAACTTTAACTTGTGGTATGACCTTTGTCGTAGGGATATGCTCCTTCCTATCCAAGATCTTGACGGTACCTCTTCGTGACGTTAAGTCTTCTACTATCTCGTCTGGTTCTAACTCAATAACGTGGTTCGGGTCTTTCACATATTTACAAAGTACAGATATGTGAAACACATTATGAACACGAGACATACTCGAAGGTAACGCGAGTCTATAGGCTACATTACCTACTCGGTCAAGAATTTGAAATGGACAAATAAATCGTGGATTGAGCTTTTCTCTCTTCCCGAATCCTGTAACTCCCTTCCATGGGGCAACACGCAATAATACATGATCCCCAATACTAAATTTAACGTCCTTTCGATGAAGATCCGCATAACTCTTTTGTCGATCTTGTGCCATTTGTATACGTTGTCGAATCATTTGGATCTTTTTTGTAGTCATACGTACCAACTCGGGTCCCAACAATGTTGCTTCACCCACCTCGTCCCAACATAATCGGAGAAGCGATACTTTTCGTCCATACAATTCTTCAAATGGGGCCACACCAATGCTTGTCGATTCGATTGTTGTAGGAGAATTCCACCAATAGTAAATACTTATCCCAACTCCTTTGAAGTCTAGGACACAGAGTCTTAATAAATCTTCAAGAGTTTGAATAGTCCTCTCTGATTGTCCATTCGTTTGAGGATGGTATGCCGAACTAAATCGTAAATCCGTGCCCATAGCTTTTTGCAAGCTAACCCAAAATCTTGAAGTAAATCTTGGGTCACGATCCGAAACTATGGATACTGGCATGCCATGCAATCTCACAATCTCATTTACATACATATGAGCAAGACGTTTGAGGGAATAAGTCTCTCGTATTGGCAAGAAATGAGCAGACTTGGTTAATCTATCAACAATAACCCAAATAACATCGATGCCTTGAGAAACCGTAGGAAGACCCGTAACAAAATCCATGGTAATGTGTTCCCACTTCCATTTCGGAATCTCAAGTGGTTGCAATGGACCCTTAGGTACTTGATGCTCCGCCTTTACACGTTGACAGGTTAAACACGTCGAGATAAACTTTGCAATCTCTCTCTTCATATTGTTCCACCAAAATGTATGTCGAAGATCACGATACATTTTGGTACTTTCAGGATGGATCACAAATAGTGTATTGTGTGCCTCCATCATAATCTTGTACTTCAAATCAGAGTTATTAGGAACACAAAGTCTGGAGTGGACTCGAAGTATTCCTTCTTCATCAATTCTCGCTTCCGGAATAGCACCTTCTTGTATTTTCTTCTTCATACGCATCAGCTCCGGGTCGGTGGCTTGAGCAACCTTAACTTTTCTATTAAAGTTGGCTCTATCGATATACTTGACATCATCGCACTCATTCTGCATATGATCTTCTACTCAACACGTCGCCTACCACGTTACGCTCTTTTCAAGGATGGTATTGAATAGTGTGGTCGTAATCTTTTTCAACAACTCGAGCCAACGTCGTTGCCGCATGTTGAGTTCCTTTTGAGTGAAGAAATATTTGAGGCTTTTATGGTCTGAATATATCTCCACTTTCTCTCCATATAGATAATGCCTCTAGATCTTTAGCGCGAAGACGACTGCTACCAACTCTAGATCTTGAGTAGGATAATTCCTCTCATATTCTTTAAGTTATCGCGAGACATAGGCTATGACTTTCCCACGTTGCATGAGAACACATCCTAACCCTTTGCCCGAAACATCACTGTAGATAACAAATCCATCCGAACTAGATGGTATTGTTAGAACAGGTGCCGAAATAACTCTCCTCTTAATCTCTTGGAAATTCTTCTAGCATTCCTCGCTCCAAACGAATTTTGTATCCTTCCGAGTTAGCTGAGTTAATGGAGTAGCGATTTGAGAAAACCCTTCCACGAATCTCCGATAATAACCAGCTAGGCCCAGAAAGCTACGTACTTCGGTCACCAACTTCGGTTGCTCTCAACTTTGTATTGCTTCAATATTCGCCGGGTCGATAGATACTCCATGTTTAGACACCACGTGCCCAAGGAATGCTACTTCCTCAAGCCAGAACTCACATTTCTTCAACTTGGCATATAGCTTGTTTTCACGAAGCCTTTGGAGTATCAGCTTCAAATGGTGCTCATGATCTTCACGACTTTTGGAATATATGAAAATGTCATCAATAAAGACAACAACGAACCGATCTAAATAGTCCTTGAATACTCGGTTCATCATATCCATGAAAGCTGCAGGAGCATTAGTCAATCCAAAAGACATGACTAAGAATTCATAATACCCGTACCGAGTTCTGAAGGCAGTCTTTGGAATATCCTCGCCTAATCTTCATCTTGGTGATGATATATCGAGCGAAGATCGATCTTTGAAAAGAATTGTGCTCCTTCAGAATTGGTCAAACAGGTCATCAATACGAGGTAACGGATACCTATTCTTGATGGTGACATGGTTCAATTCCCAATAGTGAATACAAAGTCGCATACTCCCGTCTTTCTTCTTTACAAATAAAACAGGAGCACCCCAAGGAGATGTACTAGGACGAATGAAACTGATGTTCAACAAATCCTGTAATTGGACCTTTAACTCCTGAAGTTCAATAGGAGCCATTCGATATGGGGTTTTAGAAATGGGCTTTATACCGGGTTCAAGATCAATAAAGAATTCAACTTCACGTTACGGGGTAGGCCGGGAAGTTCTTACGAAAAATCGTCGGAAAATCAATAACAACAGGAATATTATTCAAATATGACGTGTCTTTATTCAAATCCATAACATGGGTTAAGAAAGCTTGACATCCATTTTTCAATAAACGAATAGCTTTATGACTTGATATGACAGCGATTGATTTTAGTGGCTTAGTTGTTTGAATTCGTACAACAGGTTGGTTAGGAATATAAAAACTAACAACCTTACGAAAATAATCAATTTTGGCATGATGAGTAGTTAACCAATCAATCCCTAAAATCACATCAAAAACAAGTATCTTTAAAGAGATAAGGTCAACAGGTAAGGTGATGGTGCCAACTTGAATCAAACTAGATTTATAAGCGAGTGGATGTGATGAAAGTTTCTCTAACTGAGTCTCCATGAGATAAATCAAAGTCTAATTTCTCCAGAAGTCAAGTTTAAGCGTTGAGCACAAGCGAGGAGAGATAAATGAATGGGTAGCACCGGTATCAAGTAAGGTATAAACTTCGCAAGAATTAATGATTAGCTTACCCGTGATCACCTCGTTTGGGTTCCTCGCATTTTGACCAGTCACGAAAAATGCTCTTCCAGAAACCGTTGACTTTGACTTTTCTGGGACAACCTTTTGAGTCACCGTCCCCCCTGGACTTGGTTTCGCTATCGTACAATCTCGAGCGATATATCCTTCCTTTTCACAATTATAACATACCTTGAACTGTTGTGTGGGAAGTTTGGGTGATATGTCCTTCTTTTCCCCGCACTTATAGCATATGGACGGTGGTCGTTCTCCTCCCCTTAGAACCGATTCTTTCTTTGGTGTTGACATCTTCACATGGTCATTGTTAAATCTCCTCTTTTAAAATCTCCTTGAGACACGCGCTTCTTCTATTCTCATGGCTATGACTACCACCGAGTGGTTACCATTTTGTCGAAATCTTTTTCTTTCTCCATTTGGTTATCGTTATTCTATTGACTGCTATCTCCGGTATGATCCTGGTTATGGTCCCTCGGTTGAACGTACTTGTTATCTCGCTCTAATAATTGAGCCATGTTGACAACATCTGAATAGAGAAAAAATTTATGAGAAATGAGATACTGACGTATGTCGGGTTTCAAACCTCTCAGAAACATCCGCGTCATACGTTCCTCATTCTCCACCAAATGAGGTGCAAACCTGGATAACTCTGCAAACTTCGCCTCGTACTGGGACACCGTCATGTTATTTTGTTCCAGTCTAATAAACCCCACTTCCTTTATATGACGAATACTTTCAAAAAAGTACTTGTCGTTGAACAGTTTCTGAAACGTCTCCCAAGACATACTGAGTGCAGCTGGATGGGTACGCTTCACAGATTCTCACCAGTAATCTGCCTCATTACGGAACATAAAAGTAGCGAATGGAACCTTCTGTTCTTCCGTGCATCCCAAGACATCGAATATCTTCGTAATTTGTTTGACCACGTCTCGCCTTTAATCGGATCCCGCTTCCCTGAATTCGGTGGTCCCAACTCTTTGAAGCGCTTGCTTGGCCGTGATAAATCGTGCGTTATTATCATTTCCACATATTTTGTGCACGAGTCTCCTCGTCGATTTTGCATGA
Organism: Panax ginseng; assembly: GCA_020205605.1. Taxonomy (NCBI): domain Eukaryota; kingdom Viridiplantae; phylum Streptophyta; class Magnoliopsida; order Apiales; family Araliaceae; genus Panax; species Panax ginseng. The sequence goes on along the minus strand of CM035144.1, from coordinate 110,110,851 downwards.
AGCGCAAAAACTTCTAAACATCCGGTCGTTCATCATACGCTTAGTGGCGTTGTTCACGGGAGAACACATACGACTGCTTTGCGTTCTCCTCATTGGTGAGTCTGGCGTCTCCACGGTCTCATTTACTCCTTTGTTAACATTCTCGGTTGACATTCTCAAATCACCCATAAAACAAGGGTTAATTAAGGAAATCAACATATCACATAATATCCTATATATTGATTTAACTAACAAATAAGCTTAGGTAGGACACCTTTAGCGAAGGATTTACTCGTCTCTCCCTCCTAGTTCTATTCCCGATCTCCGCCCGGAGATCATATCCCTAAGCTCGATACCATTTGTGACACCCCCAAAATAGGTATACATCACCCATTTTAGGTAAATCAATAACATGGAATGTAGAAACAACTATAACTTTATTAATACATCATAAAAACTGTGAGTTTAAATACAAATATTGTCTTCTAGACAATATCCATACCCAAATAAATTCCCATCATAATTATTGATACATTATTTTACAAAAATGGTGAGGACTACTAAACAACTTCTAGAATCATCATTCCATACCCCGACTAGTACTCGCCACATTCATTCGCCTCACGAGAAGAAAAATGGAACAAAAAGGAAAAGGGTGAGCTCAACTAGCCCAGTAAAGAATATTATGACTAAGATAATATAGAACAAATTATCGTTAGTCTTCAATAGGGAAAAATTTGATAAAATATAATAGACAACAAGTTTTGGATCAATATTCGCAGTAGGAAATAATAATTCATAGAAGAGTTACGTAGAGAATGAAATCTACTACTATCTATGAATTTAAAAGTCCATCATCAATATTTTATCCTGTAACATCAATCAATATACATCTTGAATCAAATATTCATCTTTGACTTCACAGGCCAAAGATATTCATCGGTTAAGTCATGTTCATCTCAACACATGTTCATCTTTGCACTACGGCCAAAGATATTCATTATAAAATCATTTATCTTTGCACTCTGGGCCAAAAATATTCAATAATATCATCATTTAGGGTGAGGATGATGAAAAATATTTTAAAGAAAGCGAATCAAAGTGAAACAAAAGAATAAATATTAAGGATTCAGTATTTTTATTTATTTCATGTCCAAAAATACCTCATAAATAATCATAGTGAAGTAAAATTCAAGAATGATCAAAACATGGATACAATCAAAGCTAGTATCATAATAGATATTTTAGACGAAAAAGAAAAATTTTTATTTTTGATGAATCAATTAGTATTAATATCGTGAATAGTGCCGTATACGTGAATAGTAATCCAGACACAAAAAGTTCCAAATTTGATTAAAAGTTCAAACCAATATTTTGGCATAATGATATTGAAGAAATAATATCATTGAAAAAGAAAATAACATCCCTTACCTCGAAAAAAATTACTTGATTTATGGAATTACGAATATAGTCTTTGAAGGGAACTTGCACCGTATAACAATACTCAAAGTATCAAAATACTCACAAGAATACGCTCAATATATAGAGATAGAAATAGAGAGAAAACTTCAGTTTCTGGTGTGATTTTCAATTCTAACCTAAGCACTCTATTTATAGGAAAATGCTTAGACCACCAAAACAGAAAATTTAATAAAATAATAATATATTTATATAATTTTCTTTAGCCCACCTCTAGACATCTGAATTCAACACATTGATAACACATGTGAGCTCACTCAATTGAACAAAAACATTTTTCTTAAAAAAAATAACTAAAACTTTCAAAAATTAATTATTTTAGAACTTCGGAACTTCAATAATTCATAATAAATAGCTCTTTTATCAGAAAAATTCGAACCATATGTCCTTTCAATAGGAAATTTCATTCTCTACAACTTTGCAGAAGAAAGTTTTTCCAAATTCCAAACAGAAATTGACCGAAATTCATAAACGGCCGATTTTACAAGGTATAATCAAATTTCGGTCAAGAATTGGGGTCTACCGACACACAAAACATGTGTTTATCATTTAATGCCACAAAAATGCTCTTCTTCCTCATATACTCATATATCCCACATTCATTGTAAAAATATCACCATCAATATATTATTAAAATAATATATTTAAATAAATTATTTTATCAGAAAAAGATAAAATATTAATTTTCAACAATTGTCACATTAAAAATTTTCTCCATCTATATCCACATAAAATCAATATTTTCCTCATCATATAAATCAATAATTAATTATTCACAAATAATATTACAGAATCACATTCTTGTGATAACAGGCGCGGTTCCTAAGAAAGAGAGGGGCTTTCAATAAGGATCTCTCCTTCTTTGGCAAGCAATTAGATGACCAAACCTCTCCTTAGACAGAACTTTCTAGACATTGCCAATAATGTTATCTAATAATATTATTCAGATAATATGAATTATTGCTCCGATAATAGAAAATACTGTGTAGTGACAAGTATTAAAATAACCGTAATCTAAAATATCAACGCAGCAATTATTGAATCAATAAAATAAAATACCTAATAATTCGTTGTAACAATTATTGAGTAGTGCCTTCTTACGTAAGAATCAATAATTGGTGTAATATGGTAGTGCTATTGTGTTTTAACTTTGGGTATTCCAACAAAGATTATTCTGCATAATAACTACGCCTGATTATTTATAACCAACTTATTATTGTCGTTTTCTTCATCCAATCACTTTCCGTTATGGGGCCCACACAAGGCTGCGCCGTCATACGAATATTCCTCGACAGTAAGAATATTCCACGACTAAACGAATATTCCCCGTTAACAATGAATATTTTAAAACCACTTGCTTGTTTGAAATAATTGCGCATTTTACCCATAACTTACCACATTAATCAAGTCAACCCTTACTATTTCAAGATAATAAATAGAGGAAATTTAATTTCATTAAATAATAAGTTGGGGTCTTACAAATGTATGCATACATGTGAACATAACTATGTAGGATTCGTGAAGTGAAGTTAAACCAAAGTTAGTATCAATGGTCATTTAACGAGGCAAGTTTTTCAGTTCTATTATGTTTGTGGATTTAATGTGATTATATGGTGAGTTACATACCATGTTATATGAATTGTTAAAGTCAAAATATGACTAAGTTAATTGGGTTATGGAACTCAATTTATAGGTGATATGTGATAGCACATGATGTATGATGTAACTTGATAATTTAGAAATGTATAATGCATGAATGTATGTGTTGTAAGGAATTATTGATGCATGTAGGATATGCATAGTAAAAAATATATGTTGCATGCGGATATGCATACTAAAGAAAATATAGTGCATATGGAATTGTGTCTTATGTGAAACACGATAGATTTATTAAATTTCTTTGGGTTGTCGAGCTCAATCTTGCAAACACAAACTTTTTGTAGGTTAATGATGTTAAGCAATATTACTTGCTATACGGATGATGAAGATTGAACGATACGCAAAATGAATACATTTCCTTGAATTAGAAATGGTATAAATTTATGATTGATAGTTTTGTCAAATGTAATTGCCAGTTATGTATGGTTTGAAATGTTGAATGGATAAAGAATGTTTATTCTGAAATGAGAATAAATATGATTCTAGTGTAATGAAGAATTGTAAAGGTTGCGATTCAAGGAATGAATGAATGGAAATAAAGAAGAAAAAAATTTTATTACGCATTTTTAGCTATTTTAACATTAAATAATGTTTTAAAGCTATAACAAGATAATATTAACGCACAAGATTGGGAAGGGAAATAGTCCCGATTTTGGGGTCGTTACAAATTCGACGCGACTACTTTGAACTGTCATAACTCTTTTCTCCGAAGTCGGAATTAGTCCGTTTCAGAATCTATGGAAAGCTTAGATTGCACATTACAAGACCCCATAAAACTATGATTTTCCAGCAAGTCTAACTAGCCAAAACTGTAAGACCCCGAATTTTTTTTAAATAAAAATGGAATTTCCTCTATTTATTATTTTGAAATAGTAAGGGTTGATTTGATTAATGTGGATAGTTATGGGTAAAATACGCAAATATTTCGAATAAGCAAGTGGTTATAAAATATTCTTTATCGTCGTGGAATATTCGTTTGGTCGTGGAATATTCGTACTGTCGAGTAATATTCGTACGACGGCGCAGTTTTTTGTGGGCCCCATAACGGAAAGCGATTGGATGAAGAAAACGACAAATATAAGTTGTTTATAAATAACGGCGAAGTTATTACTATTATCTTGTTAAAATACCCGGTGGTTAAAACACACTAATACGTGTTGTTGAAAGAAGAAGACATTTCAGATTGCACCAATTATTGATTCTTACGAAGGCACTACTCAATAATTGTTACAAAGAATTATCGCTCAAGATTTTATTTTATTGATTCAATAATTGCTACATCGATATTTTATATTGTTGTTGTTTCAATAATTGTCATTACACAAGATTTTCCATTATCGAAGCAATAATTCATATTATCTCGAATAATATTATTAGATAACATTATTGGCAATGTCTAGAAAGTTCGGCCCAAGGAGAGGTTTGGTCACCTAATTAAGCGGCGCCAAGTAAGGAGAAATTCTTATCGGAAAGCCCCTCTTTCCTGAACCGCTGGTCATTAATATTGTGATTCTCAGAATATTATTTGTGAATAATTAATTATTGATTCATATGATGAGAAAAATATTGATTTTATGTGGATATAGATGGAGAAAATTTTTAATGTGACAATTGTTGAAAATTAATATTTTATCTTTTTCTGATAAAATAATTCATTTAAATATATTATTTTAATAATATATTAACGGTGATATTTTTATAATGAATGTGGGATATATGAGTATATGACGAGGAAGAGTATTTTTGTGGCATTAAATGTTTAACACATTTTTTGTGTTGGTGGACACAATTATTGACCGAAATTTGATTATAGCCTGTAAAATCATCCGTTTGTGGATTGCGGTCAATTTCTGTTTGGAATTTGGAAAAACTTTCTTCTGTAAAGTTGTAGAGAATTGAATTTCCTATAAAAACTCGCGAGATTTGAATTTTTTGATAAAAGGGCTATTTATTATGAATTATTGAAGTTCCAAAATAATTAATTTTTGGAAGTTTAAAATATTTTTAATTACAAAAATATTTTTTTCATTTTGAAAGTCATTTAACATGTGTGGGTGAAGTTTGGACCAGATTTGTAAAAGGAGAGAATTTTGATTATATATATTATTATTATATTAAATTTTCTACTTGGTGTTCTAAAGATTTTCCTATAAATAAGTGTGCTTAGGTTAGAATTGAAAATCACACCGTAAACTCAAGTTTTCTCTCTATATTATCGAGTTTATTCTTGTGAGTATTTTGAGTATACTTTGAGTATTGCTATACGGTTCAAGTTCAAGTCATGCTTTATATCGTGTGTTTCAACTGTAAGTAATTGCCTTTTCGAGGGTAAGTGGATATTATTTTTTCAGAATGATATTATTTCTTCAATATCATTATGCTAAAATATTGATCTCAAGTTTTTATCAAATTTGGAACTTTTGGTGCTCTGAGTTACTTATTCACGATACGGTGACTATTCAATATCAAGACTATTCATCTAAAAATGAAAAATTTTCTTTTCGTCCAAAATATCTATTGTGGATACTAGCTTTGATCAGATCCATGTTTTGATCATTCTGAATTTTACACCACTATAATTATTTTTGAGGTATTTTTTTACGTGGATAAAACAAAGTACTTAATCCTTAATCCTTAATCCTTGCTCATTTTGTTTCACCGGATTCGTTTCTTTAAAAATATTTTCATCATCCTCGGCCTTAAATGATGATATTATTGAATATCTTTGGCTCAGAAAGTGCAAAGATGAATGATTTCTCGTGAATATCTTTGGCCTGAGTGCAAAGATGAATGAGTTCTTATGAATATCTTTCGCTGTGTAGTGCAAAGATGAATAGGTGTTTAGATGAACATGAACAACTGATGAATATCTTTGGCTTGTAGTGCAAAAGATGAATCTTTGATTCCGTATATATATTGATTGATGTTACAGGATAAAAGATAGACGATGAACTTTAAAATTCATACATGTAAGATAGTAGTTTGCATTCTCTACTTAACTCTTCTAATGAATTATTATTTCAGCTGCGAATATTGATTTAAAACTTGTTGCCTATTGTATTCTATTAGATTTTTCCTGTTGAAGATTAACGATAATTTTGTCAGATATTATCTTAGTCATAATATTCTTTATCGGGCTAGTTGAGCTCACCCTTTTCCTTTTTGTTCCATTTTTCTTCTCGTGAGACGCGAGAATGTAGCGATTACTAGCTCGGGGTATGGAATGAAGGTTCTAGAGAGAGTTGTTTAGTAGTCCTCACTATTTTGTAAAATAATGTATCAATAATTATGATGGGGATTTATTTATGTATGGATATCGTTCGGATGACAATATCTCAGATTTAAACTCACGCTTTATATGTTGTAATAATAAAGTTGTAGTTATTTTCGTATCATGTATTTGGCGACTCAGAATGGGTTGGATGGAATGGACCTATTTTGGGGGCATCACAAAAACAGTTAGCCCAAAAGTGGCCCGACACACTATCTTTCGATATTTTGTTTTGGCTTAAAATTGTTTTTCGTTCTAATTTGATTTGCTCAAATCCTTTAATTATCTACATATAGTGTATATATATGTAACATTGGCCTCGGATTTACTTAATTCTTCGTTTTTAACCAAAACAGTCCATAGAGGACTTTTATCAAGCACTTGGTGTGCGTTTCCTTAAAACGCAGATTTCATGGGTTTTGGTCTATGTTCTAGCCCAATTTTTGTCACCTTGTTACTCCGCACAACCAATTCTATACTCTTTAGTTTTAATTCCAGTCCATACCTATTAACAACACAACCAAATCATGTATATATAATTAGTTTATAAATTAGTTAGTTTACTAAGTTTTTAACTTTTCAAAGTTTCATTCTTCTTTGATTCTACATATTTTTAATATGCAATAATATAATTTCCATACATAACTCAATTACCCATGCTTTCATATACCAATTACAGTCAATAGAGATCAACTACATAACCAAAACCAATTTAACCCATTCAAGTTACTTTCTTTACTATTTTATATATAAAAAAATATACTCTAGTCAAAAAAGTTATTTTAGACGGGTTTTACAAGGCCCAAATCTACCCTGTTGCATCAGATTTCTAACAAAACCCAAAATTGTCCAATTCACATAACCTTGTTTCTAAACCATTTTTAATTCAGTTAAACCACTTGGGACATATCGTATATTATAAACATAAGCAGCCTTGCTCATAACATTAACAAGTGTTTACTTTAAAAACTTAACAGCCTCTCAGAGGCATTCTATCAAACATGTTAGGTGCACCACGTTAGAAACAGAGTTCATATCTATTTGGATGGAGCGTAGGCCAAAATTTTCCACCTTTATCTGTCCAATTACCCTGCACAAAACTTCCTTAACCAACATAGTCAAATCAACAAATTATTCACAGCAACACTTATCATAGACAATATTTATTATCAATTCTTTCTATTACATTAGCTATGAATATAAAACTTATTTGAATTGGACTTCGTTTCAATTCTAGAAAAAAAATCAGTTGGCACAAACCCTCTACTGCTAGTATTGCTCGGTTTCTTCTAATCAATACCTCACTTCAGTTTCTTGCCAAATTCGTTGGAGATTTAGCCGAAATTAGAAGGATTGGTTTTCAATAGAAATTTAAGAAATTAAGGATTGGTTTTAGAATAAGGATTAGTTTTCTTTAGATGTCTCACCATTTACTTTAAATGCTTACTTTACAGCATAGGTAACCTTCACTTGGAGGTTAGTCTTTTAACCCACCCGATGCTTTGATTTCCTTGACCATTACATAGTACTACAAAATACACAATACATTAGACACACAATATTACATTCCATATAATAAATGTACTATATCCCATAACCCCTTTTCATGAAAATGGAAGCTATTTATTAAATACAAAAATATTTTATTTAATAAATTAATTAAAATAATTTATTTTCATAAACTATTTTAATATGCACAAAATTTACATCCATTATATTATAATTTGCTTGTAATTATTTATTTAATAAATATATTTTAATATATTTATCACGCCATCTTCACACGCACATTATACCGCAATTATCACACAAACAGTATAATATAAATCAAATAAAACAATAATTTGATTTCTTTTCCAACAATAAATTGTTTATAACAATTTACTAAATATAATAACTATAAATTATTATATTTTATTTATCTTATCACATACATCCACATATTATACCGCACGTAATCACACATACTAATAAACTATTAAAATAAAAATTTATTTTACTAAATCTTTATTTTAATATTATCTAAAAATTCAAAACGTGACCGTGGCAACTCGGTTCTTCTTCTTTGGTATTCGGGCAGCATTGGGAGATTTATCAGATGGAGATGGAGACAGTGTACTCGGTGAAATCTGGACCTTCAAAAATGCAGAAGAGTTATAATGGGTCTTTTCCATGTCATTGTTCATCAAGGAAAAGATCTCAGATGGTAGATAGCATTCCCCACCAGAAGGATCCGATCCATAACGAAATAGAGCAGCTTTGCAGTTACAATCATTTAAGCAGGATTGCTTACAACTCTCCATATCAGTGTTATCAATGGTGGAGTTAAATGTAAAATAAGTGACATCCTTGAGCTCTACAAAACTATGAAATTGGGAAGCAACACCACAAGTCAGGGGTGTGACTTCAGAACACCCAAGATTTGGTTCCTTTTCTTTTATTTGTCTAAAATAGCTTGTAGCGCCACCGCTTGATCCAGGACAACTACACTGTCCATTTGAGCAAATACTATATTTCCCACAAGCCATAGGGTAACTACAATCACCTAGATACCCTGTAAGAAGATCTGCCACTTCCTTCCACTCTGACAACCATTCATATACTCTCAAATGACCGTCAGGTCCAAATTTCATGTATTGTGCTGATGATGCTTGGGGAATGGGAATTGACTTCGTTGGCTCACTTGGCTCAGCAGAATTTAGATACAAAGCTAAGCTCCCGTTCAAAAATTTAACATAACCTGGTTCTTCATTTTGTTTCAAGCCAGTAGCAAAATCTTGATAATAGGCCTGAGGGGGGTCAGATTCTGTGAAAGCAGAAAAACTTTCATTAGTGACAAGGAGAGAGAATAAACCTGCTTGAGTTGAATTGGTGTCTGAAACACTTGCTGTTAGCTTCTGTCCTGCCACAAGAATCTGCCCCGGAACCAAGGAGTCTGTTGGATGATCAAAAGATTGCCAAACAACCGCTTTGTTTCTATTAAAAAGGACTAGATTTCCAGTTTCAGTTAAGTTTAGGCCTGCTACAGACCTCCCAGAAGTGTTAGTAGACCAAGCTAGTGAGCCATCAACGTCACGCAGTACCAAATCTCCGTCGGATGTGAGCTGCAAAGTTGCATTAATTTTGACCGGATTGTTTCTGTTAGCAGACCAAACAACCTGCGGGAATCCTATATTAGGAGAAGTAATTCCTGAACCGCTGTTTGTTTGAACAATGAAGATGGCAAAGAGGTAAGAGTCACACTTCCCATTGCAGAAGAAGCCACATGCAAATTTTGGGCCAAATGATCCTCTTAAAAGAATGGCTCTTACGGTTGATCCATCGGTAAAAGGCACGGAATGTGGAGCAGAAGGACTGTTGATCCATGAAGTCGAAAGGTTCGCCGTTGGATAATCAAATGGTTGGGAACAAACTAAATAGGAAGAATTAACTAGAAACAATGTATAGCAGAAAACCGAAATTTGAACTAAGTTGACACCCATTAGTTAATTAGTTTTACAAAAGCTAGAGAATTAACTTATTTGGTTCAATTGTTTTAACATGATTACTGCTTTTATATAAGCAAACCAAAGTCAACTTCCAAGATATGGTCCCTGGATCATGCCCTTTGTCGGTATAAACTGGCTGTTAGTTTTATGTTTGGACTTTCTGGCCATGGGGAAACAAAGAACTGTAGAGAGGCAAATTCATATAATAAATGAAAGCGCGTATTGACTTCACCCACTTTCATCAACTATATATATATATATATATATATATATATATATATATATATGTGTGTGTGAGTAAAATACATCTTAGACCACCTATTATAAGTTATATTAGGTCACTTTCAATACAATATCATTTGATCGTTTACTTAATATATAAATCTTACCGTATCAATGTGTAAAACATGTAAAAATATGAGATTATGTAAAATTTCATTTAATTTAAGGCATTAAATATTATTTTTATAATAGTGTAATTAATGTATAAGTGTGTGTATATATATATAGCTAATATTTTAGTAATTTTATTGTTATAAAATTGTTGATGCAGGACTTCAAATTAAATAAAATTTTATATAATCACAATTTTTATATTCTCATTATATTTGTACGGTTAAATTATTAAGTTGACGATCAAATTACGTTGTATTGAAAATAACCTAATATAACTTATCTTTTAAGTTGATGTAAGATATTATATATAACATGACTTTTCTAGACACCAAGTTTGACCGGTTGTCCATAATTAAGAATAAGATATGCATAAATATTGCAGTTTCCTGTTGTACGTAGCCCATAGAAAGTTTGAGAAGCCTGCAATGTTGTCTAGACGAAAAATAAGACTATAAATTGGTTACCTCATTTTGGAGCACACAGTTTATCCGTCCTTTTGATCTCTCTTTTACTGTCTCGCTGGTCAGTAAGTTGAAATGATTTCGTGATAGGAGTATATTCCTCACTTGTAAAAACGTTTTTGAACATGTGGAAATATTAAAATGTATTACTCCCTCCATACTAGAAAATTGGGTAAACTTTTAACATAAAGTTAAATTTTTTATTCCCCCCACCCCAATGAAATGGAGGTATTGTAATTTTTACATTTCAGGCTTTTACAATCTATTGTAGTTGAAGCCATATAGTTTTTTAGTATTATTTATGTTGTAGCCATATAATTTTACAATCTACTAGAATGCATTGGCTGCGTCTTATTATTGGGAGAACTCGACAGGCTAAGAAGCATAACAACAAAAACAGAAACATATATACTTGTCAACTCAAAAGAACTAGACAACCAAAAGATTTGCTGCAGCTTGCCAGGCTACCATCAAATTTACAGGCTACTAGCAGAGAATTTGGTCTCAACTCTCTCGTTAAGATTAATACATCTCCAGGCTACTCTATAAGGTTGAAGAACAATTTAATATACAGAACCTCATCCATCTTGATTTTCCATTATAAAAATTCACAATAGAGAAGAACTACTCACTCAAGTACAAGCTAAAGATATACTCTTCAACGACCTAGTATAAATCCTCGATTAGTAATCCCACATCTATATTTATTTGATCACCAACATTACACATTAATAATAGTTCGTACGTACTTACTAATTAAAGTGCTTGTAGAATCAAGTGAGCGCCATGTTGAGGCTCTAGTCATGAAAATGTGAGGAGCATGTGCATAGGACGGAGAAGTCACAAAGGAGAAGCGTTGCAGAATCATAGCTACTGCCATTTTAGCTTCTAACATAGCAAAGTTTTGTCCAAGACATATTCGAGGTCCCCAGCCAAATGGAAAATATGCTCCTCCTCCCTTTTTGGTTGCCTTTGACACTCCTTCAGAAAATCTCTCTGGTTTGAATTCTTTAGCATCATCACCCCATATTTCACCGTCATGATGTAGTAGGATCACGGGTAACTGTATAACGACTCCGGCTGGAAGACATATCTCTCCTAATTTAGTATCTTCGTACATCGTTCTATTAAGTAAAGGCCCTGGAGGGTACAATCTTAAAACCTCGAGCAGAATCATATTCACCTGTAACCAAATATATGAAATTGAAAATGTGAATGTTTCTACGAGGCTTTAAATTGCTAAAGTGACTTTAGAAAAACTTACAATTTTCAGGTGGTTCAATCCATCAATATCCGGCTTTTCGTATCCAAAGGCTTGTAATATCTCCACTCTAGCACGATGTTGCCAATCCTGATAATGACTCAATAAAATCATTGTCCAAACAAGTAGATTTGCGGTTGTCTGTTGTCCCACGAAGTAGAATAGCTTGCACTCTTCAATAACCTCATCGATGCTCATTCCCGAATTCTTATTTCCATGTTTGATTTCATTGGAATTGGAATCCAATAATATACCTAGTAAGTCATCCGGATTAGTTTCTCCTGCTTCTACTGCGTTCAGTCGTTTGTGGATCATACTCCTTATAGCCGAATTCACTTCTTTGGCAATCTCCTTCATTCTCTTATTTCTTTTTGTTGGCAAAAATCTTCATGAAACAATTTCATTAGACATAAAAAGTTACAAAATTTAATATAAAGAAAATGATCAACAAAAAAAATAAATGGATATACAACCATGAGCGTATTCAAAATTTATTTACCTCATTCCCGGTAAGTAAATTGATTGTGCAAACTGAACTACTAGCTCAGCTTGTTCTTTTTGAAGTTGAAATATTCTTCTCCCTTTTTCATAGCTACTGCCAAATGCGGTACGAGAAATGGCGTCGCTAGATAAAGTTTCTAAGTAAGGCTGTACATCTAACTCACATTGCCCCTTTGTGGACACAAGCTTCTCCCATTTGCTCATGATCTCACTACAACTCAAGTAAAAGGCTGGCAGCATGCTCTATAAGATAAAATGGCAAAATGGAGAAACCCTTTAATTTAGATATGTTGCATAAGTTCTTTGGTCTACAACCTTTATAGAAATTACCTAATTGGTGTCTTAACAAAACGAATTTAGGATCATTTACTTGCTAGAGCAAACTTAAAAATGATAGAAAATTGAACATAAACTATATTGAACTTTAAAAGGTTTAGCATTAGCCACCCCCCTCCCCCTCCCCCTCTCCCTCTCTTTCACCTCCTTCAACAACAAAAAAAAAAATTGTCCCCCCATATTCATCCTTGATTAGACCCCCAATTAAGATATTGCAGATATTGTATACTTAACACTTCCAAAGTGCTCACAGTATATCATTGTCAATAGCATCAACCTCAAAACCTATCATGATATTACATATATAAATATAAGCAAAACTAGCTCAACTTAATTTAAAAGTTTGAACAAGCTAAAAGATAAGAGATGACCTTCAACTTCTCAAGACTGAAAGCAGGGGTGACAATTTTCCTATGTTTGGCCCATTTGTCACCCTCATAGTCTACTAATCCACTTGCAATCAACTTTGCTAAAGGATTACCTCCGCTGGGCCTCTGAAAGTGATAATTCTTATTCAAGACCTCCCTTATAAGATCAGGGTCCATGATGTTCACCAATGGTTTTGGCCCAAGCCATAAGAAGTAATTCTTTCCTGCAATGATAACCAAACTAGATTTGTAAGATAAAAACCATTACCTCAAATTCTTTTAACTATGAGATAAATTCAATAATTAATCAGAGTAAACATCACATAATAAAGAAGAATCGCATAGAGGTGAGAACTGAAATTGGGACCTAAGGTCATATTTGTTTACAAGGATTATAATTTTAGTACTATATTTTCATGAATTATAATCCCAAGATATTAATTTGTTTTTAATGAAATTATTCATAGGAGAACTTAAAATAATATCATGTTATGTTTGTTTTGTCCAGGATTATTTAAAGAATTGGATAAAAACTTATCATTTGAACTATTATACCTGTTAACGCCAAGATCTTCTGCCACGTCCCAATCACGTAAGACGTTCTGATCCTGCACACTAAACACAGTTAACACCAAAAGCTTGACGGCTTCGACCGTTGGAGGATAGCTCAGGCGTGAGAGTCAGTACAGGCGATCACAAGGGTTAACAATGGAGGATAAAATATCTAGTGTATTGAGAGATAGAAAATATCAGTTACCTTTCTTTAGAAGACTTCCTTGCTATGTTATACTCTCTAAATCTTGCCATCGTGCCACCCACTCACCATCTCGACATGCACCGACCGATGGTTTCACTGACCAGACACAACCCACCCACTACACCGTGGTCACTGCTTTCACCACGGCCATTCCAAGAATCCCATCCACATTAATGCATGGCAGATATAATAGTCAACCATCATGCTTTTTTCATCATTCTAACTGGCCAAAATGGAGATATTTAATATCTAAGAGGTCACCCCACCGAACCTACTTCAACAATATTATAAAGACTTAACAAAGATAATATAAGGACTAAGCCCAATAACTTTAGGATCCAATAATGATGACCCAATGGACTAACCTAATAAGTAGCTCAATCCTTCTACCAATACGCTAAAATATCACGACCAACATTGCCCCTTAGTTTTTTATTAAATGTAATGTTTAATAAGAAACTATAAATGGTGTATGATATGATACAGACTTACTAAAGGCCCATAATGAAAGTAATTAAAATCCACCTTTGATGATCCATAAGATAAAATAGAAAGAGACCTGAGGTCTAATATGAGAGGCCCAATCAAGAATGTTCGAGACTTCAATCTTGCTAATATATGAGGGAGGCTTCAATAGACGCTAACCTTTCAGATTTCTCATTACGACTATCAATTAAATGAGTCACTCTCGGTACCGTGGTAAATCACAAGATAAAAATAAACTTTACCAAAATTGACAGTTTTACCTGCCAATTTCAAAATCAGACACTTGAGTTCCCTTTTCTCTTCTCCTTCGAACTCTCTTCTCTTCTCTGCAAAATCTTAACAATGGTGGTCCTAAATTCGAATCAGAACTCTCCTCTTCGAGTAACCCCAATCAATACCTGCTCGCCTCAATCCAAGCCCTCGATAAGGAGGCATCAAGCTCAAACCCGAAAGTCAGAACTCCGTAGTAAAGAACCCACCTCCCAAACCCCTTCCTACTCCTTCTCGCTCTTCGTGAATAAAGAACAATATCCTCATGCCAATACTCCCCACCCGCCACAGTAAACCGAAGCTACAAAGGATTCAGACTTCATTATCGATCCCTGCCACCCACTTAAAGGAGAGTTCTAGATCCGAGGAGAGAATGTACCAACTACCAAGGATGGATCACTGCCCAAAGGACTATCCCGGAGTAAGGGGTCCGATTTCCTCCACATCTTTTTTAGTTACTCTCCGGATTTATAAGGCTGGGTTCACCTAATTGGTGTCGAATTTTACATTCATATTCTCGCCTTCATCAGATTCTCGTCAATTAAGCCTGAGCAGAACCCACGCTTGATTTTTTTCTTCATCGCTTACAAGGTCGCCTAACCCAGGAGGGTTTTAAGGTCTTGGGTAAACAAATACCAAGGCAAAGCGAAAAATTTGAAAGAAGATCACCGGTTTCTACCCCTTCCAATAACAAAAGGATGGCATAAGGGTGGTTTTTCGTCAAGGGCCGTAGATCTCTTCTTCACGGACCGACTACGCAAGATAAGGTCTCACGATTTTGGTGATATTCCCGAGGAGCCGGATAAAGCGAATGATCGAGCTCTTCGAGAATTTCCCATCAAGGAGTGGGATTATGGTCTTCTTACCAAACAAGCATGGTTATACGATCATAAATGTAAGTTCAATCACCGACGATATTTACTTGAAACTTTTATTAATATAAATATTGATATGTGTTCTTCTACTTTTGCAAGAGATTCGATTGCTTCACATCTTCGAACGTAAGAGATTCGAAGATATTCGATGGAAAGTCCGCAGGCCACCGCCGACCCTCCACAACCGGAAACCCCACCCGAAAACAACCCAACCAATGAAACGACATCGTCGAACCTCAGATAGTGAGGTAGAAATCAAGATCTCATTCAACCTGAAGAAACCTTTTCACCACGCTTTGAAAAAGAGAGTCATTCAAAACCCCAATCAACCCCCATTCCGATTCTCTCGCCGAGCCCATCCTGCATCATGAACTAATCACCAACCCAGCCTCCCTCGAGGAAGTTTACTCGATCTCATTCTCGCAAATGATCGAAAAAATCTTCTTCGAATCAAGAAATTAAGAACTAAGGTCACACCACTATCAACAAACGAACTCAGAGTGCCTTCATCTTCTGCTGACCAAACTCCTGTAGTCCCTGTGGAGATACAGGTTTCTGAGGACGAAGAGCAAATTGAACCTGCCCTCGCACTATCCCGGAAAAGGAAACAACCTTCTGATAGCCAACCGAGCTCGATAACCATTCCGTCACCAATACATGAGCCCATTCCTTCTCGGTCTCCATCCCCCGAGAATGTATATATGGATCCTTCACCGACCCGTGACCAAACCATGCCCTCTCCCCCAAGGCCTTCGTCACATGAATTTTAGAATGATGCAATGGGATCGCTGACCTTGCCTCGATTCAACGCCAATTTCCCATTTCAGCTTTTTGATACCTTTGTTCGAGAGACTGACGATCACCGATTCGGTAATAGTACGATCGGGGATTTGGTTGATGAGGGCATGAGCTACCTGGCGAAGGTAATCGATCGCTTTAGTTTATACACTTTATCCTCGCTTAAATATCTCAAATCGATTGAATATCGCTTCAATATGTAGCAAATGTCAAGCAAGCTTACGTCCCGCATACGTGAAATGTCGAGGCCAAGAGAGGCTATGAGAAATGAAAACAACACGTTGAAGTTTACATCGCTCGGAGAGAAGTCAACACGAAAGTGCTCTTCATACCAACGAAGGTCTTCTTGAGGGAATCAAGCTAAACCAAGAAAGATCCGAGGAATCCAACGACGAAGTCAAGTCACCAAGGAGGAGTCAAGGCGACAAAGGCCAGCCAACAAAACATGACGAGTATGAATGCCGACCTTGTTGGAAAAAATGAGGTTTCAAGACCAAGAATGAAGAACTCCACACGCCCAATCGAAGTCATAAGATAAATCGATTTAAGTTCGACGAAGGTCTTGGATGACAAGGAAGCACATACGGCCAAACGTCTAAACTTCATGACAAGATAAAAGCGCTTAAGGAGCTAGGTCCTCCTTTGACTAAAGAGTTGCGCAAACAGATTCAAATGGAGTACCGGGCCTCTAACGAATTGAATGCCGAAATTCTGAAGGTATACTCCAAGGTTACGGAAGACGCCGCCGAGGCAAAGAGAAATTAGTCAGCTAAGATAGATCCTACCGCTTGATTCTCAAGATAAAGATAATGCATTTAATTTGATGTAGCTTTTGTTTTTTAGTGTTAAGATTTTGTGAAAAACTTTTGTTTTCATTTGTGAACTCTTCGAACGTTAATGGAACTTTACTTTCTTTTATCACGACTCTCATTTTATTTCGCTTTCACAATAATTCAAAGATCAATGATCTTGAATGAATTTAACTTAAATTGTGAATCGATAAGGCATATAACAGTTAAGTTAAGAAAGGACATAAATTCAACTTAAGGAACCGAACTCAACACTTGAACAAAATAAAGTAATGTATACTTATCGCTTCCAAGTGTGAGACAGGTCACGTATAAGGTGAATTCTACCGATCCTCCTCAGACTATCAAGATCTTGTTTACCACTGGGTAAAACAAAGTATATAAGACATTTGTTTACCACTGCCAGAAGACAAATTCATAAGGACACTCCACCGATAAGGCTACCATCAAATGGTCAATGAGAGTCCATTTCGCCCCTCTTTATTTTGGTGGCATTTTGTTTACCACTCATGCAGAAACAAAATTAAAGTGACTACGGAATTTGTTTACCACTCGCCAGAAGACAAATTCATACGGACACTCCTACCGATAAGGCTACCATCGAATGGTCAATGAGTCCACCTGGCCCTCCTTACACCATTGTGAATTTAGACCAATAGAAGATGATCAATTGTGAAAAGTGAATCTTTTATTGATTATGAACCGCCATTTACAGGACTCGATAAATCGACTGATCTCATCGAAAATATTTTCAAGTCTCGCCAAGATGCCAAGTATTCTTCGATCTCCGATCCGGCCCAAAGGCCTTCAACCGATAAGTTCTCGGCTTTTGTATTTCAATCACTTCATACTGGCCATTCCGCGGTTGCTAAGATCGCCTTTCCTAAGTTCCGAGGTGTAGGCTTTAACTTCCCCGAGGACAAAGTCTCCTACTTCAAATCTCCAAGCTTTACCCCTTATCAGAATGCTTCTACTCTCGCTGATAAGTCGCTAACTCGATCAAAGCCATCTCTCCGACTTCTTCCAACAGATCCAAGTCGACCTTCACCTTCATCATTGTAGATCTCTTCGAACCGACTAACCCAAGACTGAGATCCAATCTCAACTGGGACTAAGGCATCGGCATATAAGCCAACTGAAGGTGAATCCCTCATGGTAGTCCCGGTGTAGTCCGTTAAGCCCATAACACCGAGAAGCTCTTCTTCGTGCCATCTCCCTTAGCTTCATCTAATATGCGCTTGATTCCATTTAGCAGCGTTCTGTTGGTCACCTCGACTGCCCATTCTGATCGTGGATGAGCCACAGAAGTCTTCTTACGCCGAACTCCCACTTCTTTTCAAAAATCCTTCAAACTTTGATCCCATTTATCGCCGCCCGTCGTTGTCCGATATCACCACCTTAGAATTCAAACTAAACACTCATCGACACCTTCATGAACTTCGTGCATTCTTGTTCGTTATTAATCAAGTGGCTTCGCTTCTACCCATTCGTCATATAATCGATGGCAACTATAACAAAACCGACCGACCTTTAGTTTTTGGCAACGGACCCAAGATATCTACCCCAGCATAAAGAAAGGGTATAGGAGATAAGATCGAGTATAGCTCTTCCGGTGGTCGATGTGGGATCTGGATCGCTGAAATGACACTTCTCACACTTCTTCACATACTCCGTAGCTTCCTCAAGATCGTAGGCCAAGAGACCCCCCGCCAAGCACTTTAGAAAGCTAATGACTTAGCAAACAGTACGGTCGCCACAAATACCCTAAATGAACCTCCCCAAGAGCATACTCAAATTTCGGATGGAACCAAACACTTCAACAATGGAGACGAAAATGTTCTTCAATAAAGGTCCTCATCAATAAGAACTAAGTCGCACTTTTGTACTTGATCTTCTTTCGCCATCATCCGATCCAAGGAAGGACGCCATCCGCCAGAGATATTCGATGTAGGAGTCATCCAACAATTTAACGCTCAACGCACATCATCGCTTCACGCCGGATACTCTATTGCCGCAAAACCTCCAAATAAATCGACCCATCGAAAATGCTAAGATCCGTAGAAGGGCTACCGACAATGCATCGTTAATAGAATTGTTGTTACGCTTATACCTCAAACTCATAGGAAGAGAAATATCGGGTCATCATTAACTCGCCTAAATACTTGATCATTTTCGCCCCACGAGCCTCATAATCTCTCGACATTGCATTGACGACCAAATTAGAGTCAATCATGAAATGACCAACTTCAACCTCCGGACTCTTCGCTAAACGGACTCGCCAAAGATCGCTTCATATTCTACTCGTTGTTCGTTGCTCAACCCAAATCGATGGCTCTTTGACTTTGAATCCTCCGACTTGTCAAGATAATCCTCGCCTAATCGACATCCGGGCAGTAGAAGACCCATTTCAGACATGAATATTCATGAATTTCTCGATCAGGTCAAGAACTGCAACTTCTCGACGGACGTTTTTCTCTGGAAGCTCTCGGCGTCTTCTTCGAGAACGAACATTCCACCATGAAATTGGCAAGGCTCGACCTTTTCGATAATAGCTTCGGATGATATTCAATAAAAATTGAGATAATTCCATTGTCACGCCGCTAGTCTCCCGAAACTTCGGGCTTCGCTTCATCACCTTCTTCACGGTTGATCCAGATAGACGATCAGAGTCGACCTTGAAAATATTGCACTGAGCTTCGACTAGCAATTATCAAAGCAAAGGTAAATTTTTCAATGTTTCGCACTGGTTTCAACATCTCTTAGGATACGACCGACGTAATAAACCAGACACGTCGCTTCCCCTACTTCCCGAACCGTAATGTTTCCCCACCGCCAAATCTAACTAGTCGCTAGATATAAATATAAAGTCTCGGAAAGGTGTTTCACCAATAAAGGAGCCAAGACAAGACGCTCTTTACGCTTCAAAGACGTCTTCACACCAAGTCCATCGAACGTCTTCGCATTCTTCTGGCCTCTCTTCAACGTGTCAAAGAACGGCAAACATCTTTCGTCGATTCGATATGAATCTCCTCAAAGTCGCATCCTCCCTACGACGCTGAACGCCTTTGAACGACCGAGGAGTCTTCATGTTTAGTACGGCTCGGATCTTCTCTCGATTGGCTTCGATACCCCTTCGATCGACTCAGATAACCCAGAACTTCCCGCACCGAGGCCAAAGGTGCACTTAGTCTGATTGAGTCTCACTTGCGATGACTGAGACGGTTTGAAAGCATTCCTCTAGATCATCCAGATGCTTCTGAACAATCATGCTCTTCACTATCATGTCATCCACATATACCTCCATGTTCCTTCCTAGCTACTTTTGGAAGACGAAGTTCATCATTCTTTGATAAGTGGCTTCAGCATTAATCAAACCAAAGGTCATCTTCTTATAGGCATACACCGAACGGTGTGTGATGAATGCTGTCTTCGGAATATCCTCTTTGCACATAGATATTTGATGATAACCTGAAAAAGCATCCATAAAGCTTAGTAATGCATACCCCGAAGTGGCATCGATGAGCTAAACAATATGGGGTAGAGGATAGAAGTCCTTCGGGCAAGCTTTGTTCAGGTCCGTATAATCAATGCACACTCGCCATTTCCCGTTCTGCTTCTAGACCAATACCATGTTTGCCATCCACTCCAGATAGTCGATCTCAAAGATGAAGTCAGCATATTATCGACCGTAATCTTCTCATCAATGATCTCTCCGTCACTCAGTAAAGATCGCCTTTTCATTCGCCGAATGGCTTCTTCGATGGATCTACATCTAGATTGTTTCAAGAACCTTTCGACCGATTCGAGATGTCTCATGGCTCCTATGCAAAGATGTCCGCATAACAGCGAAGAAGTTCCATAAGGTTTGTCCGGAGAGGTTCCGGCAAACCCGAACCTATAAATTTGATGGTAGTCTGGCATAACTGTGTGCTCCAAAATGAGGTAACCAGTAGCTTGAGTATAGATTGATAGAATATGATACATTAGTCATTTTAAACAAAGATAAAGTTTAAGTTTGTCCACAAATTTTTAATCACAAATGGTAGGGATTATAATAGTATTAAATAGTCCCCCTTTCAAGTCATTATATTTTTCCGGAATTAATAATTTTAAGTCTAATTTTTTAAAACAAACAAGAGACTTAAGATTAGTAGTCTAATTCCATGTGTTATCCGTAAAAATCATTAACCATTAGTCTAAGAAATCATTAACTATATTCAAATTCTAATTTAATCACATTACATACACAGTATTGGCCTATGTCATAAAAATCAATGCTACCTAGTAAAACCAATACTCGAAAGTTTCAAAGTCCAAACGGTAGTAGAATGCCACAAGAAGATGAATTAATAAATGGCCTCTCTCAAATTAATGTGAGAGAGAACTTATGTTAATATCATTTTTTTACTTGTGAGAATAACACTTCCTACCTTAATTATCATTATTGTTTAATTGTACTCATTTTTTGATCATAATAATCGGGTCAAATCTTAAGTTTGGAACAAATTTTGGGTCAAATTTCAAGTCCGAATCGAATCAAATTTATCCAAACAATGCCTTAAATCACTAGTCTAATAGTATTTTCTTGGATTATCTTAGCCCATCACAAGTTCACTCAAAAAGTCATGACTGAATGTACTATTGTTAAGAATCATTAACGCTTAAGTTTCGCTCATTGGCCATTCAATCACGTAATCCACGCGCTTAACCCGCATAATAACAGATCATTATTGAAGCTCGACTAATTGCCAGCCAGGATAGTTCCGGTGTGAGAATAAGTACAGCCGCTCACAAGGTTTTAACAATGGAGGTTAAATGTTTAGTGCTCAAAAGTACGACACTGTTAATTGTAACTCGCCTTCATTTATAGTACTACCACCTTAGAATCCTTCTCTCGAGTCGACAGACTCCTAGTCATGGTAGTTACCATAACTCGGGTCCAACACAATCTCCTTGAAAGGTGGAAGTGGAACCCAATCCAATCACTACCTTTGGAGTTACCTTATTTAAATACAGTTAGGACTCCACACTCTGTACGCAGGACAACCCACTGTACAGGCCCAATCCAACCGAACTCACTACATGGTCCGGACTTCTACCCGAGGACTCAAGGCCCGATTCTCAACATCAACCCTCCAAAGATAGGTTCGACCCAAAGGACTTTGACACCAACCCAACACCATATCTCAAATGGAACTCTGGTCCTAAGGACTCGGATGTCCGAACCCCTTCAACACCCTTGGGAGCTTCGGCCCAATGGGCTCATAAACCTCCTCCAACTTCCAGGCCTTCGGCCCTCATGAAGGTCGGTAAAACGCTCCCAAACATTGCCCCCCAGTCTTTTGTTATAATTCATTTTATAATTAGAGACTTGAAAGGTCAGGAATTCGATGAGTCGCGACAGCTAATGATGAGTTGTCTGGGGAATCCAATCGGTTTTCCTCGTTGTTCGAGACACTGCACGTTTCCCCAAACTCGGGTCGTGCATTTAATAGCCGCCTTTGGGTCTCGTGCCACCCGGCTTATAAAAACCCCCTCTCCCCCATCATTGTCACTTTTCCTAAACTTCTTTATTTCAAAATCTCTGTTCAAATTTTCTGGCGAAGGCGATTTTCGGTGAGCATCATACTTTGTTGAATCACTCTGATTTCAGATCTCCCCTCTCCCCAATCTCTTTCGACACCTCTCGTTTCTGTTTATTTTGCTCTTTAAACATCATATTCACACCCCATTCTCCAAAAAAGATGGCTGATTCTAGCATTCCTCCTGCTACTGAGCCAATTCCACCTTCCGTTACCACCGGCGATCTGATTCCGATAGATTTGCCGGTGGCTCCTGCCGATACCACTACCTCCTCGGCTCTTCCTACTCCAATAAGTGCCGAGGCCAAAATCCAAAACGCCACCACTCCGAGACGGAGTTTTCCCACATTAACACCGCATCTACCGTATCTCCTTCTCAAATTTCCGACATCCGAACCCTTTTTAATATCCCCAAAGAATACAAGCTTCGGGTACCCAACTCCGGAGAAAAAATGTTTTGGAGACCCGAAGGCGAATGGGTGGCCGTTCCACTGTACATTCTAAGGTACGGGGTTCGGTTTCCTCTGCATGAATTCATCTCTTCTTTCCTATGTTTCGTGGGGGTCGGGTTCGCACAACTCGTGCCGAACTCATACATCCACCTGGTATCCTTCATATCCTTGTGCCAGGAGATGGGTATCACTCATGGCCTCGATTTCTTCTTCGCCCTATTCACCGTTAGCGGGTCGAAAGAGCCTGGCCTTCGGTAATTGAACAAACGACCCACCCAATCCGTCCCTGTCAAGACCCCTTCGAGCAACAAAGGGTGGCACAACCAGTGGATCTTCATGAAAGGGACCGATCTCCAACTCTTGCCTAGCTGGGCACATCCAGATGACTCTATCGCCAAGGTGTCCAAGTTCCCTAAGGATCGGGCCGACGCCGCCTTCAAAGCATTTTACAAGAAGTGGAGTAAGACCAAGTGGAGTTTAAAGGTTCTGACAAACGAGGTTTAGCTGTACCGACACGGGTGTAAGTGTACTATCCCGAAGCTCTCCCGAATACCTTTAACTTCACTTGTTTTTCCTCGACTCGCTTTTTATCAGGTTGACAATTTTCAAACCCAGGCGGATGCCTCCTCGGCATCAAGCATCAACATCACGGACCAATCCGTCTCCCCATCTTCGACGATGATGGTGAAGAGGAGACCATGTCGATCGCTGAACTTTCCACCGGCTCCACATCGGGTCCACCTCCCTCGGCTGACCCCATCGAACCGCCTACCAAGAATGCCCTGAAGATGAGCCGAGCGGAGAAGATGGCGTTGTTGAAGAAGACGAAGAAGCCTTCCAGGCCTTCTATAAAAGCCCCCGCCAAGGCCACTTCTGCAATTCCGCCGAAGGTGACTCCTCCTCCACCCCTACTCAAGCCGAGGTGATCGAGGATTCAGAGGACACTGAAGAGGTTCCTCTCGAACCCCAATATAAGAAACCACGACTCACTGAAGGCCCCGAACAACCAGTTGTTGTGGTCGATCTCGTAGTTGTCTCAACACCTTCATCCAAACCCAGTTCATCTCACAGATCGCCGACCACCTGTTGGCTGAAGAGCTCTTCGGAGATATTTCCGTTTAACCTGTTCGATCATTTCAAGCTTTGATGCGATAATCTGCGGTTCAAGGATTCTCTTTCAAGAGTATCGGTGGCTTACGTCCTGCTCGGTGCGCTGTAATTCTCGCTATTGTTTATCTTGTTCTTGTAAACTTATACTTTGATTTCCATAGCTAATAGATGTGTTTATTGCAGGCCAACGCCATTCTCGCTCGGGCCATCCCTCCTCTCGCTGAGATCGGATGTGCAACTTCGAGGCCGAGGTTGGGCCCGAACTCCTGACTGAAGAGGAACGGATCTCCATGCCGAGACCCTTTAACAAGGCGACATCAGTATCGAACGTCAGCCGACGAGCTCAAAGAACAATACCGCGCTTCAGGAGGAGTTCGACCTCCAAGGTCACGCCAAGAAGCTTCCGGAGAGAGAGACCATCTGTCTGGGGGAGAGCAATGAGCGGTTCAGTGCAGCTCTTCATCAACTTCGAGGCGAAGTTCGATTTTGAGTTCATGAAAAGATGATGTATCTGATCCAAGAGAACAACGCTTTGAAGGATGAATATGCCGAGGCCAAGTAGCGCACCATTGAGGAATATGAAGAGTCTCCTGCTTTGACCGAGAAGATTATGGCTCATTCATTTGAAGGCTACGAGACTTATCGGGGGGAAAAGGCTCTAGCGAAATTGGGTCGCCATATCTGCCTCGACATTTCCGCTTCGACTCATTTCGGATGAAGAATCCAATGTTGGGGATGAGCCTCCTCCAGAATAGCTTCTGTTAAGACTTGTGAATTTTTTGTACTCTTCATTTTTTCTTTTTTGTTTGTACTTCGCCCGAATCTTACACGATCGGGTTTTGTATACAATTTGAAGGTATGAATGAAGTATAATGTTTTTGTCAGTAGTTATCAAAACCAGTTATACTTGTGACTTTTACCAATCAACTTTGTTATCTTCAAATTTTTGACTGGTTTGTGCCCGAAGCTTATCTGATTCGATCTACTACTATCCTGATCAGTTATACTTCGGAATTTTACTAACTAGTTATGTCCTTCCAGACTTTCTGATCGGTTTAATCCCGAAGTTTGTCTGATCGGATTTGTAGAATCTTATGAACATAAATGAAGTAAAACATTTCCGAAGAAAAATCTCATTTATTTCATTAATGATTAAAACGGTTACATGGATAAAGAAAAGAATGACATAACTTTTACTGGTAAAATTTTCTAAGTCTCCCAGTATGCCATGTATTCTTTACTCCGAACCATCCATTGCTCGAAGCCGACATGCACTGGCTTGGCATGTGACTCCACCACCTCATAAGGTCCCTCCCGCTAGGCATCACCACGGAATTGTTCGGGGGTTGATGCCTCTGACTCCCGAAGGACCAAATCTCCGACTTCAAATCTCCTCTGTTTGACCTTTTGATTATAGTGTCGGGTTGTTCTCTGCTGGTAGATTGCCAATCTTATCAGAGCCGAGTCCCGAACTTCCTCCAGAAGGTCCAGATTCAACCACAACCCCTGGTCGTTATACAGCTCCTTGTACTGGCTGACCCGAAGGGTAGGAGACCCGATCTCAACAGGTATGAGTGCATCGATCCCATATGGCAATCGGAACGGAGAGTCCCCAGTTGTTGTTCTCGGAGTAGTCCGATACGCCCACAAAACACTGAGTAGCTCTTCTGGCCACCGACCCTTTAATTCATCCAACCTTCTTTTGATGCCTTTAAGCAGAGTTCGGTTGGTGACCTCCACTTGACCATTTGACTGGGGATGAGCCACTGAAGTCTTTCGGTGCTGAATTCCCAATTCTTTCAAAAAGGCTTCGAATTTCGATCCCACAAATTGCCTGCCATTATCTGACACCACTGCCTTTGGGATGCCAAACCGATAGACGACCCCTTCCTTGATGAACTTCAGACATTCTTGTTCAGTGATCTTCTGCAGTGGTTTAGCTTCTACCCACTTCGTCATGTAGTTAATAACGACGATTACGAAATTGACTTGCCCCTTGGCCTTCGGCAGAGGACCCAGAATGTCGATTCCCCATACAGCAAAGGGAATCAGAGATAAGACCGAGTACAACTCCTCGGGGGGTTGATGGGGGATGGTTCTATTCAGCTGACACTTTGGACATTTTCTGACGAATTCTTTGGCTTCTGTATGGATAGTCGGCCAATAATACCCATGCCGCAGAATCTTGTGTGCCAGTGACTTGGCCCCCATGTGATCCCCATAAACCTTCACGATTTCCAAGTGTATAATCCGCTTCAGATGGAGTTAAGAACTTGAGCAATGGGGAGCTAAAGGCCTTCTAAGATGTGTCTCCGTCAATAAGGACGTAAGTTTGAGTTCTCCGTGCTTGATTTTTCTCGCCAGATTCGGTCCAAGGTAGAACCCCATCCGCCAGACACGTAATATAAGGTGTAAGCCAAAGAAATGTTTTGGCCCAAAGCTAGTACATCTCTTTTTGGTACGCTGGTCGTTTCTAAGACCTCCGTGATACACCGATCCGCTGAAAGAACTTGCTTTTGGTCGCTAACCCTGCTAGGCATCTGCCACCAGATTATCTCGACCGATCAACTCCTCGATAACCGCGATGTGAAGTACATGAGCTTATCTTTCACTTCGCCAGACATTTTGACATTCTTGCCCCGAGCCTCATACTCCTCGATAATCGCTTCACCACCAAATTTGCGAATCATGTAGATGACCAACTTGCGACTTCCAGGGCGGCCAACAGATCCTCGCTAGATGGCCTCATATTCGCTTCGTTGTTCGTGGCCTCGAATCAAAACCGAATCGCTCGCTAGACTTTGAACCCTTCGGGACTTGTCGAATGATCCTCGCCTAATCGACGTCCAAGTCGATGATCCATCCACGATAGAGTCCATGAGGTCGCTTCGCTGAGAGTTTCTAAGTTCATCGTGCTCACGCTCGCTCTCTCAAGGAACACTCTACCACAAAATCTGCTAAGGTCCGCGCCCTTTAATTGCTGTCGGGGATGATATTCTATAGAAAACTTTGTTAATTCCATCGTCTACGCGGCTTAATCAACCCGACACCTCCTGGCCTCAGGCAAAATCTTCTTTAATGGTCGATCCGTGTACACCACTATTAATTAATTTCGAAATAGTGCTCGAGCTTAATAGAATGATTAAGCGCGTAAGCAAACTTTTCCGTGTTCGCACTTGTCTCCGCATCTCGGTAACGTGGGTCGACGTAATATAACCGGGAAATGTCTTCCTCCTTTGTTCGCTTCCCCATCGCCATCCAAGCCATAGCCCAAGTATAAGTACAAAGGTTCCGAAGGGATCGGCTTCATCAATAATGGTGCTGAAGACAAATATGTTTTGATCCCTTGGAACGCGTTTTCGCGCTCCGAAGTCCACTGGAAGCTCTTTTCGTTCTTCGGCCCTTTGAGAGTGTCGAAGAAGGGTAAATATCGCTCATTGATTTTGACGTAAATCTTTCAAGATGTTTATTCTACCACAACCTTTCAGACATCTTTGTATGTCTTCTGGAGATTTCATGTCTAAAAGCCGCTTTAATTTTCTCCGGGTTTGCTTTGATGCCTCTTCATCGATTTAGATATCCCAGAAACTTTCCTGAGCCCAATCCGAAGGTACATTTGGTCGGGTTCAGTCTTATCTTGTGTCTCCTTACTGTTATGAAGCAACTTTCTAGATCCTCCAGATGATCCCGGATTGAAATGTTTTTCACAATCATATCGTCCACATACACTTCCATGCTGCGCCCTAACTGCTTTGTGAAGACAAAATTTATCATGCGCTAATATGTCGCCCCGACATTCAGCAGTCCGAAGGTCATTTTTCGATATGCATATATTGCTCGATGGGTGATAAAACTAGTCTTCGGGATGTCCTCCTTACTCATCGAGATTTGGTGATATCCCAAGAATGCATCCATAAAACTCAGCATGCCATATCCCGAAGTGGCGTCAATCAATTGGTCTATGTTGGGCAAAGGATAGAAATCTTTAGGGCACGCCTTGTTCAGATCTGTGTAATCAATGCACAGCCTCCACTTTTCGTTTTGCTTCTGAACCAATACCACGTTAGCCAACCACTCGGGATAGTCGATCTCGAAGATGAAGTTCGCTTCTAGTAATTTGGCGATTTCTTCCTCTATGATCCTCTTTCTTTCTGGAGCGAAAATCCTCCGTTTTTGTATAATCGGCTTCTTCTTTGGATCTACATGTAACCTGTGTAATGCCACCGATTCGCTTACCCCAGGCATGTCACTAGGCTCCAATGCGAAGATATCGACATATACCCGAAGAAGATCTATCAACCCTGTTCGGAATGGCTCTGTCAATCCTGCACCGATCTTGATCAGCTTCTCTGGATTCCCTGGTATCAACTCAACATCCTCTCTCTTCTGCTGGCAATGCCATCGGTTCAGTACTACTTTCGGTGAATGGATCTATTTCGATGGCCATCGTCTCGCTTCGCTTTTCAATTTCACCCTCGAGGGAAATCAAAGGTATTCCAATAACACCTTCGGGCGATATCAAGATCGCCTTTTACCTCCCCAATCCCGTTTGGTGTTGGAAACTTAATTTTGAAGTGGGGTATGGATGTTATCGCTTGCAAAACTGATAGGGTTGGCCTTCCCAGAATAGCATTATAGGTCGAATCCACCTGTACCACGAAAAATCTTACCATTATTTCACTTTCTTTGGTCTTTGTCAGATGAACTCGACGGCAACTCGATCGTTCCTGACACATGCATCGGGTCCCCACTGAACCTATACAATGGACCCTCTCCTCCCAACTCCATCTTCTTTCCTTCTAAATCCATCCTCTGATAGGCGTGCGTGTATAGTATGTTGACCGAGGACCCGTTATCGATCATCATCCTTTTCATATCCATTGGCCCGACCAGGTTGTTATCACCAAATACCATCATGCGGTTCGATGTGATCGGTGGGGTAATTTTCCCCGAGAAAGAGACTAAAACTCCCGAAGAGTCCCTATCCTTTTCGGGCGATGAACTTACATCGAAAAATACTGCCTCGAGATGTCCACCCCTCTTCCTTCCTTGGGATTACATGCCCCACCGAACCACTGAAATTACATCAATCGCCCTCTAAGCTTGTGGGTCTTGATTCTTGGTTGTGTTTCTCGAGTCGGCCCTCCGTTCTCCTCCCGGGGTGCCTCTGAACCTTCCGGATCGACCACATATTGCACCAGTTGCCCGTTCTGAACGTTTTTCTCAATTAAATCCTTTAGGTCGTTACACATCTCCGTCATATGCCCGCGACATTGATGGTATTCACAATATTTGTCCCAACCTCTCTTGCCAGGCTTCGGATGCGTCGAATATGGTTCGAAGAAGGGTTTATTCCGCATCTCCTCCAATATCTTTGCCCGGTCAGTGTTGAGGGCGGTGTAGACTTTGTTGACATTCCTGTTCGGGAAAGGTGGTCGACCACTTTCCTAACCTCCCCCATTATAGCTTTTCTTACCATAGTTATCTGACCTCCCCTGATTGTCCGACCGCTGATAAGTCTGTTTGTCCCGATCCTTGGACTTCTCGTACAACTGGGAGTGCGGTCTGAAATTTCCCATGGCCTCCTCTATCGCAATAAATCCTTCTGCCCGATGGAAGGCTTCTATCAAGTCCGCCGGAGGGTTGATCACCAAATCCTTCATCAGTTTCCCCGACTTCCCAATATCCAAATATCCGGCCGTGGTCGTGAAGAAACTCGGGGATCGTGGAGAATTCAACTCGCTATCAATTCCCCACCTCTCCCGAAACCTCTCGACATCTTGGCCTGTGCTCTCATCGATTTTCGCCCGAACTCGCATGAGGATCTTTGTGATCTTTCCTCTCCTTCTATTGCTTCCGAACCGGGCGTGAAACTTCTCCAAGATCGCCTCAGAATTGATTGATCCACCGCTAAAGTCCCCATCCATTCTAGCACTCTTCTTCGTGGTCGTTGCAAACACGTGGCATTTAGCAACGTCCAAGAATGCCCATAATAGTCATCAACCGTCAGTCATCTACCCTCGAATGATCATAAGGGTCCGCCACTGGCCATATGTCTCCATCGGTGCATCTTCTTTTTAGGGTCGGCCGTCACATTGATTGATTTTCATGAGGAGGCGAATTCTACGCAGTCAAGGTGTCCCCATCGAGTTCTTCGCCAACAACAATTTTTCCAGTTCTGCCACCCTTCGAGCGAGGGGGTCGGACTTCTCCTTACGAGGGGACGATCAGGGTCTTTCCCTCCTATAATTCCCATATTCAGGAGTCACGTCCCTCCTCCTTTGTCCCGATCTGCCTGGATGCTCTGATATTCGTTCTGCCGAACGATTCCTCCTTCGCTTGGCCCCATGCGAAATGGCTTTGCGGCTCGCTCCTTTCTCTTTCGCCTCTCCCGTTGGGGTGACGGGATCGCCTCCGATGCTCACGCCTCTCCTCCTTCTAGCGGCCAATGTTAACGCTTAAGTTTCACTTAAGACGTCCAATCACGTAATCCACGCCGCTAGAACTCCGCAGACAAGAATAACACATAACTTAAGTCAAGGCCAGCCACGGGGATAACTCCGGTGAGAGAATAAGTACTGTGCCGCTCACAAGGTTTAACAATGGAGGCTAAGTGTTTAGTGCTCAAAAGTACGTATTACCTGTTAATTGTAACTTTGGCCTTGTATTTATAGTACTCACCACCTTAGAATCATTCTCCGAGTCGGATTAGGACTCCTAGTCATGGTAGTTACCATAACTCGGGTCCAACACAATCTCTTTAAAAGGTGGAAGTAGAACCCAATCCAATCATTACCTTTGCAGTTACCTTATTTAAATACGGTTAGGACTCCAGACTCTGTACGCAGGACAACCCACCAGGCCCAATCCAACCGAACTCACTACATGGTCCGGACTTCGGCCCCGAGGACTCGAAAGCCCGACCCCAAACATCAACCCTCCAACATAGGGTTCCGGTCCAAAGGACTCGGATACCCGAACCCGAACACCATATCTCGAATGGGACTCCGGTGCTAAGGACTCGGATGTCCGAACCCCTTCAACACCTTGGGGAGCTTCGGCCCAATGGGCTCATAAACCTCCTCCAATTGTCAGGCCTTTGGCCTTTATGAAGGTCGGTAAAACACTTCCGTACAGTAACTAATTTCTTAACAATTTTTTCTTATATCTTAATTCTTTCAGTGTAAAACTAGGATGTTGCAATGATGAACTCGAATTCACATAATACTTCCTTTTTCGGGAAGTGAGAGTTCTAATTGATATTTGAATTTTATCTTTTTTAACAATTCGTCCTCACTGTATATTAAATTTGACTCTTGAAAGGAAATTATGCCCAAGTTTCACATTGAAAACCTTCAAATATATATTATATATATATATATATATATATATATATATATATATATATATATATGCGTGAGAAAATAAAGAATCAAATGAAATACAATTTGTGGAACATGCATGACATACCATAGTTTTGGATGGTTTTATGGACAACGGGCACGATCCGAGGGACGACATCATCAGAGAGATTGATGGGTTTGGACTTGGCTTCTTTGATGATCATGGCCATCTCTTTTCCATCTCCAAAAAATAGCCTATACGAATTTCCATCGAAGCCTTGCCGCCTCAGGTACTTTTCTAGCTTCCTTGGTCTGAACCACACCCAATTCAAGATTCTCCATGCTAATATCACAACAACAATTCCACAAGAGACTGCAGTAGATTTGTAGATTAACTCCATCAGAGTTAGAGAAAGAGGGCAAGAGAGATTTTGCATTTGGTAGGATGAAAGACTGATACTTATTTATAGTCAAGATGATGGACCACAACATCTTTTATCTTTCTTTCTTTCTTTCTTTTCTTTTTTAAATAAAGAAACTACCAACAACTGAAATTTTATAATATCTGAATATCCTATACAAGTACATATAGAGGAATATGAGGGTGAATTTCTTTCAACTAATAGGTAGAAAAATCTTAATACGTGTGTGATGTATTATACTGTATATCATAATCTATTTTAGTGTGCATAATAGTCAACATATGTAACATATGTAATTGCGAACAACTTTTGTGTGCATAATAGTCAACATATGTAACATCAATAACAAGGACTACAATTTAGTAATTATTTGCCTATACAATATTAATTGTTTTGGCTCCAATATACAATTTCTCCTTTCCAATCCAAGGAGGAAGAGTTGTTCAATTGAACAGTATCTTGCGATGTCAAAACTTCGATAATATCATCTCAAGTCATCAATAACTCTAAAAAAACTCAAGTGTTGATATATAGTTCTTGTAGGCATTTTATCAAGCAGAAAGGGGCCATACCAAAAAGAAGAGTATTGCTTAATTACCTCGTTTTGGAGCTCACAGTTTGTCCGTCTTTGCTCTCTCTAATTAGTCTATTTTACCATCTCGTTGGGTAATTGACTCGTGATGCTCTATATCAGTAAGATATAATCCTTGCGTGATAGCAGATAATTCGTTAAGAGGATGATGTTGCATGATACAAATTCGCAATACATACTCAAGATATACTCTGAAACAACTTGGTCAATATAAATTCACTATTAGTAATCCCACATGCAGTATATTTGATTGACAACGTTACACTTTAATGCTGCGTTTGGATTGAAAAAATAAAATGAGGGACGAAATGAAATGATTTTAAAATATTTTAAGTAAATGTTTGATTGTTGGTGATGGTGAATGTTGTCATTACAAAATTATCACATATATCAATTCTATTGAAATGTATTTTATTTCACCTTGTCCACATGAAATAAAAAACAAAGCATTGGAATCATTTATCCTCCAAAATGATCATCAAATACACATAAGATAGTACGTACGTACGTACTAATTAAAGTGCTTGTAAAATCAAGTGAGCACCATTTTAGTTGTTGAGGCTCTAGACTCATAACATGCATGTAAGGAGCATGTGCATAGGACGGAGAAAGGTAAAATCAAGTGAGCACTATGTTGATTGTTGAGGCTCTAGACTCATGAACATGTAAGGAGCACGTGCATAGGACGGAGAAAGGTAAAAGGAGAAGCGTCGTAGAATCATGACTATTGCCATTTTCGCTTCTAACATAGCCAAATTTTGCCCATTACATATCTTAGGTCCCCAGCCAAATGGAATATATGTGACGACTCCCTTTTATTGTTGCCTTTGGTATTCCTTGAGGAATCTCTCTGGTTCGAATTCTTTGTTGGAAATGAGATTTGAAATATTAAATATTAGAGCATTTTGAGGCTCACTTAAATGAGGGACCCACATTCCGAAAATATCGGGTCTTTGCACCAATGTGTTCTCCTTAATGAGGAGTATAACTTGGTATATTTATATGTTCAAATCCATTAAGAATTGAATGAGAAAATTGACTCCAAAGTCATCTACTTGATATGTTAAAAACTGCAAAGTCCCACATAGGGTACTAAAAGAAAAATTGACGTCTTTATATATGGGATGTTTGCATAATGGAAAGGGCCCCAAGGGGGCACCCCACTTAGTTTCCCTCCTGTTTTTTTTTTGTGTGGAAGGGAGAGGACCTAGCCAAGGTTTGGTTCGAACTCGCTGGCCACGTCGCCACCCCGTCCGTCTTCATTCCGTCTAGGTCTATTTAAGGGTCGTGATCACAATACTACGTCGTTTTAACAAACTAACGGTAATATCTTGTTTTAATTGTCAAAAATTATCTATAAATAAACTATGAGGGATTCTATTTTGAATAAGTTTAGTTTCCCTCCCGTTTTCTTTTTTGTTATTATTCTCAAGATATTTCCGTTCTGAAAACAAAGTCTCGTTCTGTTACTGTAAAAACAGAGTCCCGTCCCGTTCCACAATCTGCAGTTCCCGTTCCCATTGCAGCAATATTTTCCCGTTCCATTTTTACAATAAGTTTTTCCCGTTTCTGCGGTAAGTTTTCATGCAACGTTTTGCAGTAAGGTTTCATGCATGCATCATTCCTGTTCATATTAAGTTCAGTACATAAACATTGAATTTGGTTCGATGAATTCTTAATTTTGTAATGCTACTAATTAAGAATTGAAATCCGTTTTATCTTGGAAAGCAATTATTCAATTAACTCTTAGCATCTGTGGGGGAATAAATTTGCTTTAAGGAGAGTTTATGAAATCAAAGGACTCAGATTTATATGTTTTCCATTTTAATGATTGGTTTCTATTTTGCTTAATTTTATATATTTATATATATTAAATAATACTATATATTACGGATAGCAATCTTAAAACAAATTTATTTTTCTGTAATTATAGTATTGTTTTATATGAACAGAAAATCGTTTTATATGAACAGGAAATTATTTTATGTAAACCGAAAATTGTTTTATAAAACAAGTTTTTGTTTTAACTGCATTTGTTCATTGAAATTCTGCAAATATTTGTTTCAGTTAGTGATTAATTATTTATCCATTTCCGCGATTCATTTTGCATTGGAAAAAAAAAAACCCGTCACTTTTCTAAAATATATGTTACCATGCTATGCATGACAACTGTTTGCTTGTCATGCATGTAATATATTCTGTTTTAGATATTCTGTTTGCTATGCATGTAATATATTACCATGCTATGCATGATATTTAAATGTTTAAGTGTTTAAGTGTATTTCCAAATATTGTCATGAATGATAACTTCATTTAAGTGTGCACCAATAGACTCGTATGTTTTAATATTGATGCCTTATTTGAATATGTGTTGTAATGTTCGATTCTTCCAAACAGAATATTAATTGTTAACGTTGTAAGAATTGCTATAATTAATTGTTATATTATCTATATTCTATTATCTATATTATCTGTGATATTGTTTTTTCTGTTTATTAATATTCTGTTTAAATATTTACATGTTATTTGTAAATATTTATAATATATTATTATATTCTGTTATTTTCAATTTCGTTTATATATATATATATATATATATATATATATATATATATATATATATATATATATAGGAATCCTTCCATAAGAAATCCTGTTATGTTAATGTCTGCAACAACCCCTTTTTGTAGTTGATAAACTTATTGGAAGGTGAGATTGAAACATAATATACCCAAATTTAAGCACAACTTGAAAATTTACTTTTATTTTAATATGAGGACCCCACCATAGTCAACATGTTGTCGGGTTTATTGAAATAAAATGAATTTTAATATTAAATAATGTTCCGACGTAAAGACAACTTGTAAATTCTGTTGCCTTTTTATAAAATACTCCCCCACCGCTACAAGCTCTTACTACGTTAAAAAAAAAAAAAAAAATTCCAAACCTAGCACAACCTCTTACTATTTAAAAAAAAAAAAAAAAAATCCAAACCAAAGCACAACCTCTTACTACTTGCACAAAAGTTCTTTATTTGCTATTCCAAATAAAATATTTGTTATTTTTATAACTCTTTCATTTAATAACAAATAAAGAATTATAATTCAAATAAAAATAATATCCTATTTTATAAAAAATATATTTTTATAATTTTTTATTTGCTATTTTTATAAAAATATTTTATAAAAAATAAAGAATACAAAATATTTTATAACAAATAAAGAATATAAAATATTTTTATTTTTATTTTCTATTTGTTATAAAAATATTTTATAACAAATAAAGAATATAAAATATTTTATAACAAATAAAGAATATAAAATATTTGCTTTATTTTTATTTGTTATTTGTTATAAAAATATTTTATAACAAATAAAGAATATAAAATATTTGCTATTTTTATTTGCTATTTGTTATAAAAATATTTTATAAAAATAAAGAATACAAAATATTTTATAACAAATAAAGAATATAAAATATTTGCTATTTGTTATAAAAATATTTTATAACAAATAAAGAATATTTTTGTGACGCCCCCAAAATAGGTCCATTCCATCCAACCCATTCTGAGTCGCCAAATACATGGTACAGAAACAACTACAACTTTATTATTACAATAGTAAAACTGTGAGTTTAAATACAGATATTGTCATCTAGACAATATCCACATACAAATAAATCCTCATCACAATTATTGATACATTATTTTACAACAATGGTGAGGACTACTAAACAACTTTCCTAGAACTTTCATTCCATACCCAGGCTGCGTACTCGCTTATATTCTCGCCTCCCGAGAGAGAAAATGGAAAAAAAGGAAAAGGGTGAGCTCGATTAGCCCAAAGAAAGAATATTATGACTAAGATAATATACAACAAATTATCGTTAGTCTTCAACAGGAAAAATATAATAGAATACAATAGACAACAAGTTTTAAATCAATATTCGCAATGAAATAATAATTCATTAGAAGAGTTAAGTAGAGAATGCAAACTACTATCTTCTATGTATGAATTTTAAAGTTCATCGTCTATTTTATCCTGTAACATCAACCAATATATATCTGGAATCATATATTCATCCTCGTGACTACAAAGCCGAGGACATTCACCACTGGTTCATGTTCATCTAAACACTGCTCATCTTTGACTACGGGCCAAAGATATTCATCAGAAATCATTCATCTTTGCACTACGGGCCAAAGATATTCATCATAACTCATTCATCTTTGCACTACTGGCCAAAGATATTCATCATAAATCATTCATCTTTGCACTACAGGCCAAATATATTCAATAATATCATCATTTAAGACTGAGGATGATGAAAAATATTTTTTTTAAAGAAACGAATCCAGTGAAACAAAATGACAAGGATTAAGGATTAAGGATTCGTACTTTGTTTTATCCACGTCCAAAAATACCTCAAAAATAATCATAGTGGTGTAAAATTCAAGAATGATCAAAACATGGATACAATCAAAGCTAGTATCCATAATAGATATTTTGGACAAAAAGAAGAAATTTCATTTTTCTATTGAATAGTGCCGATTCGTGAATAGTCAGATATCGTGAATAGTGTCGATACGTAAATAGTAACTCGACACCAAAAGATAGAAATTTCACAAAAAACATTTTCACGCTTCGTGAATAGTAAGATTCGTGAATAAAGAACTCATGAATAAGTAACCCCATACATGAAAAAGTTCCAAATTTGATAAAAAGTTTCAACCAATATTTCAAAGATAATGATATTGAAGAAATAATATCATTCGAGAAGAAAATAACATCCCTTACTCGAAAAGACAAAGATTTCTTAAATAAAAAACCTGGATATAGGCTATGACTTGAACTTGCAGACCGTATAGCAATACTCAAAGTATACTCAAAATACTCACAAGAATACGCTCGATAATATATAGAGAGAAAACTTGATTTACGGTGTGATTTTCAATTTAACCCAAGACCTATTTATTGAAAATTGCTTAGAACACCAAAGCAGAAAATTTAATATAATAATAATATATTTAATAAATTCTCTACGCCCATCTAGACAATCTGATCTCAGCCATCAACACATGTTAAAGATGCCCAAAAACATTTAAAAAACGTTTTTCTTATTTAAATTATTTTAAACTTCTAAAAATCAATTATTTCGGAGCTTCGGAACTTCAATAATTTACAATAAATAGACCTTTTGCCGGAAAATTAAAATCTCAGCGTGTTTTTATAGGAAATTCAATTCTCTACAACTTTACTGTAAGAAAGTTTTTCCAAATTCCAAAAGAAATTGACCAAATCCACAAATGGGCGATTTTATTGTTTATAATCAAATTTCAAATAATAAATGGGGTCCACCGACATGTTTAACATGTTTTAAACATTTTTGGTAACAAAAATACTCCTCCTCCACATATACTCATATATCCCACATTCATCGTAAAAATATCATCGTTAATATATTATTAAAATAATATATTTAAATGAATTATTTTATCAGAAAAAGATAAAATATTAATTTTCAACAATTGTCACTATAAAAATTTTCTCCATCTATATCCACATAAAATCAATATTTTCCTCATCATATGAATCAATAATTAATTATTCACAAATAATATTACAGAATCACAATATTGACAACCAGGCGCTTTCAGGAAGAGGGCTTTCAATAAGAATTTCTCTTTCTCTTGGCAGCATGCAATTAGGTGACCAAACCTCTCCTTGTATGTAATTTTCTAGACATTGCCAATAATGTTATCTAATAATATTATTCGGATAATATGAATTATTGGTTCGATAATGAAAAATACCGTGTAATGACAATTATTCAAACAATAAAGAATATAAAATATCAACGCAAGCAATTATTGAATCAATAAAATAAAATATTGAATAAGAATTATCGTAACCATTATTGAAAGTGCCTTCTTCACGTAAGAATCAATAATTGGTACAATACAAGTGTCATCTTGTGCGATAACAGCGACATTCGTGTTTTAACCACCGGTATTCCAACGAGTAAATTCAGAATAACTACGCCAATTATTTTTAAACAACTTATTTTTGTCATTTCTTCCTCCAATCGCTTTCAGTTATGGGGCCCACACACGGGTTGCTACTGCGTCGCATTTCGAATATTCCAAATGAGACGAATATTCCACGACCAAACGAATATTCTCCAAACAATAATGAATATTATATCACCACTTGCTTATTTAAAATATTTAGCATTTTACCCATAACTAACCATATTAATCAAATCACCCCTTACTATTTCAAAATAATAAATAAAGGAAATTCTTTTTTATTTAAAAAAATTTGGGTCTTATAATTTTTATTTTTTATTTGTTATAAAAATATTTTATAAAAATAAAGAATACAAAATATTTTATAAAAATAAAGAATATAAAATATTTTTATAAAATAGCAAATAAAAATTATAAAAATATATTTTTATAAAATAGGATATTATTTTTTATTTGAATTATAATTCTTTATTTGTTATTAAATGAAAGAGTTATAAAAATAACAAATATTTTATTTTGAATAGCAAATAAAGAACTTTTGTGTGTCGTAAGAGGGTTGTCTTAGGTTTGGATTGGATATTTTTTTTTTTTTGTGCTGGTAAGTAAGAGGTTGTGCTTTATTTTTTTTTTTTTTTAATAGCCGTAAGAGCTTGTAATGGCTAGAGTATTTTTTAAAAAGGCACAAATTGGTACAAGTTGTGCTTGGGCTGGAGCATTATTTAATATTAAAAATTCATTTTATTTCAATAAACCGACAACATGTTGACTATGGTGGGGTCCTCATATTAAAATAAAAGCTAGAATTACAAGTTGTGCCTATTTGGGTATATTTATGTTTCAATCTCAAACCT
Source organism: Panax ginseng (assembly GCA_020205605.1). Taxonomy (NCBI): domain Eukaryota; kingdom Viridiplantae; phylum Streptophyta; class Magnoliopsida; order Apiales; family Araliaceae; genus Panax; species Panax ginseng. The sequence continues at coordinate 110,071,277 of CM035144.1, read as the reverse complement.
TCCAATAAGTTTATCAATCGGTACACACAAAGGGGTTCACAGACGATTTCATCATGGCAACCGGTTGCTATGGAAGGGCTCCCTATATATATATATATGTGTGTGTGTGTGTGTGTGTGTGTGTGTGTGTGTGAATATATAATATTCTGTTATATATATATTCTGTTTATATATATATTGCATGTTAATATATATATTACGGAAATAACAGTTTATAACACAACCATTTTGAAATTGGAAGTGGGTACTGCACATTGCACGAAATTACTGTTGGTATAAAGCATCTCATATCAATAATAATATATTAATATTGTATGTTGTAAACAAATTTTCTAGAACAGAAATTTAGTAAACAAAATTTATTGTTTGAATTCTGTTAAAATTTGTACAATAGAAATTTGTTTCTTTTTATTAATAATAGTTTTTATTTGTATAACAGAAATGACATCTGTCAGGAATAAACATGTGAGTGATATTTCTACTTATATTATTTGATTATAATATATATGAATGAACATGCAAGTATGCTTGCATTAAGAAAAGCTGTAAAGTCCTTTGATAGATAATAGAAACATATGTACAAGGACTTAGAATGAATTAATCAAATGTGTTAGGTTGATCCTACATAAGCAAAACAGCTTTGTAAATTCCTTAAAAAGAAATGATATACAAGGACTATAAATATAGAAAGATCAAGCATGTTAGGTTGATCTTATGATGTAATAGATAGGCATCTCGATGGTCGATCCTTTTGTAAATTTTAGTCTTCCAGGAGAGTCAAGGATAACTCGAGAGCTATCAAGGCAAAATCGTAGTCTGCAAGATAGTAGATCTCGGAGTTCGTAGACTGCCAGGAGAGACGAGGAAGGAACGTGGTGTGTCGAGTAAAGCTTCTCGAGGCTAGAGATCTCTTGAGGAAGTCATGTTCAGAATCGTGAGAGACGATGCCGCTTTCTGAGTAAACCGAGAGCATCTGTCAATGCCAAGTCAAGAATCGTAGACTACACTCAGAGTCGTAGAATCTACTAATCATACCAGAGGCAGAGATCGTAGTTGAGCAAGATCAGATGAAGACAACAAGCACAATGACAGAAATCGTAGAGTGTCAAGATCTAATCTCAAAGTCGCAGTGTCTACACAGCCAAAACTGAATCGTAGAGTGCAGAACTAAGACCTCAACAGATGTGCTCACAATGTCAAGGCAGAATCGTAGAGCAAATACGATTCTCAATGAATGAGCACTCCCAGAATATCCAAAGGAATGAAGCCTCTGATTGGTAATACAAAGATACATCTCACCAAGGAAATCAAAGGGCACTCAACGAATGGCATACAAGCTAACAGAAGATCTAAGCACCAACCCAATCAGCATCAAGATTGAGTAGTGAAGCCATTCGAGATAAAGTCTTCCACAAGGAGATCAGAAGAAGACTTCTGTAACTGACTAAGGAAAGTCAGCAAGTGTAGTAACTTTCAAGCAGGCAGAAGACAACGATCTTGAAGATGACCAAGATCGTAGTGTTTGCCATAACAAAGAAGAAATTGATGGAGTGTACACAAAGATACTGACCAGCCTCTGAATAACAAGGCTAAAGTGATTAAGCATTGGGTCAATCCATTGATGATAAGTGAACCGGAGATCACAAGGAGAAAGAGAGCTGGACACGCCACAAATCTGAAGTGTCTTGTTATTTAGAAGGGGCCAGAGCAAGGGGTCAAGCCATCAGTATCTAAGAACAGTCAAAGCAAACAGAAGAAATGAAGCACTGCACAAGAGAAGGAAGAAGTGTTCCACATTAAAGATCGAATGAACACTCTTCAAGATCGTAGTATTGATTCTACAAGTCAAGAAGCAACAATCAATAAAACACTACGATCAAGTCCATGAAGATATGCATCAGAATCGTAGAGTTCGAATAACTGAAGACTGAAGCATTGGCAACGGTTCAATCTGAAGGATAATATTCGAACTAGAACTTATTGAGAGCATCGATGTAAGGACAACCTCTGATCGAGGAATCAGAAGGGAGAAATAAATTCGTCGACCTGCCCAAGACATCAAAGTGTCATCTGACAGGGTTGGTGAAACAGTAGACTGCAATGTCAGAAAGTCAGAAAAAAGTGTCATGTCACATCTGCAGTCTGCACCAAATAACTTGAAATCTGCGAAGCAATTTTAATAACTTTCAACGGCTACTTTCCAACGGGAAGATTGAGAAGCAGTATAAATCAGCAGAGCTTCAAAGATCAAGAGTGCTGATGAATATAGAGTTGCAGAATCGTTGAGTTGGTGAATGCTATTGTTGACTCTACGAGCTCTACCAAAGATCAATAGAACAAATCTCAGTGACAGTGAGACTACTAAGGTGGAAGTGAAGCAGCTTTGAAGAAGGACTCATACAGATCAAAGCTTCACTCAATAAAGATGAGAATGTCACTAAAGATGGCAGCCAAGTTGAGAGCCGAAAAGGCCAAAAAGATAGCATTCAGAAAAGTGGCTGAGTACAAAGAAGATCAAGAGAGCCACTCTACAAATCACCATGAACCTAAAGCTGAAACTGAACAAGTGCAGAACCATGTCTGCAAAATATTCAAGAAGGGTTCAGGGATTGCTAAGTGCCAGACGAAGATTACTAAAAGCATTGAGACTTAGCAAATCCAGATGGTGATGGTGCACAGCTGACATCAGATGAAGATGAGCTGGAAAGAGTAAAGATCAGCTGAACCAAAGAAGGTGTGGTCCAGACTCGAAGCAGAATGCAAAGAGGACCACATCAAGCTGCTAAGTACAATAGATGTTCAGAACCTAATAACATCTTAGCAGCTTAGCACCAACAACATCAACAACTACAACAACAAGAAGCCAGGGCCTGAGGGGTCCTTGTCCGGAGGGACTAAATGAAGTTCCAAGCCTGCTGAGCTTGAAGAGTTCCTAGGGAACTAGAGGAGTTCCAAGGGCTGGCCTCAAGAGTTCTTAGTGAATCAAGTCCCAAGTGTCGGCCTCAAGGAATCTTAGTGATTGAGGTCTTGCCGCCCTTCCTTAGTGGAAATCTCGCTAGTTGAAAGCAGAAAGAGTGGATTAGGAGCTTGAGTCTCAAGAACCACTTTAAAACCCCTTGTCTTTTACTTTATGTCATTTACTTTATGTACAATAACTGCTATAACTGCTATGTATGTTTTAACTGCTTACCAATGAACTAACTCTACGAACAATGTATGTATGACTATTGTAAGACCGAATTTTATAAAATAAAATTATTCAATTTTTCTTATAATTATTATTCAAGAAATGACCTCAATTTTTTTTTTAAATAAAAAGGAATTTCCTTTATTTATTATTTTGAAATAGTAAGGGTGGATTTGATTAATGTGGTTAGTTATGGGTAAAATGCGCAAATATTTTAAATAGCAAGTAAGTGGTGATATAATATTCATTATTGTTTGAGAATATTCGCTTGGTCGTGGAATATTCGATCGCTTGTGGGAATATTCGCATTTACGACACAAGCAGCCCATGTGTGGGCCCCATAACGGAAAGCGATTCGAGGAAGAAAACGACAAAAAATAAGTTGTTTAAAAATAACTACAGAAGTTGTTACCGCTTATTAATCGTTTGAATACCCTCCCGGTGGTTAAAACACAAGAATACGCTGCTATCGCACAAGAAGACACTCAGATTGCACCAATTATTGATTCTTACGTAAGAAGGCACTACTCAATAATGGTTACAAAGAATTATCGCTCAAGATTTTATTTTATTGATTCAATAATTGTCGCATTGATATTTTATATTGTCGTTGTTTCAATAATTGTCATTACACAAGATTTTTCATTATCGAAGCAATAATTCATATTATCTAATAATATTATTAGATAACATTATTGGCAATGTCTAGAAAGTTCTCGCTCTAAGGAGAGGTTTGGTCACCTAATTGCGCTACCAAGAAGGAGAAATTTTATCGAAAGCCCCTCTTCCTGAACCGCCTCGGTGTCACAATATTGTGATTCGTAATATTATTTGTGAATAATTAATTATTGATTCATATGATGAGGAAAATATTGATTTTATGTGGATATAGATGGAGAAAATTTTTAATGTGACAATTGTTGAAAATTAATATTTTATCTTTTTCTCGATAAAATAATTCATTTAAATATATTATTTTAATAATATATTAACGATGATATTTTTACAATGAATGTGGGATATATGAGTATATGTGGAGGAGGAGTATTTTTGTTACTAAAAATGTTTAAAACATGTTAAACATGTTTGTGGACCCCATTTATCGAATCAAATTTGATTATAAATTGTAAAATCGCCCATTTGTGGATTTTTGGCCAATTTTTGTTTGGAATTTGGAAAAACTTTCTTCTCGTAAAGTTGTAGAGAATTGAATTTCCTATAAAAACTCGCGAGATTTGAATTTTCCGCAAAAGGGCTATTTATTGTGAATTATTGAAGTTCAAGTTCAAATAATTGATTTTTGAAGTTTAAAATATTTTTATTTACAAAAACGTTTTTTTCATTTGGTTCCCTCATTTAACACATGACAAGTTGCTGAAATTCAGATTCAAGTGAATAGTAGAGGAATTATTATTATATATAATAATATTATATTAAATTTTCGCTTTGGTGTTCTAAGCAATTTCCTATAAATAAAAAGTGCTTTAGGTTAGAATTGAAAATCACACCGTAAATCAAGTTTTCTCTCTATATTATCGAGTTTATTCTTGTGAGTATTTTGAGTATACTTTGAGTATTGCTATACGGTGCAAGTTCAAGTCATAGCCTATATCCTGTTTCAACTAAGATCGCTTTCGAGGTAAGTGGATGTTATTTTCTTCTCAAATGATATTATTTCTTCAATATCATTATGTCAAATATTGGTTGAAACTTTTATCAAATTTGGAACTTTTTCATGTCTGGGTTACTATTCATGAGTTACTATTCATGAGTTACTATTCATGAGTTACTATTCACGAAAGTTACTATTCATTTAGTACTATTCACGTAAGCGTGAAGATGTTTTTTTGTGAAATTTCTATCTTTTGGTGTCTGAGTTACTATTCACGATCAAGACTATTCACGATACTAAGACTATTCACTTAATACAAGACTATTCATCTAAAAATGAAATTTCTTCTTTTGTCCAAAATATCTATTATGGATACTAGCTTTGAGTATCCATGTTTTGATCATTCTCGAATTTTACACCACTATGATTATTTTTGAGGTATTTTGGACGGATAAAACAAAGTACTAATCCTTAATCCTTAATCCTTGTCATTTTGTTTCAATCGGATTCGCTTTAAAAAATATTTTCATCATCCCTCGCCTTAAATGATGATATTATTGAATATCTTTGGCCCAGAAAGCAAAAAAAGATGAATGATTTATGATGAATATCTTTGGCCCAGAAGGCAAAAGATGAATGATTTTCGATGAATATCTTTGGCCCAGAAGTAAAAAGATGAATGATTTGATGAATATCTTTTGGCCCGTAAAGAAAAAAGATGAACAGTGTTTAGATGAACATGACTAATCGTGAATGTCCTCGGCCTCAGAAGGCAAGGATGAATATTTGATCCGTATATATATTGATTGATGTTTGTGGATAAAATAGACGATGAACTTTAAAATTCATACATGTAAGATAGTAGTTTGCATTCTCTACTTAACTCTTCTAATGAATTATTATTTTCCATGTAATATTGATTTAAAACTTGTTGTCTATTGTATTCTATTATATTTTTCCTCGTGAAGACTAACGATAATTTTGTTGTATATTATCTTAGTCATAATATTCTTTATCGGGCTAATGAGCTCACCCTTTTCCTTTTTGTTCCATTTTTCTTCTCGTCAGAGGCGTAGAATAATGAAAGTATTTAGTACTAGCTGTGGTAATGGAATGAAAGTTCTAGGAGAGTTGTTTAGTAGTCCTCACCATTTTTGTAAAATAATGTATCAATAATTATGATGGGGATTTATTTGGTATGGATATTGTCTAGAAGACAATAATTGTATTTAAACTCATAAAGATATATGTTGTCGTATTTTGCACCACAAATGTATTAATAAAGTTGTAGTTATTTCGCATCATGTATTTGGCACTCGTAATGGGTGGATGGAATGGACCTATTTTGGGGGCGCCACAGCTTGGTATCGTAGCTTAGGATATGATCTCCATGAGATCGAGGAATAGAGCCAGAGGGGAGAGACGAGTAAATCCTTCGCTAAAGGTGTCCTACCTAAGCTTTATTTGTTGGTTGGTCATAATATATAGGATATTATGTGATATGTTAATTTGTTTAATTAACCCTTGTTTTATGATAGTTTTTAAGAACGGTCACGAGAACGTTAACAATGGAGTGAATGAGATCGTGGAGACACCTCTAATCGCCAACCGTGATAATGTGATGTCAAAGTAAGAAGGAATTAGAGATATCCATGTGGTGAGTGAAGAATTGATAGTCAGACCTTTAGATAGTCGCAGAGGTAACAAATGAGAGAGAGAGGAAGAAGAAGAAGAAGAGGTACCGAGGAGAGTTTATTAGAGGTATTTTATGATCAAAATGTAGAATTGCAAAATCGATTTATGAGTTAAGAAGAGCAGTCAAGAATTGCAGCAAAAATGTGGAGCAAAAGGATGCAACGATTCAAGCTTCAGGTTACCCGATATGTGATGCTTGAATGTAAGCAATTTTTGGCAAGAGTATAAGATGATAAAGTCGAATCGAGCCGAAAGAAGAAATAATCGAACGAGTGAGAATGAGTGATGCATGGGTAAAAGCCGCACGACGACGCGCTGATATTATGGAAAGAGATGTCCAATCTAAAAAGAGAAGATTTAACGATGACGGAAGACGCTTCAGCAAAAGAAAGATCAAGACCAAAGAACAAATTCTGGGGAAGAGAACAATCGCCATTAGATGCTATGAGATGCGAGAGAGAGGACATATAAGGTCAAACTGCTCAAAGCCTTCCAAGGTATGTTTTAGTTGTGGGAAAAGATTACCACATAGTTCGATTTTTGTCCTATAAATAAATCAAGTCCGGGCTTGGGACGCTGGCACCAGAAAGTGATATGTAAAAGTCAAAGTCAACGACATCGGAAGAGCTTTGCGTCGACTTCTTCAAAAAGCGAGGAACCTTAACGAAGTTTAGCATCAAGTTAGTTAATTATAAATTTTGTAAGTTTATACCTTATTAGATAACCGGTTCTACCCATTCTTTTATCTCTTGCTTGCGCCAACGCTTGAATTTGACTACGAGAAATTAGACTTTGACCTATCTCGTGGAGACTCTGCTAAGAGAAACTTTTATTACATCCGTTGTTTAGAAATCTTGCTTGATTCAGTGGCACTATCACATTACCCGTTAACCTTATTTCTATAGAGATATTTGTTTTTGATGTGATTTTAAGGTTAACTACTCATCATGCCAAAATTGATTGCTTTCGTAAAGTGTGTTAGTTTTCATATTCTTAAGCAACCCGTTATTCAATTCAAGCAACCAAACCATTGAAGTCAAACTCTTTCATATTAAATTATAAAGCCATTTGTTTATTGAAAAACGAATGTCAAGCTTTCTTAGTCCATGTTATGGATTTGAATAAAGACACGCCGATTTGAATAATATTCCCGTTGTTATTGATTTTTCCCGACGATTTTTCAAGAATTTTCGCCTACTCCTGTAGCGTGATATTGAATTTGTATCGACTTTTAAATCCCAGACAAAACCCATTTCTAAAATCTCATATCGAATGGCTCCTATTGAACTTCGTGAGTTAAAACCCAATCTGTAGAAGTTGATACCGAGCCTCTATCCGGTGACTTCTTTGTGGAATGCACCAAGCCGCATTCGTAGGGACACCATATTCGTGCGATAAGTAAACCGACAGTGTCATTGTAACGCTATCCAAGATTGGGATATGAGTCAGCTTGAGAACAACCTAAGTCAGAATCTAAATACGTAGCTTTCTTAGGCTTAGTTGGTTATTATCTGAGATTCGTCAAGGATATTCTCAATCGCTATTCCATTAACGCAATTGACTCGTAGAGATACAAAATTCGAATGGAGCAAAGAATGTGGGAAGAGCTTCAAGAACTCAAGAGAGACTCATTTCAAAGACATGTTTCACCATGCCATCCTCGAAAAGCTTAACGTGGTAGCCGACGTGGTGAGAGTAGAAGATCGATACAAGTACGAAAGTACGATATTGTCAAAAACTAATTTCAGATAATTTACAAATAATAGAGATGGAGATGAAAACTCTAGGTACCCACGTGATGATATACGAGTATAATCGATTTTAATCGATAAAGTTAAAGTCGCTCAAGCTACACAACCGAGTCGATGAATTTGAAGAAGGAGGTGCAAGAAGTTGTTATTTCAAAAGCGAGAATCGGTGAGTGAGGAAAACTCAAACCTTCGATTTATTAATCCATTTTTAAATTTCGATCGAATAGAACCGTGGCCTATAGACTCGCTTTTTTTACCGCCAAGTATGACGCGTGTTCATAACGCTTTTCACGATCGATGTTACGTAAATATGTGGACTAATTCAACCACGCTATCGAAGTTAGAACCGACAAGATACCAAGACTTAACGACGAGGAGGTACCGCAAGATCTTGGATAGAAAGAACATGTCCTATGTATCGAGGTTATACCACAAGTTAAAGTTTTGTGGAGAAACCATGCTATCGAGGAAATAACCGGGAGTTGGAAACGAAAATGAAAGCGTAGGTATTTTCATCTTTTCAAACACCAGTACGTGACGCCAATTTCGAGGACTTAAATTTCATAAGGAGGGAGGTCAGAAGACCTCAAATTTTTTAAATAAAAAGGAATTTCCTTTATTTATTATTTTGAAATAGTAGGGTGGATTTGATTAATGTGGTTAGTTATGGGTAAAATGCTAAATATTTTAAATAAGCAAGTGGTGATATAATATTCATTATTGTTTGAGAATATTCGTTTGGTCGTGGAATATTCAGATCGCTTTGGGAATATTCGCACGACCAAGCAAAAGCCATGTGTGGGCCCCATATAACGGAAAAGCGATCGAGGAAGAAAACGACAAAAATAAGTTGTTTAAAAATAACTACAGTAGTTGTTACCGCTATTAATCGTTGAATACCCTTATGGTTAAAACACAAGAATACGCTGCTATCGCACAAGAAGATACCAGATTGCACCAATTATTGATTCTTACGTAAGAAGGCACTACTCAATAATGGTTACAAGAATTATCGCTCAAAGATTTTATTTTATTGATTCAATAATTGTCGCATTGATATTTTATATTGTCGTTGTTTCAATAATTGTCATTACACAAGATTTTTTCATTATCGAACCAATAATTCATATTATCCTAATAATATTATTAGATAACATTATTGGCAATGTCTAGAAAGTTCTCGTCTAAGGAGAGGTTTGGTCACCTAATTGCGCGCCAAGAAAGGAGAGAAATTTTATCGAAAGCCCCTCTTCCTGAACCGCCTCGTCACAATATTGTGATTCTCGTAATATTATTTGTGAATAATTAATTATTGATTCATATGATGAGGAAAATATTGATTTTATGTGGATATAGATGGAGAAAATTTTTAATGTGACAATTGTTGAAAATTAATATTTTATCTTTTTCTCGATAAAATAATTCATTTAAATATATTATTTTAATAATATATTAACGATGATATTTTTTATTATGAATGTGGGATATATGAGTATATGTGGAGGAGGAGTATTTTTGTTACCAAAATGTTTAAAACATGTTAAACATGCTCATGTGGACCCCATTTATCGATCAAATTTGATTATACCTGTAAAATCGCCCATTTGTGGATTTTTGGCCAATTTTTGTTTGGAATTTGGAAAACTTTCTTCCGTAAAGTTGTAGAGAATTGAATTTCCTATAAAAACTCGCGAGATTTGAATTTTCCGCAAAAGGGCTATTTATTGTGAATTATTGAAGTTCAAGTTCAAATAATTGATTTTTGAAGTTTAAAATATTTTTATTTACAAAAACGTTTTTTTCATTTGGTTCCCTCATTTAACACATGACAAGTTGCTGAAATTCAGATTCAATATGTAATGCGTAGAGAATTATTATTATATATAATAATATTATATTAAATTTTTCGCTTTTGGTGTTCTAAGCAATTTCCTATAAATAAAAGTGCTTAGGTTAGAATTGAAAATCACACCGTAAATCAAGTTTTCTCTCTATATTATCGAGTTTATTCTTGTGAGTATTTTGAGTATACTTTGAGTATTGCTATACTGTGAAAGTTCAAGTCATAGCCTATATCCTGTTTCAACTCTGTAAGTACTGCCTTTCGAGGTAAGTGGATGTTATTTTCTTCTCAAATGATATTATTTCTTCAATATCATTATGTCAAATATGGTTGGAACTTTTTATCAAATTTGGAACTTTTTCATGTCTGGGGTACTTATTCATGAGTTACTATTCATGAGTTACTATTCACGAGTTACTATTCATTAGTTACTATTCACTAGTACTATTCACAAAGCGTGAAGATGTTTTTTTGTGAAATTTCTATCTTTTGGTGTTCTGAGTTACTATTCACGATACTAAGACTATTCACGATACTCAAGACTATTCATTTAATACTTAAGACTATTCATCTAAAAATGAAATTTTTTTTTTGTCCAAAATATCTATTATGGATACTAGCTTTGATCAGATCCATGTTTTGATCATTCTTGAATTTTACACCACTATGATTATTTTTGAGGTATTTTGGACGTGGATAAAACAAAGTACTAATCCTTAATCCTTAATCCTTGTCATTTTGTTTCACCGGATTCGCTTTTTTAAAAAATATTTTCATCATCCTCGCCTTAAATGATGATATTATTGAATATCTTTGGCCCAGAGTGCAAAAGATGAATGATTTATGATGAATATCTTTGGCCCGAAAAGCAAAAAGATGAATGATTTTGATGAATATCTTTGGCCGTAGAAGAAAAAAAGATGAATGATTTTGATGAATATCTTTGGCCCGTGAAAGTGCAAAGATGAATGTGTGTTTAGATGAACATGACTAATCGGGTGAATGTCCCTCGCCTCAGTAGTGCAAGGATGAATATTTGATCTCGATATATATATTGATTGATGTTACAGGATAAAAATAGACGATGAACTTTAAAATTCATACATGTAAGATAGTAGTTTGCATTCTCTACTTAACTCTTCTAATGAATTATTATTTCATCATGTAATATTGATTTAAAACTTGTTGTCTATTGTATTCTATTATATTTTTTCCTCGTCAAGACTAACGATAATTTTGTTGTATATTATCTTAGTCATAATATTCTTTATCGGGCTAGTCGAGCTCACCCTTTTCCTTTTTGTTCCATTTTTCTTCTCGAGAGCGTAGAAATATAAAGTAGTACTAGCCTGGTAAAATGGAATGAAAGTTCTAGGAGAGTTGTTTAGTAGTCCTCACCATTTTTGTAAAATAATGTATCAATAATTATGATGGGGATTTATTTGGTATGTGATATTGTCTAGAAGACAATAATTGTTTATTTAAACTCACAAGATATATGTTGTCGTATTTTGCACACAAATGTATTAATAAAGTTGTAGTTATTTCGTATCATGTATTTTATTGGGAGTACATCTATATAATATCAGTATATCCTGTAAATTTCGGAATTTTTGGACAAAAGTACAATTTATGATAAATGTCTACATATTCGGTAGTTTTGGCCATATGAAAAATAGTAAATGAATTTTAAAAATTATGAGAAAAATATATGTTCAATATGGGACTATGTTATGCTAAATCCCAGAAAAGAAATATTTTTGGAACTGATTTGGTATTTTTCATAAAAATGGTCTAGTTATGAGTAAATGAATTAAATATGTTATGTGAAGTAAGAAAATTGGAAAATAGGATTTTATGGCTTGAGAATCCTATATAAGGTATATGCAGATTTTTGATGAGGATTTTTGTTGTTGATGATGAAATATTATGAGTTTGGCATTTTAGGATGATTAAATGCATTAATTATTAAAGTGTAAACAATTGGATTAAATTGTTTATAAGTTTAAGAAATGATTAAAATATTATTATAATATTAATAATATTAGATTATGAGATTTCTAGTGATTTATAACATGTGGATTAAGGTATTATAAATATTGATATGGAATTTATTGTAAAATTTTATTTTTTTTTAGGTAATGGGATTCTTATCCACGATATCTGTGACTTTATGTACGAATCTGAAGTCTTATTCATGATAAAATTGGTTTCTTTTGCTGACCAAATTATCGTTGATTTATGAATCTTACTCTTAAAATTAAATCCATATTTTGATTATATTGTTTTTATAATATTTTTATAAATCCTGGTGATGAAATTTCTCTTTGACTTAAGTGTAAAGATGGGTAGATTATTGGTGTGATCGTGACTATGGGTTCTCTTTGGCCAGTAGTGCAAAGTTGAATCATTGACTGGTATGATCATGACCATTGAATTTACAATTGAATATTTTTAGCTTAAGTGCAAAGGTGAATTGATCAACATGATTATAATTATGGTTTATATAAATTCTGAAATGATTATGTGTTTATTTGAGATATAAATATCTTTGACCCGTAGTGCAAAGATGACCTGTTGTTGAATATCTTTGGCCTGTAGTGCAACGATGATCTGTTGTTGAATATCTTTGGCATGTAATGCAAAGATGACATGTTGTTGAATATCTTTGGCCCGTAGTGCAAAGATGACCTATTGCTGAATATCTTTGGCATGTAGTGCAAAGATGAACTGTTGATGAATATCTTTGGCCCGTAGTGCAAAGATGAATTTATTATATGATTATGAGCGAGGGCGTGATTTGGTATAACCATGATCTTTGATGTTTGAGTAAAGACAAGTGATGAAAATTATCTTCGGTCCCGGATGAAAAGAGTAATTAGAATCACAATTATGAATATGAGTTATTCATATGATTGTGGAAAGGAAGCTGTTGATTGATGTTACGAGGATAAAACATTGTTGGTGGACTTTTAGCGTGGAGAAGATAATAGACTTTATAGTCTATTTGACTCTTAATGGATTGCTCGTTCACATTTTGCAATTATGGTTGAAAAGTTTTATCATCTACCGTATGTTTCTAAATCTACGATTTATTCTTGATAAAGGCTATTGATAATTTAATTATCTTTAGTCGCGATATTCTTTCTTGAGCTAGTTGTCTCACCCTTTTGCTTCACAATTCCTTTCGGGTAATAAGAGTATGCATTTGGATCGGCGGGGATAACGGGGGAATAGTGTGGTGGTCAAGAAAGTGTCAAAGTTTCTCAACACATTATAAAGCGGCATGACATCTGATATATAATTGTATTGAGGACCTAAGATGTGTGTGTGCGTATATTATCGTCACTTTGATAATTGATTTTAGTGAACAACAATAGGGTGAAGTGAACCCAATTTGTGGAAGGTGTTTTGCCACTATCATACAAGATGTCTAATGACATCTGAACTTCGTGTTATCATAAAGCAGGGGTTGTGTACATCCACTTGTTGAGTATATCTACGAAAGCACTACCTATATGATCTTGGAGTTTATTTGAAATGTAATTCTCATTTGAGACAACAGAGATAATTATATGTCAAGAGAAGACTCACTTCTTTGGAAAGAACATGATAGTAATCTTCTCGTTTTTTTCTTTGGGGTCTATTAGGTCAACCGAGGATAATTACGTGGGCATATGATATCTATTATAACCTAGACGCATGGCCTCCCATATACGAAGGTTTTCTTGATCATTTTCCAAATGTTTTAATTTCTAAAACAGTTATTGACTGTACCTTTATGTAAAGTGCCATTGTGATAAGCTATCTAAGGTTGGGACATGAGCCACAGTTGGTATATATCCAAACTCACAACATTTGTTTTGTTGTATTTTGCACGATAATTGTTGTAATAAAGTTGTAGTTGTTTCTGTACCATGTATTTGGCGACTCAGAATAGGTTGGATGGATTAGACCTATTTTGGGGCGTCGCGATTAAGTATCGAGCTTAGGGATATGATCTCTGGCGAAGATGGGGAATAGAACTAGGAGGAGAGATGAGTAAATCCTTATTTAGTGTGTCCTACTAAGCTTATTTGTTAGTCAGTCATAATATCGGGATATTAAGTGATATGTTAATTTGTCCAATTAACCCTTATTTTGAAGCTGTATTCTAGAATGATATCTGAAATACAGGAGATGAGCATTGGAGAAATCATGATGACAGGGAAGATGAAATCTGAAATGAAAGCAAGGTATTCTCAACTCTTTGAAATACAGTGCGTAAATTTAGGGGACGAAATTTCATAAGGAGGGAGATTGTAAGACCGAATTTTATAAAATAAAATTATTCAATTTTTCTTATAATTATTATTCAGTAAATGATTAAATTGATAAAAGTTTAAAGTTATGGGTAATATATGCAAATTTTATAAAATACGCAAGTGGCTATAAAATATTCATTATTGTCGGAGAATATTCGTTTGGTCGTGAAATATTTTTTTTGTCGGGAATATCCGTACGATGGCGCATTCATTTGTGGGCCCATAACAGAATAACTGTCGGATGAAGAAAATGTCAAGTTTGAGTTTTTACCGTTAACACTGTTGGAATACCTGGTGGTTAAAATACTGATGTCTGGCGTTGTTGCATTGCGATGGCACACGGTATTGCCTGATATTTTTGAATTATTGATTCTTAACGTACGTGAAGGCCTTTACTCGATAAGTGTTACGAAATTCTTTATTCAATATTTTATTTTATTGATTCAATAATTCTTTGCGTTGATATTTTATATTATTGTTGTTCAATAATTGTCACTACGAAGATTTCCCATTATTAGATCAATAATTCATATTATTTGAATAATATTATTAGATAACATTATTAGCGATGTCTAAAAAGTTACATCGAGGAGAGGTTTGGTCATCTAATCTTGCATTTAGTAAGGAGAAATTGTAAGACCCCAACTTATTATTAATGAAATTTAATTTTTCTATTTATTATTTTGAAATAGTAAGGGTTGATTTGATTAATGTGGATAGTTATGGGTAAAATACATAAATATTTGAAATAAGCAAGTGGTTATAAAATATTCATTGTTGTCGGGAATATTCGTTTGGTCGTGGAATATTAGATGCGTCAAGGGAATATTAAATGCTGACAATGCAGACCATAATGTGGGCCCCATAACTGAAAGCAATTGGATGAAGAAAGCGATAAATATAAGTTGTTTAAAAAATAACGGCGTAGTTATTCTGAATTAATCTTTGTTAAAATACTACCGGTGGTTAAAACACATAAGAAGCTTTACCGGTATTGCACCAATTATTGATTCTTACGTGAAAGGCACTACTCGATAATGGTTACGAGAATTCTCGCTTCGATGATTTTATTGATTTAGTAATTCTTTGCGTTGATATTTTATATTCTTTGTTGTTTGATAATTGTCATTACACAAAGATTTTTCATTATCGAAGCAATAATTCATATTATCCGAATAATATTATTAGATAACATTATTGGCAATGTCTAAAAGTTACATACAAGGAGAGGTTTGGTCACCTAATTGGAAAGCCAAGTAAGGAGAAATTCTTATTGGAAAGCCCCCTTTTCCAAGGCGCACAGTTGTCAATATTGTGATTACGTAATATTATTTGTGAATAATTAATTATTGATTCATATGATGAGGAAAATATTGATTTTATGTGGATATAGATGGAGAAAATTTTAATGTAACAATTGTTGAAAATTGAAATTTTATCTTTTTACGATAAAATAATTCATTTAAATATATTATTATATTTTAATAATATAATAATAATGATATTTTTACGATAAATGTGGGATATATGAGTATATGTGGAGGAGTATTTTGTTACCAAAAATATTTAAAGCATGTTTTATGTGTCGGTGGACCCCATTTCTTAATGAGAAATTTGATTATAGCACCGTAAAATCGCTTGGATTTATGGATTTGGTCAATTTCTGTTTGGAATTTGGAAAAACTTTCTTCTACAAAGTTGTAGAGAATTGGATTTCCTATAAAAACTCGCGAGATTCAAAATTTCTGATAAAAGGGCTATTTATTATGAATTATTGAAGTTCCGAAGCTCCAAAATAATTGATTTTTGAAAGTTTAAAATAATTTAAATTAGAAAAACGTTTTTGATATGTTTGGTGGGCTTGGTTGGTTGTTGAAATGAGCTGATTTCAGTTTATAAGAGTTTGCGTAGGAAAAATTTTATATATATTAATATTATATTAAATTTTCTACTTTGGTGTTCTAAGCATTTTCCTATAAATAGGGTACTTAGGTTAGAATTGAAAATCACACCGAAGCTCAAGTTTTCTCTCTATATTATCGAGCGTATTCTTGTGAGTATTTTGAATATATTTTGAGTATTCTTTATACGATGCAAGTTCAAGTCATAGCTTTATATCTGGTGTTTCAACTGTAAATCTCTTCTCTTTGTGAGGTAAGGGATATTTTTTTTTCGTAATGATATTATTTCTTCAATATCATTATCTTTGAAATATTGATCCGAAGTTTTTATCAAATTTAAAACTTTTGGTGTCTGAATTCTTATTCACGTGATATCGGACTATTCACGATACTCAAGACTATTCACGATATACGACATTATTCACGAATACGACCTTTATTCATCGAAAAATAAAAATTTTCTCTTTTCGTCTAAAATATCTATTGTGGATACTAGCTTTGATTGTATCCATGTTTTGATCATTCTTGAATTTTACACCACTATAATTATTTTTGAGGTATTTTTGGACATAGATAAAACAAAGAATCCTTAATCCTTGTCATTTTGTTTCACTGAATTCGTTTCTTTAAAAATATTTTCATCATCCCAGTCTTAAATGATGATATTATTGAATATCTTGGCTTTGTAGTGCAAAGGTGAATGATTTCGATGAATATCTTTGGCCCGTAGTGCAAAGATGAGCAATGTATTTAGATGAACATGACCAAGTGATGAATGAATGCTTGGCTGTAGTGAAAAGATGAATATTTGATTCCGGATATATATTGATTGATGTTACGAGGAATAAAAGATGAGCGATGAACTTTTAAATTCATACATAGAAGATAGTAGTTTGCATTCTCTACTTAACTCTTCTAATGAATTATTATTTCATTGCGAATATTGATTTAAAACTTGTTGTCTATTGTATTCTATTAGATTTTTTTTCCTGTTGAAGACTAATGATAATTTATTGTATATTATCTTAGTCATAATATTCTTTACTGGGCTAGTTGAGCTAACCCTTTTCCTTTTTGTTCCATTTTTCTTTTCAGGAGGCGAGAATATAGCGAGTACGAGTCGGGATATGGAATGAAGGTTCTAGAAAGAGTTGTTTAGTAGTCCTCACCATTTTTGTAAAATAATGTGTCAATAAATATGATGAGAATTTATTTGAGTATAGATATTGTCTAGAAGATAATATTTGTATTCAAACTCACAGTTTTATTGTTGTAATAATAAAGTTGTAGTTGTTTCTGTACCATGTATTGACAACTCAGAATGGGTGATGTATACCTATTTTGGGGGCGTCACAGAAATCCTTATTGGAAAGCCCCCTCTTTCCTGGGAACTGCATGGTTGTCATTATTGTGATTCTGTAATATTATTTGTGAATAATTAATTATTGATTTATATGATAAAGAAATATTTATTTGATGCAGATATAAATGATGGATTTATTTATATGGTTATAAGTGAAGGAATTAATGTTGAGGTATTTTATCGGTATTTTGTCGGATTGAAGGTATTAAAAGAACAAATCGGTGTTCTTAAAACTCTATTGCGTGAGTTATAATTTTGATCTGACCGTTGGATCGTTGATATTTTTGGATATGTTATACATATATAAGTTGAGTATATGTCCACAAATTTTGAACCGTTGAAAATTAACGCATGATTTGTTATGAATTTTAAAAGGTGTTAAAACGGTGTTTAAATCATCCGTTTATGGATTTCGGATATTTTCGGTCTAGAATTTGGAAAAACTCAAAGCTACAAAGTTGTAGAGAATTCAATTTCAGGCAGAATGGACATAAAATTTGTATTTTTCTGATAAACGTACTATTTTCTATGAATTGTTGAAGTTTTAAAAAATAAAATAATTTTTATTAATTTATGGGTGGGACCCACTTTTGTGATTTAAAGCATGAGGGCTGCTGGGATTTTTCAAGAGTGGCATGCTGGTCTTTTATGGCTAGCATGCGTAGATTTTTGAATAATAGAAATATTATTTTATTATTTTAGTCTCCTATGGCGTTCTAGCATTTTCCTATAAATAAGTGCTTATGTTAGAATTGAAAATCACACCAGAAATATAAGTTTTCTCTCTCTATATTATCAAGCATATTTTTGAGAGTATTTAGATACTTTGAGAGTTGCTTTTGATTTTAAAGGTTCATTCGCTTTTCATCCGAATATTCAAATCAATCTTCTTTTTTTGAGGTAAGGGATTTTAAGGGTTGTTATGTTTTTCATGTTTTGTAACTTTTCAGACCTTCAAAAATTCTGAAAAATTTTGAAATAATAATTTGATGAGTTTTGTTGATTGTGTTCAAAAATGGTGATTTTTGGATGTACAGATTAAGAGTTATTATTTTTATGGGAAACAGCTATTTTAAAAGTAAACTCTTATAACTCCTTGTTGTTAACTCCAAAATTGATGAAATTTTTATAGGGAGTACATCTATATAATATCAGTATATCCTGTAAATTTCAGAATTTTTGGACAAAAGTAAAATTTATGATAAATGTCTACATATTCGGTAGTTTTGGCCATATGAAAAATAGTAAATGAATTTTAAAAATTTTGAGAAAAATATATGTTCAATATGGGACTATGTTATGCTAAATCCCAGAAAAGAAATATTTTTGGAACTGATTTGGTATTTTTCATAAAAATGGTCTAGTTATGAGTAAATGAATTAAATATGTTATGTGAAGTAAGAAAATTGGAAAATAGGATTTTATGGCTTGAGAATCCTATATAAGGTATATGCAGATTTTAGATGAGGATTTTTGTTGTTGATGATGAAATCTTATGAGTTTGGCATTTTAGGATGATTAAATGCATTAATTATTAAAGTGTAAACAATTGGATTAAATTATTTATAAGTTTAAGAAATGATTAAAATATTATTATAATATTAATAATATTAGATTATGAGATTTCTAGTGATTTATAACATGTGGATTAAGGTATTATAAATATTGATATGGATTTTATTGTAAAACTTTATTTTTTTTCGTGTTAGAATTACTATGCACGTATACGGTACTATGTATGAATACGGGGTACTATTCATGATAAATTGGTTTCTTTTGCTGACCAAATTATCGTTAATTTATGAATCTTACTCTTAAAATTAAATCCATGTTTTGATTATATTGTTTTTATAATATTTTTATAAATCCTGGTGATGAAATTTCTCTTTGACTTAAGTGTAAAGATTGGTAGATTATTGGTGTGATCGTGACTATGGGTTCTCTTTGACTAGTAGTGCAAAGTTGAATCATTGACTGGTATGATCATGACCATTGAATTTATAATTGAATATTTTTAGCTTAAGTGCAAAGGTGAATTGATCAACATGATTATAATTATGGTTTATATAAATTCTGAAATGATTATGTGTTTATTTGAGATATAAATATCTTTGACCCGTAGTGCAAAGATGACCTGTTGTTGAATATCTTTGGCCTGTAGTGCAACGATGATCATTGTTGAATATCTTTTGGCATGTAATGCAAAGATGACATGTTATTGAATATCTTTGGCGTAGTAAAAAAAGATGACCTATTCTTGAATATCTTTGGCATGTAGTGCAAAGATGAACTGTTGATGAATATCTTTGGTCCGTAGTGCAAAGATGAATTTATTAGTATGATTATGAACAGGAACTGTGATTTGGTATAACCATGATCTTTGATGTTTCAGGTAAAGACAGGTGATGAAAATTATCTTCATCCTGGATTAGAAGAGTAATTAGAATCACAATTATGAATATGAGTTATTCATATGATTGTGGAAAGGAACTGTTGATTGATGTTACAGGGATAAAACATTGTTGGTGGACTTTTAACGTGGAGAAGATAATAAACTTTATATACTCATTCGACTCTTCTAATGGATTGCTTGTTACATTGCAATTATGGTTGAAAAGTTTTATCATCTACCATATGTTCTAAATCTACGATTTATTCTTGATAAAGGCTATTGATAATTTAATTATCTTTAGTCATGATATTCTTTCTTGAAGTTAGTTGTGTTTCACCCTTTTGCTTCCTGATTCCTTTCGGTGTAATAAGAGTGTAATTGGGTCGAAGCGGGGATAATGAGGGAATAGTGTGGTGGTCCGAGATCACAAAGTTTCTCAACACATTATAAAGCGGCATGACATACAATATATAATTGTATTGAGGACCTAAGATGTGTGTGTCGTATATTATACGTCACGTAATAATTGATTTTGGTGAACAACAATAGGGTGAAGTGAACCCAACTTTGGAAGGGTGTTTTGCCACTATCATACAAGATGTCTAATGACATACAAACTCGTGTTATCATAAGACATGGTTGTGCACATCCACTTGCTGAGTATATCTACGAGCACTACCTATATGATCTTGGAGTTTATTTGAAATGTAATTCTCACTTGGAGACAACGGAGATAATTATATGTCAAGAGAAGACTCACCACTGGAAAGAACATGATAGTAATCTTCTCGTTTTTCTTTGGGGTCTATTAGGTTAACCAAGGATAATTCTGTGGGCATATGATATCTATTATAACCTAGACGCATGGCCTCCCATGTACGAAGGTTTTCTTGATCATTTTCCAAAGGTTTTAATTTCTAAAACAGTTATTGACTGTACCTTTATGTAAAGTGCCATTGTGACAAGCTATCCAAGGTTGGGACATGAGTCATAGTTGGTATATATCCAAACTCACAACATTTGTTTTGTTGTATTTTGCACGACAATTGTTGTAATAAAGTTGTAGTTGTTTCTGTACCATGTATTTGGCGACTCAGAATAGGTTGGATGGATTGGACCTATTTTGGGGGCGTCACAACTATGATTATATCAATGAAGGGGATCTTTTACTTATTCCGCTGTGCTTGAAAAGATTCTTATGTTTGTCTATGCAAAATTATTAGCAATACAAAATAAACCTGAAAAGTATTTGAAATTAAAAAGGATCTATTCAACCCCCCGTTCTAGATCTATTGTGCCTACTGGGAACTAACAACATCTACTAGTACCATTCTTGCCATGAGTATGTCTCATGGAGAAAAGCCTGAAAGGTTCAATGGAACTGATTTCAAGCCTTGGCAACAAAAGATGCTCTTCTATCTCACAACACTGAACTTGGCAATGTTTCTACAAGAGGATTGTCCTACTCTTGTTGAAGGAGAAACTGACAAGGAAAAGGTGGCTGCTGTTGATGCATGGAAACATGCAGATTTTTTTTGTAGGAACTATGTGATGAATGGTTTAGATAATACATTATATAATGTATATTGTACAATTCAAATTGCAAAAGAATTGTGGGAATCTTTAGACAAGAAATATAAAATTGAAGATGCTGGCATGAAGAAATTCATTGTTGGTAGATTTCTTGATTATAAAATGGTAGATTCCAAAGCAGTTATCACTCAGGTTCAAAAATTACAAGTAATTCTACATGACATTCATTCTGAAGGAATGTCATTAAGTGATTCATTCAAGTTCTGACAATGATTGAGAAGCTTCCACCATCATGGAAAGACTTCAAGAATTATCTAATGCATAAACGCAAAGAGATGAATCTTGAAGAACTGATTGTGCGACTTAGGATTGAAGAGGACAATCGAGGATCTGAGAAGAAGAGTGGGAAGAATTTCATTGAAGCAAAGGCAAATGTTGTCGAACAAAGGCCAAACAACAACAAAAGGAACGTGAAGGCAAAGAGACTTTCAAGGCCAAGAAGAAATTCAAAGGCAAATGCTTTAACTGTGGCATTCCAGGACATAAATCAAATGAATGTCACAAGCCAAAGAAAGTCAAGAAAGAACAAAGCCTCAAGCAAATGTGACAGAACTGGAAAAGCTTTCTGAAGATGTTTCAAACATGAATCTTTGTGTAGTTATATCTGAATGTAACTTGGGAAGAACCCCTAAAGAATGGTACGTGGACACTGGGGCTACTCGCCACATCTGTTCCAACAAATGGATGTTTTCTACTTATAAACCAGTAAAAAATGATGATCAACTCTTTATGGGAAACTCCTCAAGTTCAAAGGTTCAAGGACGTGGAAAGATTGTACTGAAAATGACATCTGGCAAAGAACTGACTTTGAATGAAGTGCTTCATATGCCATATATCCGCAAAAATCTAGTTTCTGGGTCACTACTTAGCAAGAATGGCTTCAAGTTGGTGTTTGTGTCTGATAAGTTTGTACTTACTAAAAATGATATGTTTGTAGGAAAGGGCTACATGAATGATGGGCTCTTTAAGAAGAATGTTATGACTATTATACCGAAGTCTATTGATAATAATAAAATTAATTCTTCTGCTTACTTGTTAGAGTCTTCAAACATATGGCATGCTAGATTAGGACATGTTAATTATAATACTTTGCGTAGATTAATTAATTTAGAATTCTTGCCTAAATTTGATATTAATCCAAACCATAAATGTGAAATATGTGTGGAATCAAAAATGACAAGATTACCCTTTCATTCTATTGAAAGGAAAACTGAACCTCTAGATTTAATTCACACTAATATATGTGACTTAAAGTTTGTGCAAACTAGAGGTGGGAAAAAATATTTCATAACCTTTATTGATGATTGCACAAGATATTGTTATGTATATTTGCTAAGAAGCAAAGTGAGGCAATAGAAATGTTTCAACTTTATAAAAATGAAGTTGAAAATCAACTTAGCAAAAAGATTAAAGCAATAAGAAGCGATAGAGGTGGTGAATATGAATCACCATTTAAAGAGATATGCTCTACTCATGGAATTATTCACCAAACTACCGCTCCTTATTCACCTCAATCTAACGGTATTGCTGAACACAAGAACCGAACATTGAAAGAAATGTTGAATGCTATGTTAAACAGTTCTGGAGCACCCTAGAATTTGTGGGGGGAAGCTTTGCTTTGTGCCAATTATATTCTTAACAAAGTGCCTCATAAGAAAACTCACAAAACCCCTTATGAATTATGGAAAGGTCATAGACCTTGCTATAAATACTTAAGAGTGTGGGGGTGTCTAGCAAAGGTGATGGTTCCTAAACCTAAAAAGGTTAAGATAGGAGCAAAGATAATTGACTGTGTATTCATTAATTATGCAAATAACAGCAGTGCTTATTGCTTTCTTGTTCATAAATCTGAAATTTCTGATATTCATGCTAATACTTTTATTGAATCAAGAGATGCATCATTCTTCGAGAATATATTTCCATATAATGGAAATAATGATTCAAATTCAAACAAAAGACCTTTGGATGCTACTAGTAATAATCCTGAAAATATAGACAAAAAGTACGTAATGGATGAACTTAGGCGTAACAAAAAAGGGCAAGGACTTGAAAGTCTTTTGTCCGGATTTTCTAACATTCTTGTTGAAAAACGATCCTCAAACGCACAAGGAAGCAATATCTCTCTCCAGGAGGCTTCTCATTGGAAAGAAGCAATTAATAGTGAAATTGAATCCATTATGCAAAATCATACATGGGAATTGGTGGACCTTCCACGGTTCTAAACCCTTTGGTATAAATGGATCTTCAAAAGAAGATGAAAGTTTGATGGTTCAATTGATAAATATAAAGCAAGGCTTGTTGTTAAAGGGTATAGACAAAAGGAAGGATTGGATTATTTTGACACTTATTCACTGTTACAAGAATTACATCTATTGAATGCTAATAGCAATAGCATCTTTAAATAGACTTAAAATACATCAAATGGATGTAAAGAGGCGCATTCTTAAATGGTGAATTAGATGAAGAAATATATATGGAACAACTTTCAAGGTTTCATAGCTCCTGGACAAGAGAGGAAAGTATGCAAACTTGTTAAATCCTTGTATGGATTGAAACAAGCATCAAAACAATGGCATGAGAAATTTGATAATGTTATGTTATCAAATGGATTTAAAATCAATGAGTGTGACAAATGTGTTTATGTCAAAAGCACTCAAAAGGAATATGTCATTGTTTGTCTTTATATGGATGATATGTTAATCATGGGTAGCAACAATGAAGTTATCAACTCTACCAAACGTATGTTGTCAAATAGGTTTGACATGAAAGACTTGAGGATTGTTGATATAATATTAGGAATCAAGATTTCTAGAACATCTGATGAAATTATATTATCTCAAACTCATTACATTGAAAAAATACTTGAAAAATTTAACAAGTATAATATAATTCTAAATAAGACCCCAGTTGATATAAATCTTTATTTAGCTAAAAATGAAGGTGCATGATAGCATATCTCAACTAGAATATTCTCGTATAATAGGCAGTTTGATGTATGTCATGAATCAGATTAGACCGGATATAGCTTATTAGGTAAGTAGTAAGCTAAGTAGGTATCTGAGTATTCGAGGTAAAGATCTTTCGAAAACAATTTTGAGAGTTTTAAGATATTTAAAACATACTCAAAAAATATGGATTTGCACTTATACAAGATATCCCGTGAGTATTGGAAGGATATAGTGATCTTAATTGGATATTTGATAATAAAGATTCGAAATCCACAAGTGGATATATATTTACCCTTGGAGGTGCAGCAGTATCTTGAAAATCCTCAAAACAAACGTGTATTGCAAAGTCTACAATGGAATCAGAATTCATTGCGTTAGACAAAGCTGGAGAAGAAGAAGAGTGGCTTCGTAATTTTTTAGAGGATATTCCAAATTGGTCAAGACCTGTGCCAGCTATATGTATACACTTTGATATCCAATCAGCAATTAGAAGAGCACATAGTCATTTATATAATGGTAAGTCACGCCATATACGACGAAGACATAATACTGTTAGACAATTGCTCTCAAATTGAATTATCTCAATTGACTATGTAAAGTCAAAAGATAATATTGCGGATCCGCTTACAAAAAGTTTAATAAGAGTGCAAGTGGAAAAATCATAGAAGGGAATGGATTTAAAGCCTACTGTTTAAATAAGAGTCGTCATAGTGGCAACCCAACCTAGCTGACTGGAGATCCCAAGATCTAGGTTCAATGGGCAAACCGAACTATGTAGTCTCGAGTAAAAGATCGAGGAGATATTTAATCCTAACCATTCCTATTATGAGACAGTGCATATCTGCCGCGAGAATTAGGATAAGTTACGCTTTTAATGACTTTTATATTTTGAAATACGTTCAAGTGGGGTATTGCAGGATACTCTTGATAGAAGTCACCTACGTGAGTAAGAAGGGGGCCACTTCTGTGAGAATTTTGAAGGCTGAATTCTCTAATATACTCACGGAACCAAGAGGTGTTTCAAGGCCAAAATGAACACAAACATGAGAACCAACTATGTCTGAAGAGATATTTTATGAATTCTATTGTCTTGGTTTACACGAAAAGCTGACATTTCAAAGACATCAAGTCTCATCGATTAGCCAAGAAATGATAGATTTTACTAGTGGCAAGTTCAAAGCCACTAGGCTACTTAACCTGATGAAATATCTTTTCTCATGTACTCGAACTAGTGTTTGCATATTCATATCATATTTTGCATATTATAAAGTCAATTTTACATTCATGTGGGGGATTGTTGGAAATGAGATTTGAAATAATAAATATTAGAGCATTTTGAGGCTCAATTAAATGAGGGACCCACATTCCAAAAATGTCGGGTCTTTGCACCAATGTGTTCTCCTTAATGAGGAGTATAACTTGGTATATTTATATGTTCAAATCCATTAAGAATTGAATGAGAAAATTGACTCCAAAGTTACCTATTTGATTGTTGAAAACTGCAAAGTCCCACATAGGGTACTAAAGGGAAATTCGAAGTCTTTATATATGGGATGTTTCTTTCGATGGGAAGGGCCCCGAGGGCACCACCCCACTTTTAATGGAAGGGAGAGGACCTAGCTGAGCTTGGTTCAAACCCACACGCCGCCATTGACCGCCCGCCTTGGCGGAGGTCGTGGTCGTGGCGAGGTTAGGTTCATGATGATATATATTTTTTAGGCAAAAATTTGTTTAATAATATTGATCACAATACTACGTCGTTTTAACAAATTAACGGTAATATCTTGTCTTAAATGTCAAAAATTATCTATAAATAAACTATGAGCGATTCTATTCTGAATAAGTTTAGTTTCCCTCCCGTTTCCTTTTCTGTTATTATTCTCAAGATATTCCTGATTCGAAAGCAGAGTCCCGTCCGTTCCACAATCTGCAGTTCTCCTGTTCCGCTGCTTGACAATATTTTTCCGATTAGCTTTTTACAATAAGTTTTTCTTGTTTCTGCGGTAAGTTTTCATGCAACGTTTTGCAGTAAGGTTTCATGCATGCATCATTCCTGTTCATATTAAGTTCAGTACATAAACATTGAATTTGGTTCGATGAATTCTTAATTTTGTAATGCTACTAATTAAGAATTGAAATCCGTTTTATCTTGAAAAGTAATTATTCAATTAACCCTTAGCATCTGCGAGGGAATAAATTTACTTTAAGGAGACTTTGTGAAATCAAATGACTCGGATTTATATGTTTTCCATTTTAATGATTGGTTTCTGTTTTGCTTAATTTTATATATTTATATATATATTAAATAATACTATATATTACGAATAGCATTCTTTAGCATCATCACCCCATATTTCATCGTCATTATGTAATAGGATTACGGGTATAATGACTCCGACTGGAAGAGTTCTCTCTCCATTTAGTACGTTCAGGCCCCGGCAGGTACAATCTTAGAAACTCGAGCAAAATCATATTCACCTGCATGTGACCAGAGATATGAAATTGAAATATATGAAATGGATAATGTGAACGTTGCTACGTACGAAACTTTGGTAAAGTTACGATGTAGGTAGAAAAACTTGCAATTTTCAGGTGCATGGTTCAATATCTGGATTTTCATTCCCAAAGGCCTTAATACTCCTCTCTAGCGCGATTTTGCCCATCCTGGTGTCCAAACAAGCTAGCCAGGCTTAAATACACTGTATTTAGACCTTGAAGTTTTTTATTTTTTACAATTTAAACCCTAATGTCTCAACTTTTAACACTTTATTTGCCAAGACAAAGAAAATGATCAACAAAAAATTAATTAAATGGATATACAACCAACCATTAGTATATTTCAAATTTATTTATATACCTCATTCCAGAAAAGTAAATTTATTAGCTCAGCTTGTTCCTTTTGAAGTTGAAATATCATTGTCCCCTTAGTTAATTCTTCATAGCTACTGCCAAATGCAGCACGGGAAATGACGTTTCGTTTCTAAGTAAGGATGTAATCTATCTCACATTGCCTCTTAATTAATCTGTACGTGGACACAAGCAGCTTCTCCCATTTATTCATGTCTTCATGGTCTCACTACCACTCAAGTAAATTAAAGGCTGTTGGTAGCATGTTCTATAAGAGAAAATTGAGAAACCCTATAATATAAATATCATGTTTGGTTGCATAAGTTCTTTGGTCTACAGGCTACAGCTAGCCTCATAGAAATTACCTGATATTTTTCTTTAATCCACATCTACTGATGCTAAACATATTGCAAAGGTACGTAGTGTCTTGTCTTAACAAAACGAATCTCGGATCATTTGCCTGCTAGAGCCGATCGACTTTAAAATATAGATAAATTGAACATTTATGATATCGAAAATGTTATATATAGTTAATATTTACATCAATATTTTGATTGACTGGGGCGGACATATGCTTGGACAGCATAGGCATGCTGACATTTATTTTATAGGTATAGTGGAGGGGCACATATGTAATTTAATAAACTTAAAAAAATAGATTAATGGAAGGGTTATATTTAGAGGAAGCAAAAAAAAATATATTTTACTCTTAATTTTAAAATTTAAATGAATCTGTTTTGTAACTTTCATTTGAGCTGAATCTGCTAATCTACTTTCCACCTATTGATGAAGAAGTAGGTAGGAGATAATCAAACACATATTTTATATTAAAATATTTTAAGTTGACTTCAAAAAATTAAAATTGAAGAGAATATATTTTATTGGTCCAATGAGATGAAGTAGTTTTAGATGAAATAATGTACTAGCTACTCCCTCCGTCCCCATAAAGGATGGCTAAATATAAAAAAAAAATTGTTTCAAAAAATGTGAGATAAAATATATAAAGTGAATGGTACATATGTTATTTTAGTGGGGTCTATTAATATAAAAAAAATAAAAATATTCATCACTTTATGTAATCTTGTAGGGTACCCTAAGGATAAATTTAGAACTTTTTTATTATCTTTTCTCTACTTTTATTTTTCTTAATATGTGTGCAAATTGTATTTTGTTCATATTTGATATATTTAGTTTAGATATTTTTGGAACTTTTTTCACTTCAATCACCGTTTTAAAGATTATTTGTGTTATTCATTAGTTATTTTTGTGATTGACCTTTTTTTTAAAAAAAACTTTTTTATTAATTTGTTTAAAAGGATTAAGAAAAGAAGAAGACTGTGGCAGTGCAGAGGTTCTTTTAAATTGATTAGTTTTTCGGCAATTCACTTGGCTAGTTGGCTCCCCGTGATAAATTGTGTGGATTAGAAGTTGTCGTCTACAAGTAACCAACTGGAAATTAATTAGGTCTAGTTATAAATCGGTTAACAAATTCTTGTTGAAGATTCATGGCAATAGAGTGATTTAAAATTAATGACATGCAAGTTGCATCTTTTAAGTTAATTAAACTATTTATGCATGTTTGTTATGATTAGTTTTTAAACCCATTGAGTTCTCAATTTTATAGTGTACATATTACCTCCATTTATTTAATTAACTATTGATTTTTAATTCATATTAAAATTTTGTGACTAAATAATTTACATTGCTATATAAATTGATATGTTACCAAGTACATGTTGCTGCAAATCAATTACAATATTTGTTTCTACATAAAAATACTATTTTTTTTAAAAAATAGATAAAAACAAAAAATTATAGAACTATATTTGTACATAAACCAAGTGAAACTCAAAGTGGTAATGAGGCCAGTGGCGAATCTATTAAGAGGGAAGAGTACGCAGTGCCTATGTTGGGATTTTTTTAATTTTTTTATAGGTATAAGGACGAGGGAAAAAATAAAACTTAATAAACTTATAAAGGGGAAAAAAAATTAAACTACTACTACTACGCTAAAAAAACTAAACACATGGGTGTATAATGTATTCAAACTTTTTCTCTCTAACTCGTTAAGTTTTAGCCTCTCACTTTAATTTTCAGTTTTAAAAAATCCGCTCCTGTTGAGAACGGATCCTAGATCCGCCCCTGATTGATTATTATTTACGTGAATAACACTTTTAAAGATATGTGTAATAGATGGGGCCTCTTATATAATTCTATCATTTGACACAAATTTGTTGTAATATATAGTTGGACTTGATCTTTATGAGCCACACTCCCACGATATATATATATATATATATATATATATATATATATATATATATATATATATATATATATATATATATATATATATATATGAAAAAAATGAATGTATACTGTTTGTGTATTACACGATTGGCCATTATGTGATAATTTTTTGGGCTATAATGACGGTTTCACCGTTATTATTCAGGCTATAATGACGACAGTTCTGGTCGGCATAGCCCAAAAAATCCGTCGCCATAGTTCTACTGTGTAATACACAACTGTGTATATATATATAGCCCTATATATATGTGTGTGTGTGTGTGTGTGCGTGTGTGTGTGTGTGTGTATGGTCTCGCTGTTAGGTTTGTAATATTCATGAACGCAATCAAATTGCATAAAATAAGCGGAAACGTGAAAAATTAGAGTTTTAAAATTTTACAAATTATATACATAGATCATCCTTTATGCACAATTATTAATTAAACGAAAAGATAAAGAACAAGAATCATATCCTTGAAGATTCGAGCTTCCCCAGGTACAAGTTCACCTCCAAATCCTTTTGCGTTCAACTTGAATCCACTGGGTTTGGTTCCTTCCTTTGATCAACGTTAGCCACTCAAGTGTTTGGCCTCTAGAGGTGATCCACCAAGGAAGAAGAAAGATTTAAGAAGATGGGTATTTGGCAAAACCCTAGTTTTCTATCTCTATAGAAAAAGAGCGTACTCTCCCAACTATTGGAATTACGTATTCTATGAAAATGTTAACCACCACCCATAATAAGACTCCTCTTATTTACAGATGTGGGCAAACCTCCTTAACAATTAAGGAATTGGGTTTTATTTTAATTAATTAAATTCCTTTAATTAATTAAACTCTTTTAATTAACTAGCCTCCTAATCTTATTAGGATATTTGAGAGTATTTTTATTAATTAATTCCTAAACTCCGTTAGAAGTTAAAAAATAGTAATAGTAATAATAATAATAAGACTCCTCTTATTAATTTATATTTAATATTTGATACTACGATGATCTCAAGTCCAAGGATCACACTGTCTATACTATCACTGTACAGAATTCTATCGACAGTAAAGAAATGGACGCCCCAACAATATCCTCTCAGAATAAGTCCTCATTACATTTATTGTCACACTATTCATTTCATTTCACGAAGAGAACAGTGAAAGAAAGGGTGAGCTCAACTAGCCCGATGAAATATTATGACTAAGATAATGCGAGAATAAATTATCATTAGTCTACAACAATATTAAAGCGATAAAATACAATAGACATCAAGTTTAAGCTGCGGTGGAACAAAGCAATCCATTAAAAAGTCGAGTAGAGAATAAAATCTACTATCTTTTATGATTTAAAGGTTTTCATCACTTTTATCATTTGGGACTCGACAATAAATAATCCACATCATCGAATCACCCACACTTTCTACGACCGAGGATATTCTTTAGTATCACGACCACAAATTATCCATGCACTACGGGCGAGGACATTCGTGTATTCATCGATGGTCGTGATCATGCCAACAAGCATCCATCGATGCACTACGGGCCGATGAGGACTTTTATCACATCATTTGTAACATTACGGTCATGATTATCTTAGAATAATCCACATGGTCATAATCATACCAAGTCCATCATACACTCTGGCCCACGAGATGACTTCAAAAAAATATAAACATGAGGATGATGACAATGATATAAGAATTCAATAAAACAAGTTCACGAATTAATTTATCCTAGGGAACTAATAACGTCAAATTGTCGACATGATACTTCTTTGTGAGTAAAATTCAAGAATGCTCGGAAGAATATTTTCATGAAAAGATCTTTGGATGAAGCGCAAATATCGAGGATATTCCACTAATTTCATGGAGTATAGAAGTCAAAACTTTAACCAATTTGAGTATAATAAGGAATGGAATAACAAAAGAAATCACCAAGCATGCGGTGATAGGCCTTGCAGGCGAGTTATTCAACGAGAATAATAAAAAGCGGAACCGGTCGGTCGGCGAAAGTAAAAGCCGCGCGACGGAGGATATTCAAGAAGAATAATAAAAGCGGAACCCGGTCGGCGTAAAAGCCTACAGAACAGGATATTCAGCGAGAATAATAAAAAGGCGGAACCCGGTCGGCGTAAAAGCCGCAGAGCAGGATATTCAGCGAGAATAATAAAAAAGCGGAACCGGTCGGCGTAAAAGCATACGCTGACGAGGATGTTCAAGCGAGAATAATAAAGAATGGAATAATGAGAAGAATTTCACCATGTATGCGGTACTTCGCATAAGCGAGTTATTCAACATAATAATAAAGAATGGAATAATGAAGTTCTCTTCATGAAGGCGAAAAAAGAAATAATACCCTTACCTTTTGAAAAAGCTGGATATAGGAGTAGTGAGGTGGCGAAGCTTCTCTTCTTCTATAGATTTTCTCTCTACAATTTCTCTCTATAATAATTGCTCTATAGCTTTAGTGAATTGGTGAGAAATGAAGGAAGAATGAGCTTATTTATAGAAAATATAGTTTGATAATTTTGCGTTTTGGGGCTCGAAAAATTCTGATCTACAATACCTCGACTTTTCCTTTATTTTTAATTTAGTCATGCAAGTATTATCAAACTTGCACCACCTCCCCTAATAGTAAATAATGTGATTGATAGTAAATCATGTGAATCGATAGTTCTAGAACATGTGAAAATCTGAATTACGATTATAGTACCTCCATCTATACCTCCATTTTTAACTTAGTCATGCAAGTATTATCAATCTTGCACCAACTCCCCTAATAGTAACAAGAATGTGAAACAATAGTATACACATGTGAACAAATAGTTATAATCATGTGAAATAATAGCAATTAATTACTCATTTATCAGGTTAAATACTGGATTGGTCGATATAACCTCAGGACATCAATTATTATCGAAATAAATGTCGATTTTCACTAACACAAATAATTCCAACACAATGAAACTATTTTTATCAAAAATATAAATTTTGAAATTTTGAAGTTTGACTTTTCCCGAAAAAGTCAACTATTGACTTTTTGACCAAATAGTAAAATCCGGAAAATTTTGTGTTTATAGTCTATTTTACTAATTTCATCGTTTCGGACTCAAATATCACGTCGCGTCTCCAAATTCAACTCAGAACACAACTTTAATTTTAATAACATTCATCATTAATATTATAACTCTGATATTTATCAACGGTCGTTCCCGAGGAAGAGGGGCTTTCGATAAGGATTTCTCCTATTGGCGCATGATTAGGTGACGAAACCTCTCCTTGTGAACTTCTAGACATTGTAAATATTGCAATTTAATAATATGAATAACTTTGTCGTCTCAATTATTGATTTAATAAAATAACATATTATACGAGGATGATCTTGTGACAATAATCGAATCAATAATATGAGAGATATGATCGACAATTCTTTGTAGCAATAATTGAGTATAATGAGTGACTTCTCACGTAAGCATCGATAATCAATCTGGTGTCTTCTTATATGACATGCGCGTATTATTTTGTACTTTTACTACTTAAAGTAGTTCAGCGGTATTAGCGGTAAAACTTCGTAGTTATTTTCATAAATATATTTTTGTCGTTTTCTCGATCAAATAATAATTACATTGTGGGGTCCACCGATGATTGCTTGTGGTTATACGAATATTTCCTGCTAAAGCGAATATTCTCCGACCAATCGAATATAATATAACAACTTGCATACTTTGCAAAATTTATAAATACTACCCCAACTATAACATTATAACAAATTCATTCCATAATATTCAAAAATGATAATTATAGAAAAATCATCTTTATTCATAAAAGTTGGGGTCTGACCTCCCCCTTCTTATGAAATTTAGCCCTCGAAATTAGAGTGCGTGCGTACTGGTATGTCGAATAGGTGAGGATATCTTGACTTCATCTCGATTCTAACTCCCAGTCATTTCTTCCCGTCGTGGTTTCTCCACAAAACTTTGACTTGAGGTATAACCTTGGGCGTAGAATATGATCCTTCTTATCAAGATTTTAACGGGTAACTCTTCATACGTTAAATCTTCCTCTATCACGTCGGTTCTAATTGATAATGTGGTTCGGGTCTTCCACATATTTACGTAACATGGATATGTGAAAAGCGTTATGAACACGAGAGACATACTTGGCGGTAAAAGCGAGTCTATCGCCATACAGTTTCTACTCGATCGAGGATTAAAATGGGCCGATGAATCGAGGATTGAGCTTTCCTCTCTTTCCAAATCTCGTAACTCCTTTCCATGGAGCAACACGTAACAACACATGATCTCGATATCGAATTCCCGTCCTTTCGATGAAGATCGACATAACTCTTTTATCGATCTTGTGAGGTTTTTATCGTTGTCGGATTGTTTGAATCTTTTTCCGTAGTCATACGTACCAAATCCGGTCCCAACAACGTTGCTTCACCCACCTCATCCAACATCTCTTGGAAGCGACACTTTCTTCCATCTGGCGCCTCGAATGGAGCCCGTGCGATACTTGCTTGATAAGCTGTTGTTGTAGGAAAACTCCACCGATGGTAAGAACTTGTCCCCAACTTCCTTGAAGTCGAGGACACGAGTCTTAATAAATCTTCAAGAGTTTGAATAGTCCTCTCGATTGTCCAATAAAATCGAGGATGATATGCGAACTAAATCGTAAATGTGTGCCCATAGCTTTTTGCAAACTAACCCAAAATCTTGAAGTGAATCTTGGGTCTCGATCGGAAACTATGGATCTTGGCATACCATGCAATCTTACAATCTCGTTTTATATACATACTAGCAAGGCGTTCAAGTGTATAAGTTTCTCGTATCGGTAAGAAATGAAAGCGGACTTGGTCGATCTATCAACAATGACCCAAATCGCATCTATGCCTTGAGAAACCTTGGGAAGACCGATGCTTGAAATCCATGGTAAATGCTCCCACTTCCATTACGGAATTTCAAGTGGTTCTGATGGACCTTTTGGCACTTGATGCTCGCCTTGACTCGTTGACAAGTTAGACACCTTGAGATAAACCCCATATCTCTCTCTTCGTATTGCTCCACCAAAATGTATGTCGAAGATCACGATACATTTGGTACTCCCGAGATGGATTTGCAAGCGGTGTGTTATGCGCCTCCATCATGATTTTATACTTTAACTTCGGGGTCGTTAGGAACACAAAGTCTGGAGTTGACTCAAAGTATTCCTTCTTCATCGATTCTTGCTTCGGCATAGCACCTTCTTGCACTTTCTTTCTCATACGCATCGGCTCAGTGCGTAGCTTGGCGACTTTAACCTTATCGATTAAAAGTCGGTTCTACTCGTATATTCGCCATCATCACGTGGGTCCTGAGTCTTTATCTCTATCTCCATCCTTTGCAAGTCATATAAAATGGGCCTTTGCGTTGACAATATCGCTTTTCGTGCCGCATATGATCTTCTACTTAATCGTCGGCTACCACGTTAAGCTTTTCGAGGATGGTATTGGATGGTATGATCATAATCTTTCAATGAGTTCAAACCCAGCGTCATTTGTCGCATGTTGAGTTCCTTTTGAGTGAAGAAATATTTGAGGCTTTTATGATCAGTAAAGATCTCCACTTTCTCCCCATACAAATAATGCCTCCAAATCTTTTAGTGCAAAAGCATTCTTTTGACTCTAGATCATGAGTAGGATAATTCCTCTCATATTCTTTGAGTTGTCGTGAGGCATAGGCTATGACTTTTCCATGTTGCATGAGAACACAACCTAACCCTTTGCTAGAAGCATCCTTTGTAGATGACAAATCCCTCCGATCCGGATGGTATTGTCGAGCAGTCTTTGAAATGAGTCTCTCTCTTGAGTTCTTGAAAACTCTTCTCACATTCCTCACTCCAACCCGAATTTTGTATCTTTCGAGTTAATTTGAGTTAATGGAGTAGCGATTAGAGAAATCCTTCCACGAATCTCGATAATAACTTGGCTAAGTAAAGAAAGCTACGTACTTTGGTCATTTGATTTAGGTTGCTCCCGACTTTGAATAGCTTGATCTTTCTTTGGGTCAGCGGATATTCCATGACTTGATACTACGTGCCCGAGGAATGCTACTTCCTCGAAGCGAACTCGCATTTCTTCAACTTGGCATAAAGCTTATATTCACGAAGCTTTTGGAGTATCGACCTCAAGTGTTGCTCATGATCTTCACGGCTTTTGGAATAAATAAGGATGTCATCGATAAAGGCGACCACAAAGTGATCAAATATTCCTTGAATACTCGGTTCATCATATCCATGAAGGCGGCGGGAGCATTAGTCGATCAAAAGACATGACTAGGAATTCATAATGCCGTCTTAGGAGTTACGAAAGCCGTCTTTGGAATGTCATCGGTTCTAATCTTCAATTGGTGATAGCGAGACGAAGATCGATCTTTGAAAAAATTTGGCTCCTTATGGCTGGTCAAACAGGTCATCAAATCGTGGCAATGGGTACTTATTTTTGATGGTGACATGGTTCGACTCAGATAATCAATACAAAGTCGCATACTCCCATCTTTCTTTTTCACGAATAGAAGCAGGGAGCACCCCGAGGAGGCGTACTTGGGGCGAATAAAGCCGATGTCTAACAATTCCTGCGTTGGGTCTTTAACTCACGAAGTTCAATAGGAGCCATTCGATATGGGGCTTTGGAAATAGGTTTTGTCTCTAGGGTTCAAGGTCGATACAAAATTCAATTTCACGCTCTGAGGGGTAGGCAGAGGAAGTTCTTGAGAGAATCGTCGGGAAATTCATTAACAATAGAAATATCATTCAAAATTGGCGTATTTTATTTAGATCCGTGACATGAGCTAAGAAAGCTTGACATCCATTTTTCAATAAAGCGAATAGCTTTATGGCTTGAGATGATAGTGATTGATTTTAATGGTTTGGTTGCTTGAATTAGCATAATAGGTTGGTTAGGAATATGAAAGCTAACAACCTTACGAAAATAATCAATTTTTGCATGATGAGTAGTTAACCGATCAATCCCTAGAATTACGTCAAATGCAAGTATTTTCAATGAAATAAGATCGGAGGTAATGTGAGGGTGCCGATTTGAACTAAACAAGACTTATAAGCGAGTGGATGTAATGAAGGTTTCTCCCGATGGAGTTTCAACGAGATAAGTCAAAGTCAATTTCTCAGAAGTCAAATTTAAGCGTTGGCGCAAGTAGGAGAAATAAAGAATGGGTAGAACCGGTATCAAATAAGGTATAGACTTATTTAGAGTTTATGATAAGCTTACCGTGATGACCTCGTTCGGGTTCCTTGCTTTACGGAGGAGGTCACAACAAAGCGCTCTCCACCTTACACTTTCTGGCTTTGACTTTTACAGGGGATGACCTTTGGTGCCTCTATCTAAATTTGAACTTGTCTTGGTGAGCGACAAAATTGGGCTAGGTGACCTTCTCTTCCACAATTATAACATGCTTTGGGATGGCATGCAGATTTGGACTGATGTGTCCCTCCCTCCACATTTGAAGCATATAATAGGTGGTCGTCTCCTCTCCTTCCTTAACAATGGTCTTTGGTCTTGGCGTCTTTCCATCATTGTTGAATCTCTCTTCTTGAAATGTCCATTCTTATTATTTTGGCCTGATTACCACCGAAGTGGTTACCATTTACGGCATCTTTGATTCCTCACGCTTGTTGTCATAGCTTCGATGTTGCTCTCCTTTGGTATTATCATTTTTGAAATTTGCTCTCTTTTGGTTGGGTTGACTCGTTATCGCGTTCAATAAGCGAGCCCTATTAACAACATCTGAATACAAACATAGTTTATGAGAGATAAGATATTGGCGTATCTCGGGTTTCAAACCTCTTAGAAACATTAGCGTCATTCTCTCCTCATTATCAACCAAATGGGACGCTAAGCAGGGATGATTTCGGCAAACTTGGCCCGTCTTTGCGACACGGTCATGTTGTTTTGCTCCGGTTTAATGAACTCTACCTCTTTCATATAGCGAATACTTTCGGGAAAGTACTTGTCGTTGAGCAGTTCTTGAAACTTCTCCCAAGACATCTTGATGCGGCGGGTTTGAGTGCGCTTTCTGATTCCCACCGATGTCTGCCTCGCGCACATAACATGAAGGTGGCGAAAGGAACCTTTTGCTCCTCGGAGCAACCCAAGACATCAAATATCTTGTTGATCTATTTTATCACGTCTCGCCTTAAGTGGTTTTGGCTCTCAAAAAAACTCGGTGGTCAGACTCCTTGAAGCTATTTGGCGGTGACCGTCAAGAGTTGCCGGTGTTTCCACTGCATTTTGGGCGAGGGCCGCTCTCGCTTTGATGTTGCATGAATTGCATGAAACCTCAGAACATTCTGTCATTCATCATTTGGTCAGTGTTGTTGTTTGCATGAGGATTGTCGCCTTCCTGATGCACATTGTCCTGGTTATTGATCTGTGGAGACTCAGCGGTCTCTGTGCTCCATTGATGTTCTCAACATTCTCGGATGCCATTTTCAAATCTTTACAAAAAAAAGGGTTAATTAACATATCACATATTATCCCTATACTCGGCCGACCAATTAAATACCAAATAAACTTAGGTAGGTCATACTAGCGAAGGAATTCCCGTCTCTCCCCTCCTAGTTCTTGTCTCACATCTTGCTTGAGGATCATATCCTAAGCTTTGATACCAAGTTGTGGCGCCCCCAAAATAGGTATACATCACACATCTTGAGTCGCCAAATACATGGTACAAAATACAATAAAAAACTTAATTATATACAATCTGTAAAATATCGACAAACATATGCTTATGAGTTTTAATACAAATATTGTCTTCTCAGACAATATCCACTCTCGAGAATAAGTTCTCATTACATTTATTATCACACTATTTAACAGAACAGTGAGGACTACTAATGCTATCATCTAGACCGTCACACCGTTCCCTGAGTAGTCCCGGCTACGTTCTCATTTCCTGAAGAGAATAGTGAAAGAAAGGGTGAGCTCAACTAGCCCAGGAAGAAATATTATGACTAAGATAATGCGAGAATAAATTATCGTTAGTCTTCAACAATGTTAAAGCGATAAAATACAATAGACATCAAGTTTAAGCTGCGGGTGAATAAGAAATCCATTAAAGAGTCAAGTAGAGAATAATATCTACTATCTTTATGATTTAAAATGTTTTCATCACTTTTTTATCGCTAAGACTCGACAATAAATAAACTACATCATCGAATCATCCCACGCACTACGGGCCGAGGATATTCATTAAATCATCAATGGTCATGACTACGGGGCCAAGGAATAATTCATCGGTAATAATCATACCAAAAAGCTGTCCATCGATGCACTACAAGCTACTGAGGACTTTTACCACATCATTTATAACATTATAGTTCATGATTATACTGAATAATCCCTCGTCATAATCATACCAAGTCCATATATGCACGTAAGCCAAAGATGACTTTCATCACAATATAAGCATGAGGATGATGACAATGACATAATAATTCAATAAAACAAGTTCAAGAATAAATTTTAAAGATTTAAAAG
The DNA here is from genome assembly GCA_020205605.1 of Panax ginseng. Taxonomy (NCBI): domain Eukaryota; kingdom Viridiplantae; phylum Streptophyta; class Magnoliopsida; order Apiales; family Araliaceae; genus Panax; species Panax ginseng. The sequence continues at coordinate 110,032,039 of CM035144.1, read as the reverse complement.
TTAATTTATCTTGAAATCAATTACGTCCAAATTGTCAACATGATACTGCTTTGTGGAGTAAAATTCAAGAATGCTCGGAAGAATATTTCCATGAAAAGAATTTGGATGAAGTGCAAATATCCGAGGATATTCTACTAATTTCATGGAGTATAGAAGCCAAAACTTTAACCAAATGAGTATCATAGAATATATGAAACCGCAAATGGATTTTCACTCGCCACGCGGTAATCCACGCAGATGCATTATTTCCAAAATTTAATAAGGAATGAATATGAAGGATCATTCACCATGCATGTGATAATCCACATAGACAGGTTATTCCAACAGAATAATAAAGAATAGAACCAGGTCATGTGTAATCCGCACGCATGTGATATTCCAAATGTAATAATAAAGAATGGAATAATGTAAGAATTCACCATGCATGCGATAGAATCGCATGCATAACGTTATTCCAATGTAATAATAATGAATGGAACCAGTGTCTAAGCGTAATCCGCTTGCGAACGAATATTCCAAATGAATAATAAAGAATGGAATAACAAAGAATTCACCATGCATGCGATACTTGATGCATAGACAAAGTTATTCCAATGAATAATAAAGAATGGAACCGAAGTACAGCGTAATCCGCACGCATGTGGATATTCAAATGAATAATAAAGAATGGAATAACAGAGAATTCACCATGCATGCAGTACTTCGCATAGACAGGTTATTCTAACTGAATAATAAATAATGGAATAACAGAAGCTCTCTTCATGAATACAAAAGAATAATACCCATTGCCTTAGAATAAAGCTGGATACTGGAATAGAGAGGTAGCAGACTTCTTTTCTTC